>JARHVA010000844.1:3012500-3400000 GCA_037957365.1 Torreya grandis
AGATCACATAAATGGCCTTGAAAAGTGCTCTGATACTAGATGTTAAGAACTTGTACGCTAAAATATATAAAATCATACAAATACTAAATATATTAATACTTTATTCTTTTTATTAAAGGAATCACTCTGAATCACCTGTCACTTCAAGGGGCCTACTTATTTATTAGATTAATACTCTAATTGAATTGATATTTGCTTGGATGTATTACAATAGCTTATGTCCCTCTATTTATATTATTCTAATGTATCCCATTCTTCCATTTTATGCATGTGGGATTATTTCTTTATAACATTTTATTCATTATTATACTATTTATGCTACTATTCTACACCTCCCTAGGTATATTACACTGATATCACTCATGCACAATTCAAGTATTCTCTTGATTTGATTGCATGGTTTAACATGGCTATCTATAAGCCAATTCTAACTCCCTTTCTATCTCAAGGAAGTCAACACACAATCTATTTTCACCATTCTTTTTTTATACTAGGATAAGGTTTGCCACCCATGTTGAGTGCTTGATTGAAAATATAATAGTTGACTCAATGAGCTTATGAAGTTCAAATCTCATCAAAGGCTCAAGCTTAGGATTAATAGGCCATTATCTTTGTCTTACTGGATTAGTTTCATCTTCAAGCTCAATGTTGTGTTGAGCTAGACTTGGGTTAAATACCTTGAGATCACTATATTGCCATGAAAATACATCAAAAAAACTTGCACATAACTTAATGAAATCCTCCTTTTCCAAATAAGTACATACCTTACCTAAATTTAGGTTCTTACCAGGTATAACTTCCACATTGGCATAATGTCCTTCCTTTGTTGACAAAGAAGAATTTTCCTTCCTCAACTCATCATCACCATTGAATATGTTTTCAAGTGTGACCAATCCCTAGTAAAAATTATTTTTTTCAGTTGCACAATCTGATCACCATACTGTTGAAGTATTTTGATTGATTTTTTGAGGAAAACTCAATCTCTTTTTTCAAGATTCTGACAATCTAGTTATCATCTTCAAACACTTGTCAATTATCATTGTTATTCAAGATATAAGGCCTTACAACCACCTTAATGCGTGACTAGACCTTTTCACTTCTAACATCAACTGGGATACTAAATTGTGCCTCAATGACAACGAACCTATCTTCATGTTTGTTCTTATCTCTTAGTATTGTCTAAATGTTGAAGGCCTAAGCTCTTCAAGTAAGTCCCATACCCTATGATTATAAAATTTAAGCAATGTGTTTTTGCATACATTAAGTCCTCTCACTTGGTGAACTACAATTTCACTATCATGAAGGGCTTGTAAGGTGTTGACTTTCATCTTCCTATCCCATTGTAAACCATGAACTAGTGCATCATATTCTAAAACATTATTTGAAAAGCCAAATTGAAACTTAATAGATGATAAGTACCTTTGATTTGATGGAGAAATCAACATCATTCTAGCCCCAATACCATGCTTATTCCTTGATCCATCAAATTATAATTTTTAAAGACCATCAATACACTCATCATCCTTCATCAAGGTTGGAATTGGTGTATCTTTCTCATGCAAGTAATAAATACCAAGTCCTTTTTCTTCAATTAGTTTATAAGGATAATATTCATGTGAGATAGAGGCCCACTCATCAAGGAATAAGTCTATAATCCCATCTAAAGGTGACTATGTTTTTCCTACAGTATATTTTATCACCTCATCTGAAATGAGACAATTTTTATTCACAACACTTGGCATATATGGTTCCAAATGGAACCATGTAATGGGTTTAGCATGTATTGTTACTTTGGTACCATACCTGGTACTAAACATCAAATATGTCCAATTAGCTGATATATATCCTCCAATCTTTGAGGTAAAGTCCCTTGATAGACACATAGAAAAATAGGGAGGTAAGTCCACCACAAATATATCCTACTAAATGGTGACATTGGGATAATCATGTAATGTCAAATTTAGATATTTGATGATACCTATTGTATTTGTTGGTGAACTATACAATTACAACACACCCTTAATATTTGGCTCATAGACAAGACCAAGCTTATCTATAATTTACTTAGGCATGATAGTGCTACTGGATCCACTGTCCACCATACATTTATGAAATAGATAGTCACCAACTATTAAAGAGAGGTAAAAGGGAGGAGTTTTACTTGACTTTACTTCAAATTTGTCCCCCTTTACCACCTTATGTGCATGTTAATCTTATTGCTTAGTTGATTGATTTGATTTGGTTAGGACAACACTTTATTTCTCAATCGGTTTTGGAGATACCTTGAGAGCTAAAAGCTCTTAGATGAGCATATATTTTTATCTTGGAATAGAAAGAGAATCCCACATGATAATGCTAACATTATATTTCTTCATATGATCTATTATGCTAAATTAGGCTCTACTAACCTTTGGATGTACCTTTTGAACCACTGGTTGTTCATGAACTAGAGGTATTTGAGGGATCCTCTGTTCCTCTACATTCTAATTTTTCTATGTTATAGGGGTAACAAGTTGATCTTCGATACTTTTGGGAATAATATTAGGAACACTAGAATTATGGCTCACATCTTGAGCCTCATCAATGGATCTTATTTTAGCTCTAGTTACAACTACAACTTGACCACTTGAAATTCTACTTTCACCACCATGATTGAAAGCAACACAATCATCTATTTGTCAATTTAAATTAATGGCATCATGCTGCCCTTAAAATTGTTGAGCCTCTGCTTGGGGTACCAAATTTGTCTCTTGATACTAATTTGCTTGAAGAGAAAAATCTTCTTGTGTCATTTGTGGCATAGTAATGATTTGAACATCATGGGGGTTGAAGGGTTGCCAATTTGAGTCAAGCATCAAATTATTTTTAGGTGGTGTGGGGACAACAACTTTTGATGTGGAAGGTGCATTAGGATCAAGAGATGCATATGGCTTAAATATAACTATGGTTCTTTGTGCCTGGTAGGGTGGCCTATTTTCCCTAAATCCTTGATAAGGAGGATTTTGATCTCTGAAAGACTGATATGAGGTCTAATTTTCTTGTTGATAAGGCCTACATTGGTATTGTTGTCTTTTGAGTTGAACTATTTCATTCCCAAAAGATTGTATCAAACTTTTTATTTCTCTAATCTCACTAGCCTGACTATAAGGGGCTACAAATTTAACTTGAGAAGGTGCAATAGGGGCTAATGATGGAAACTAATAATTTTGAGGAGGTGGAATAGATTGAAACTATGGGAATATAGGAATTGGAGGCCTAGGAGATAGCTTACCAACTTGTATCAAACTATTTTCTGCTCTTATGGCAACCTCATAAGCATTTGTCAAGGTATTACCACCCATGGACTGTATCATCACACTAATATTAGAATTAAGGGATTTTAAATAATATAAGAAGGCATATTATGGGGATGGTCTAATCACTACAGGAATCTTAGTCCATGTCTTTTAGAATATGAGGTTAAAACTAGACATGAACTCATGGGGAGCTCTATGAATGGTAGTCAACTACTCAAATAATGATAGGTGGTCATATTTATCTTCAAATTGCCTTCCTAAGGCTGTACCTAACTCATCCCAAGTATCAATGAAATTCAAAGGGATATTTCTATACCACTACAATGCTTTTCCTTTGAAGGAAGCAACAAGCAATCTGATAGCCACATTATCTTCAACAACATTATGAATGGAATAAAGGTTGGAAACATCCTAGATGTGCTAAATAAAATTTGTTTTATGTTCTATAGAAATTAATGATATGCTTATAAGAGTAGACACAAGAATATTATCATACTGGGCTAAGTTAAATGGACTACCTCTATTGAATGGAATAAATACTTGATTTTTGACATCCATTTGGGTAGTGGGGATTACACTAATTAAGGTAATAAGATGATCAAGAGATGAATATTTATTTTAGGGATAAGGTCTTATCCTATAAAATCTTGATGTCTTATATGAAACATCAGGTAGCTCAATGAATTCAAGGAGAATACCTTTACTAGCTAACCTTGTGGTAACCTTTGGCATGAGAATGTTGCCTGGCAACTTAAAGAATCTTCAACTTCTGATGATGATAGATCTCCTTTGCTTCTACACATGCTTCTCCTTAACTACAAGTTCTAGTTCTTCTAGGAGAATGTGTCTGATTGGGCATGCCAAAACTATTGGTTGTCTTAGGTTGTACCCTAGATGAGAATGGGGATTGTTCAGGTCCTCTTTCTCAAACTTAGTCTAACATGGGACTGACCCTAGGCTGTGGGTCACCTAAACTTGGGTTAGACCTCTGAAGAAAGTCATATTCATTTTGGATCTATCACCTATATTAGACCTAAACTAGATCTTACTTGGAAAAGGGGGAGAGATTGACAATAATTCATAAAAGCATATAAAATGAGGTGATACACCAAATGTATTAATCTTTCTACTCATAAAAGACACACTACAAGGAATTTTAAAGACTGCAAAATATCACTTCATTTACTCTTTGATCAACTTCCATATCAGTGTTTCACAATAAGGTATAAACTAGCTATCAACCTAGCATGGGAGGGTAATTGTCCACTTCCACACTGACCAAAAGACTATGTATGCAGTTAAAATGACTTGAGGGAGCTACCAAAACATTGCATGAAGGTGAGAAAACTCAGATAGAGGCAAGGAAAACATACATTCACTTGACCACATCAGTGAATTCATAGATACACTTCAACTTAGCTTGTAAATTAAGGAATTCAATATTTATTGCATCAAATAGGTATTACAGTGCACATCTTGGCAGAGTCTAGTCATGCCAAAGAGAGGGATCCAATTCAAGGCTTAAAATCCTATACTTATAGTAGAAGGGATGAAAGAGATGGGGATCATGCCCAAAAAAATGGAGAAGGGGTCATTATGATCAAGATTTCCAATCATTTGGTGTTGATTCAATTATAAAGGATCATCATGCTATGACTATTCTTGGAAAATGGCCATGAAAATCACATCAGTCCCTTTCAATCTATTTCTATCTTGCATGATGTTCCTTATGGTTGTAATGGTGGGATCAAATCATTAGCAATCTTCTTCCAATGTTGATGTAGTTATAATAGCTTAATCAATCCATTTTGATCTTGGTGGCATTGATTACTCCTCATTGGCTCACTAATGGTTTGTTTTGGCATGTAAAAAGGGTCACAATCAGCTTTAGGACCACCTTATCGATGGCTTATCCACACTGATGGCGTTGGTGATGAACCATCAAAATTGATGTGTCTACCTTCATGACATACCCTTGAAATTTGCTCTAGATTGACCTCAATCAAATTTAGCTTTGAATTTTAATATTGCCCCTTGATCTTGATTTGGGTCTCTAAGAATGTGCCACCTAGTAGCTCCTCATTCACTCTCAGTATCTTACTGACCCTTAGACCCTATGCATACCATCGATTTTATTTTGCATGGCTTGAATATGCTCCATTGATCTTCTGCCAATCTAAATTACTTGAGACACTTGATAACTCATTTTTCTTTGAGATCCATTGACTTGTTGACTCATCACTCATCGTTGATATGCCCTTATATGATTAATATGTGCCATTGATTTACTCAGGCCTACTATCTCTATCTATTGTTATGCACTATTAGATCTTTGTTTATGTACCCAAAATCTATTAGCTTATCAACTGCATGTTCATGCTAACCTTTTGACTTGATGCTCACCTTTGATCTTTGATGCATGATCAAATGCACACTATTTGATCTTTAAAACCCACTAACATCTATCAAATCACCAGTCACTATTAGATTTGATCTTAGCTCCCAATATTTAGACTCTTATTAGCTACACATTCATTCCTAAGATATTTAAATCTAAATGGTTACTTTCTATAGCTTAAACTTGACATTCATGCACACATTTTACTTTGTAAATCTAACTTTGAAGATTTATATCTTAAGATAACACACTCATCAAGACATGAATTTTGTATATAATGTTCAAGGCATGAAGGAATTCATATCCATGTGATCATTTGGCCTAAGAGGCATTCTAAGAATACTTATGAAACACACAATTGATCTGACCAATCCATTTATGCATGACATGTTTGAGATGATTTGGGTCTTCTAGGCTTACTTAAATCAATTCTTGATCATCTTTGAAGGCTTATATCTGCAGATAGAGATTACACCAAGGCAACAAACTTGTAAGGAATCATTATGGCATAAAAGACATCATCTTAAGGAACTCTTAAGACTAACTTGACCCATAAGGTAAACTTGGTCTAATATGCTAAGTTTTAAAAGATAGGGTGATAATTTAACCTGTGGGGGTAAAATTGACAATAGGACTTTTGCTCCTTATGAAATGGAAAAACCAAAACTTTACATCTTCAATGCAACCTTGGCAAAAAATTGGGTTATTGGGCATACAATGTCGAGCTTACCCCAATGACCCCATTGTCAAAGGATGTTGTCTACATAGCTAATACTCCAAAAAGAAACTCAGACTGATGTAGTTCTCCCTTATGTGTTGTCTTGTGTGTGAATCATGCAATGTGTGTAAAGCAAGTGCAATAATGACCTAACTTGTAACTTGGTAAATAGGTCTCTTGGGTTGATCCTTTAGTACCTCAAGCATGTAGATGTGTAGTCCTTATGACTGGTTTAGAAATAAGAATAAATAGGGAAACTTTGATCAATTGAATGCTCTTTGAATGTTCTTTGGTGTTTTGCTAGGTTTCATAAGTGAGGTACGAAAAAAGATTGATCTTATATTTATATCAATCCATTTGGATTAATAAATCACATTAAATCACTTAAGCTGACCATTAGGATATGTTTCATTTGCAAATTGGATGACTTTAGGGCACTGGACACTTGTTTTAGGGCATGATAGTAACATCGATGCTACTATCTATCTCGAACATTAGTGTCCAAAGAGAAATAAAATAGGTACAAGATTATAACTTGTAGAGGTGTAATATAAGTATATTTTAAGTATTTTAAACAAGATAAAATATATACATCATCAATATAAGATTGGTCAGACTAAGAGATAGGCCAAAGGTCATAAGATAAAGCAAATGTAAGGCTTGTGGAAGCAAGGCATGTGTAAAACTAAGAGGAACAACCAAGTTCTGAGTTTTCCAAGTGTACAAGACTGAGGTGCTACATAATCACAAAATATCATCTACACCAACCTTATAAGGGACAAATACAAATACATCATGTGAATAATGTGGAATCCTCTCTATTTTTTTTAACATATGTTTAAAAAAAGCTATGGAATCCTCTCATAGGTCACCACAATAGATATTATAGATCACCATAACACATAATTCTCCATACATAATTCTTTCTATGTTATGTGATCATAATCTGATATCTTTACCACCTACTAGACACTAGTTAGGGGGCATGCTTTTCTGTATAGAAGGATCAAAATTGTACAATTATCATAGAATCATAAGCCATGATATAAATCATTGTGAGGCATTATAAAATCAAATTTAAAAGTACAAAAATGAAAGGTGTATATATATTATGCTTAAATAATGACAAATATATTTGATTTTAAATAATTCAAAAGTGCAAAATACAAATTACAAAGGGCTATACTAGAAAGTGCCTCTGAAAAGAGGATCTAACAATTAGTAAAGTAGTTTTTGGGATAAACCATGTGATTTTTTTATCAAATAGGATCTAACCATTATTAAAAATTTTAATGGGACCTATTATGAGCATCTCAATGTTGAATCAACAATTGGGACACCATTTGTAGTAATTATTGTTTACAATAATTCAAACATACTATAGAGGATTTACAAAACTATCCACTTTTTCTAGAATCTTATGGATATATTTAGTTACCTATTGCATGTGAACCAAAATTGTCTCCTACAAGTATATGGGTATTAGACTACAAACAACATTTGAAATTTCATTTTGGGAAGCATTGGTTGGTCAATATGAATGCAATAATGGATACTACCAACATGTGCCTTAATTTTCCTTTAGAGGATAAGGAGGTTTGCATCCAACATGATGGATATGGTAATAAGCCAATACCAACTATTTTTGGTGAACAAATGCAAGTAAACATTGAAGAGGTAACAATTGATCAATATAAGTACTAGTGTTAAGGAAAAGGCTTATTAGGTGGTTTTATCCTCTTTGAGGATGAGGTATTATTATATTAAACATTCAAAAAAATGTAAAAAAATCAAAATATTGAAATATTAAAAAAAATCAAATATTCAAAAATAAAAAAAATGAAATATTCAAAATAATATAAAAACATTCAAATAAAGAAAAAATACAAAATATTTAATATTTCACATGTTTAATAGTTTTTTGCATATGTTGTTTACTTTATGTTAGTAAATACCATATCAGTTATATACACATATATGTTTCACAAGTACTTGAGTATGATACATGCATATATTAGATCTATGATACATAAGCATGCAAATGTTGGACCTTTCCTCTTCTCACATGACACATTACGTTGGGGGCATCTTGTTTCTATATGATCATGATTGACACAGGCTATATTATTTTATGATAATTTATATTATCACATTGAGCTTATATACTAACATTTATATATGCATGTACTCATGTTGTTATCTTATGCAATTTAATTTATATGTTATTTTACATAACATTTTTCTAACATATGTATGTAAGGGCTAGTATGACATGCTTATGCTAGTTATTTTTATTTCATTTACTTCATCTCTTCACATGGCTTACTTGAGTGCACTTTTTGTTTGCTACTTTGTCTTACTTGTGAAACATTTGAACATGTTCCTTACTTGTTGGTCACAATTCCATGAATCTTGTTTGGTACTTTGGTATGTGGACATTTACATATTTATTCCCTTTGAGTGTGTGGCATTTGAACATGCCCCTTGTTTGTAGTCTCCATAGATCCATGTTTACATGATATTTGAGTACCCTTGTGTATGTGCTTAATTATTTACTAAGCTTTTTATCTTTTAGATTTTTAAATGATTCATATCATAAATCTTATGGCTTATTATGTATGTATATTACAAGATTCATTGTGTTTAACCCTAAAAATATAGATTAGGGTTATCTAGGGATAAAGGGGATACAAATAGCCTAGGGTACAAAGGTGATAAATTATCTCTATATCAAGCCAATCAGATGCTAAATTCAAATATAACATATGTGGAATTCATTAAACTAAGATAGGATAAAAATAATAAGTACAACTAATATAGCTATGAAAATGACAAAGAAATAATGTACTTATCTAGCTTTGATGCTAACATAGTTATGGATCTAGAAAAGGTAGGAAGCAAACTAGAAGAGGATTCTAGAATAGTCACCAAATTTTAGATTAAGTGCCTCTAGAGTCATAGACACTAGCATCAACCTTGGATAGTTATATCGATGTTATTATTTTTACTTAACGTAAAAAGTCCTATACAAAATACCTACTAAAAAATAATGTGACCACCTAGATGATTCTAGGTTTATGCCTTTGCTTTGGTCCACTCAAATCTGGGTCATGGATTATCATTACTCATGAAATTTCAAAACCCTAGGTTTTCATCTTCATATTAACCTTGGGTAAAAATGGGTTAGTAGGCACATAGTGTCAAGTTAACCCTAAAGACCTCTTTGTCAATGAGCATTGCCTACATAGCCAATACTCCAAAGATGGCCTTAGATTGATGTAGCTCTCCCCTATGTGTTGGGTTGTGTGTGAATCATGCAACATGTAAAAAGAAAGTATAACTATGACCTAGATTGTAACTTGGAAAATATAGTTATTAGGATATTACTTTAGTAATTTAGACATTTGTATGTGTTATCCCTATGAATGATATGGAAATAGGAGAAAATATGGAAGATTTACTCACTTGAGTGCTTAATTGAATTTCTTTTATAAGTTACTTGGTGAGTAGGTAAGAAGTTTCTAGGTGAGGAATGAATGAGCATTGATATTGTATTTATATAAATCCCTTTGGATAAAATAACTTGCATTAAATAACTTAGGATAACCATTAGAATATGCTTCATTTATAAATTAGATGCCGTTAGGGCATGGAACACTTGCATCAAAGCAGGACACCTGTGTCAACATAGGTGTCTATCTAGGACACTAATTTTTAGGAAGCAGGAAAGTAGGTACAGGATCAAAACTTATAGAGATAGAAGATAAGTAGGTTCCAAGAATTATAAGAAAGATGGAAGGTTCGGGTCATCAACATAAGATTAGTCAGACCAGGAGATAGGCCAAGAGGCATAAGATAGATCAGATGTGAGACTTTTGAAAGTGGGAAAGGTCTATAACTAAGAGGAACAACCAAGGTTTAAGTTTTCCAAGTGTATAAGATTAAGGTACTACATAATCCATAAATATCAACTACATTTCCCCCCCTTTAATCTAATAATGAAATTATTAGTTTAAAAGAGAGGAAATGCATACCTAGGTGTGTATAACACACCTTGCCTTTGTGTGAGTCCAACTTGAGTGTTTTTCTAGTGATTGACCTACAACCAAGAGCATGTTACAATACATAATTAGTATATATAATCTAAAATTGAAAGTATTGAAAATATTGACATTAAATGAGCAATGTTTAGGAGTACACCTATGTATCGATGTAACTACCTTGCCTATTAGTAAGTTGATTTGAAAGATGTATCATTTTAAGGATCTAAAGATAAGATTAGGAGAAATATATATAAATTTAGGAAGTGCATATATCCAAGATGATAGAGAGAGATTGGAAGGGACATGCCCCCAACCTTGGAGAAAATGTGAGTTGCCACCTAGCAATTCAGATTAGCTCAATCGTGCAACCCAATCATACTTATAACATGGTGAGCATGAGTGAACAAAGTCAAATCATACT
This sequence comes from Torreya grandis, assembly GCA_037957365.1. Taxonomy (NCBI): domain Eukaryota; kingdom Viridiplantae; phylum Streptophyta; class Pinopsida; order Cupressales; family Taxaceae; genus Torreya; species Torreya grandis. The sequence continues at coordinate 3,023,377 of JARHVA010000844.1, forward strand.
ATCAAATTGGTGAGGCTAGATGATATAATCAATTCCAATCTAAAAAATAGAAAGATTTAGTGATTTAATCACCTCAACCATATCAAAATCAAACCAACTATTATAATAGACTGGCTCAATATAGTCTATAAAAGTCCATCTTGGTGGGTGATGATAGGCCTTGAGAGTGTTTTAAAATTTGAAACTAATTTATATTTTTAAATATTAGGCACACATTGCATAACACATGCACCTTAGATATGTCTCATCCTAAAACTAAGCATAATAAAGATACCAATATATATAATTCTACCACAACTGTGAATCTAAACTATATAACTATGTGCTTTGGATAATTTATAAACTATGTAAGTGTGGAGAGCATGCTTTCAAAACATGCCCCCACTATATATGGATAAATCTAAAAATTGAAATAAGTGCCAATGTGGAGGAGTGTAGAGAACATGCTTCCAAAACATGCCCCCACTGAATCTGGTAATTGATATAAGTACCAATGTAAAGGACATGTTTTCAAAACATGCCCCCACTGCATCTAGGTGTGTCAAGTACTAAATAAGTGTGAAGAACATGCTTCCAAAACATACCCCCACCAAATATGGAAATTATTAATGTGTGGAAGCCATGTCTATATGACATGCCCCCATTGAATTTTAAAAATGTGCCAAATGTGAAGAACATGCCTCTATGACATGCCCCCCTTCGAGGTGAGGGAAGAATATAAATTGATAGTTACCTCACCTCAAAAAGATAAGACAATTGTATAATTTGTGAATGGAACCATGTAGCATATAGAAGAATGTGTCTAGGTAAATGTAACATTTAAGCAAATAGAACATTGTGATCACATGAAGGCCTAAGATGCTTGATAGAGATCATGACAACGTCTAGATGGTAATAGTACAAGCTTAAGAAGTAAATCAAACACACAAACAAGAGCACTCAGAATCAAGTCAAAAGGCAGTGGTCCAAGGAGACCACAAATAAGGGGTATGTTCAAATGTTGCATGGTCTAAGGGATATAACTTTATCAAATATACAAAAAAACAAGGATGACATATTCAAATGTCTATACAACAAATAATGACATATTCAAATGTCAAAGAGAGCACACATAGGCATGGGGGCCACAAACAAAGGAACATATTCAAGTGCTCAAACATGTAAGGTAATAATAAGGCAAGACACTCAAAGAAGTGCATAAAGAAAAACATAAGCAACCAACATAAACATATCATAGTAGCCCATGGATTAAATGTGTTAGCAAAGAATGTCAAGTGCATAACATATCAAGTACCCTATGAAATATATAATCTATATCTATATATATGGATCTATCTCACTCATATGAAGGATTCCTATAGATAGATATAGAGAGGGGAAAGCTACCATATAGATATATAGGCCATCTATACAAGTGGATGATTGAATATAGAGTTTTTAGGCTATTTGACCCTTAACCATGTATATAGATAGGTCCCCCGTATATGATATATATAATACAAAGTAATCTTTCCTGGTAAAGGATAGTTCCTACAACTACTACCTAGATCTACTAAAGTTGTTTGAGTGCATAAAGGCCATATCTTGTTCTTATTAGCAGAGTGTTTCACTCCTATATTATGTAGTCTAGATAGGGTTGTCATCTATATATAGGGTGCATATCCCCAATGAAGACTAGACTTCACTTCACCCCATTAGGTTAGGTTATTTTTACACCCATCACCCATATATGGTTTAGATAGGGGAGTGGAGGGCTTAGAATTATATAAATGTTCACTCAACCCCCATATATAGACATGAGGACTCTAGAGAGTTACCCATATTATATCTATAGAGGAGAAATAACAGACATCACTACATCACCCACTAGTGGTTAAGCCGTATAGGTACACATCCATCTAGTATATACGTGATATGATGGATGACTAGTTGTATCATGTATAGATAGACTATCTATATATGGAATAGAGATGGATGGCCTTGGACATAGTTGGGGTTGACCATCACCTTATATATAGAACTGATGATTAGATCTATATTCTAGTATGTGCTCCTATATCTATCTTATCCTTATTTAAATAGAGGGGGACACCACCAATATATGTGGGGTTATTAATTCCATTATTTCCCCATAGAGGGAATAAGATGATATGATGGTATACTCTAGGTATTTGCTTATTAGATCTCCTTTTAATGACCTATACATTCCATTATCATTATTATTTTGATAATTCATTAATTTAATTGGAAGAGAATTATAACTAGATAGATCTTATTTAACAATAAAGTCATGTGTAAGTACATATAAAGTCAAACATGATAACAAAAAGTGATCCTCAAACCACATAACCTATGAGTATCATGATCAAATAAGCAAATGCCCCTAATGTCCACATGAAATGAGTAGAGAGAAGGCCCAACATCCAAAAATAAGAACAAATCATGTATATGTGTATACCTATATCACAATCAGGTAGAAGTTTGACAAACATGTGTATGTAGGAGTAATTGATATGTTATCTATCAACATGGAACTAACACATAGATACCAAGGAACTACTAAAACAAGTTTATGCTGAAAATATTTTTTTAGGTTTTTAATGTTTTTTTTTTAAATTTTTTGGGGTATTTTTGGAATATTTGAAAGGGAAATATCATCCTATGATCCCATCCAAAGAATGGTCATATATATTTCCCAACTCAAAACCTGGTGTAAGGAATTTGTGGTACTACCAAGGAGTATGTGTAATATTTATCACTAAAGTGTATGTGATGCTTTATGTATGTATAATAGGTCTCTGAGGTCATGATGTAGAAATAGAATGAATAGGGGTTCATGAAACCCATCTCTATATGTTCTATGGTTTCCTTGGAATAAAAATACTAGGACCATGCTTAGGTATTCAATACGTTTGAATATGATGTGTAATATGAGCTAAGGATTTCATGGAAACCAGTGTATGTCTCTGATGTAATGGTCTCTCAAGTACTAGCCACCAAGTAAAGGGGGCTGCATATTACTTACCCTTTCACGATGGATTAACCTTGGTAGGTTTGATAATTAGCTGCCAGGGTATAAATTTTTCTTGTTTAAGAAGATGCTTATATAAGATTATAGGAACTATAATCACTTGATTGACATAAATGTATTTAACACACCCATACACTATAAAAAGTATTATTCAATGTGTATGGATTCAAGGTCTTCCTAATAACACATCAAATGTTTTCATGGAAGGTACAACTAAAAAATTAATAACCACATGTGTGGGATTAACTTGTAAAGGTAGGTCAATCTATCCAAGAACCTTCTGGGAGGTCCCATCTAGTGCTCTATCTAATCTAGTATAAGGATGCAAATTGTGATGAGTATAACCTAGATACACAAGTAATGTCACCGTGCAAACATTTTCACTTGCACCATTATCAATTATAACACTATATACAAGGTGGTGATCAAGGAATGCTGAAATGAATAAAGAATTAAGATCATATTTATCATCCTTAATCTCAGTGTCATTGAAAGTAATGAAAGGTGTCTAAACCATAAAAGGCATGTGTCATATATAAGTACAAATAATCCCATGTAATGAGTTCCCATAATGTAATGGAGGAGAATGTGCATTGTATTCCATTTACACTTTTGGTTCCTTCTTAGAATGGTTTTGAAAAGGATTGTTATTTTTTTTGTTTCTGGTGATCACCAGGTTGTGAACCAGATTCCTTAGGAGGATCATCAAATGAAATCTTTTGGTCATAAATGAGGTATTGGATCTTATGATCTAAGGTAAAACATATGTTCATATAATGTCCTGGTCCCTAATTATAATCACAATAAGCATTCACATCATACTTTAGGTGGAGGTTTATTTATATCAACTCTATAGGATGAGGGAGAGATATAAGATAACACTCTACTAGCCATGGGAACAATGAAATGGGAGACTTAGGTAAACATGTAAATTATTTCCTTGGTGTATTAGATAAGACAAATTGATTAGGATGTTGTGAAACTATGTTAACCATGGTGGTTGTTTCCTTTTTAGGCTTGGGAGGTTTTACCTTATAACTTGGTTTGATTGTAAATTTGGTATTGGATGTAGATGTAACTGGTGTGTTTACTATGTACTTGAGCTCATTTAATAAAATATGCTTCATTTCACAGTCCCGTACATCATGACATAAGTCATCAAAAGATTTAAACTTCTTTAAAATAACATACTTGTGTAAAGGAACAAGCAAACTTTGCTTGAATATGTCTTGTAACTCATTATTTGTCATAGGATTAGTCATTTTAGCCAACATTCTCTTGTACCTCAAGACATATTCATTGATATGTTCATTTATTTCTTGTTTGATTTTGGAAATTTGAGCAAAAGAAACCTTTTCAAAAATATTTATAGAAAATTGTGCCAAAAATTGATCTGCAAGAGGTTTGAATGTTTCCAGAGATTTTACTGGGAAATCATAGAACCACCTCAAAGCATAGTCCTTGAGGCTTCTTGGGAATAATTTGATCAAAATTTTACTATATGAGGCATAGTCAAGGCATGCCACATAAAAGGATTGAAGATGTTATTCAAAATCACCCTTGCCATCGTAAAATGTGAACTTAGGTGCAACAAAACTAGTTGACAAAGGGTGCAAAGATATCTCAAGTGTAAGAGGGTTTCGTAACACATCTTAAGAATCAATAGCATGAGGAGACTTTAAATCATTTTGTTCAATGTTTGTAACCTTATCTTCCAAGGTCTTTATAACTTGAAGGAGTGTTTGAACTATGGACCCATTGGGATTTAGATTATCAAGCTGAGTAGTCACCAAAGGGGTTGTAGTCATGGTTTAAATAGGCATAAAAACCAGTATTTAATTTGAAACATTTATTAGCCCCATGGTAGATGTAGCAATAGTAGTTATAGGAAACAAAATTTGAAATACATACCCTGTGCCCCCATTATAAGTATTAGGTTGTAATGTGTTTAAGGGAAGGGTTGTTGGTATATGGGGATGATCCATAGTCATGATCAATAGATAGACATGTATGGTCATTTATGCTTTTTGTGTTTTTAGTTTTTAAAATGGTTTTTAGGATTTTATCAAGATTTTTAGGGTTTTGACTAATACGCTCATGAAACAACACAATTTCTTGAACTTGTTCATGATCTATTTGCTCATGCTCATTAGTTTCATTAGACTCATAGTTTTCATTATTAGAATCTTCTTCCATGATAACCTCATCAATACGTTTTTCATTCTCAACATTGGTATCATCATGATGCATGGGATTAGGTACCTAATTGGTTTGGGATAACTTACATGGTGGAAAGGGAATCTCAATGTGTTCAATAGGCACACCTCCCAATCTAGGGATACACCTAGGTTACATGCAAAATAATATAATCAAGAAATGAAAAAGTATGACAATCAAAAACCCTAGGAATCATAAATATTTAAATTAATATGAATTAGGCTCACCAAATGTTTAACCTTAAAAATATAGATTGAGGTTATCTAGGGTTAAAAGGGATAAAAATATCCTAGGGTACAAGGGTGATAAACCATCTCTGTAACAAGCCAATTACATGCTAAACTCATATATAACATATGTTGAATTTATTAAACTAAGTTAGGATAAAAATATTAAGTACAACTATGTTAGACACATAAATGATAAAAAATTAATGTACTTAGCTAGTTCTGATGCTAATACAATTCTAGATCTAGAACAACTAAGAAGTAGTCTAGAAGAGAATTTTAGAACAATCACCAAATTCTGGATTAAGTGCCTTTAGAATCGTGAACACTAGCATCAGCCTTATATGGTTGCATCAACACTACTATCTGAACCTAATATAAGTGTCATGTATGAAATACCTACTAAAAAAAGATGTGACCACTTGGATTATTTTTGGTTTGTCTTCACCTTCACTTTGGTGCATTCAAATCTGGGTCATAGACTATCACTCATGAAATTATAAAACCCTATTTATTCATATTCATAGTGACCTTAGGGGAAAATGAGTTAGTGGGCACATGGTTTGAGTTGACCCCAAAGACCTCTCTATTAATGAATACTACCTACATAGCCAATACTATGAAGTAGGCCTCAGACTAATGTAATTCTCCCTTACATGTTAGCCCGTGTGTGAGTTATGAAATATATTGAAAGCAAGTAAAATAATGACCTAAATTGTAACTTGGAAAATATAGCACTTGGGTTTCTCTTTCAGTACTTCAAACCTACGTATGTATTGTCCTTATGACTAATGTGGAAATATGAGAAAATGGGGAAGCTTTACTCATTTGAGTGATTGATTAAATGCATTTTTTAAGTTACCTAGTGAGTAGGTAAAAAGTTTCTAGGTGAGGAATGAATGAGGATTGATCTTGTATTTATATCAATCCATTTGGAGAAAATAACTAGCATTAGTTCACTTAGGTTGACCATTAGGATACATTTCATTGACAACTTAAATAACTTTAGGGCACTAGACACATACATTAGAGTAGGATACTTGCATTGATGCAGGTGTCTATCCAGAACACTAGTGTACAAGGAGTAGGAATGTAGGTATAGGATTAGAACTTGTAGAGATACAAGATAAGTAAGTTTTAAGCATTTTGGGAAAGATAAAAGGTTTGGGTCATCAACACAGGACTAGTTAGACCAAGATATAGGCTAAGCGACACAAGATAGAGTAGATGCAAGACTTCCAAAAGTGAGAAAGGTTCAAGACTAAGATAAATAACCAAGGTTTGAGTTTTCCAAGTGTACAAGACTAAGGTGTTATAAAATCTATAAATATCATCTACGCATTGACATGTCTACTTCAACATGATACTACTACATGATTCTATTATGATCCACATTTGTAATAATTTTAAATAATGCATAATATAATGCAGATTAACACAATAAAATAGATATTGGTGGGACAAGATGACCAAATACTTAATATATGTAGAAATAAAATAATACCTTTAAAGTAGGGCAACACCATACAATAGTCCTTTAGTAAGGAATATCTCCATAATGTCACTTCGAGGGGACAACGTCTAATATGCTTATACCAAATAAAATAATCAACACTTACTTCATTGATATCCTTTAAATATACCTTTGTATAACTAATAATGGATGGGTAACCTCCTGTAGTCATATAAAATGTGAAAATTGATAACTTGAGTGTGGCTTATGACACATAACCCATGGGTCCCTCTTGCATGCTCTCATGACCCTACTAGACATATTTTTGCTTATACCCAGTCATCTGTAGGCTTTCAAGACCTAATTTCAGCTCAACTAGGCTGCTTTTCCCATGACAAATCCATCCCCCTAGGTCCCATACCCTTAGGAAAATAGTGCCCAACTTGGATAATAGCATTGAACCTTAGAGTATCTAAGTTTGACACTCTTGTCCAATCACATTTTGAGCCCAAGTGACCATTTTCTCTTGATTCATCTTCCTCATTATGTTGGCCTAATGCGAATACATTTGATCCATGACCAAAAAATCTCTATAAAATCCCATTCAAAGTTAATTTAGAACGGTTTGGAAAATATCACAAAGCAAACAAAAATACAAGTAAGACTATATAGGCATATTTCTCTATTCTTTGCATACCGCCATCCAATACAACCACAAGCTTATTCAAACCCTTACACTAGTCCCTAACCACCTCAAGCATACCCAATTTAGCATTTTGCATCTTCATATACACTATTTCACAAAGCACATCAAGTGGAAGAACTACATATGGCTTGATCCCTCTTCAGAGTATTGGTATGTAGGCAACATGCCCAAACAAGGGGTGTAGATACACATTCAATGCATCTTACACACACTAAACCCCCTATTTCTCAAAGTTTGTTAAAGCATAATGGAGTCTAGGGTTTGAAGACTAAATTAACTCTACAAGGAGTTTCATAAACATCCAACATCTAAAATTTCACAAGTAGGCTAATATAGAGGCATCAAACAAAACCTTGAAAGCTCAGATCTTGAGGACAATAAAGATAGAGGACTATAGCACTAGTCCCTAAGGTGTCTTATTCTGGAATTCCTATCCTTTCATGAAATGAAGGCCAAATCCTAATTCATGAAACTATCACAGTCCTGCATAGCAGATTTTAAACCCTATCTCAGCTATCTTAGTCCAATTTAAGCTAAGTTGCATTTCTCCTCACTTATTACTATTTTTAGAAAGGTTTAAATTAAAATTAAATTATACAAATTAGTAGATTAATTAGTTGAATATTATTTACTGATTTAATTAACTTAGATAATTAACCAAATTAAGAATAATACTCTAATATTCCCAAAATAGATAAATCATTTGGTGAACCCGAGTTACTTCGTTTGCACATAAAAACCCTAAGGTAAATTCCTTGCTAATTTTTCTAATAATTTTTTGATTTTTACTTGCATATTTAAATAAAAAATTAAATATAATTTTTAAAATTCCATAGTAATTTAAAAAAAATATTTTTCTTCCAAACCCTAGTTGCACATACTAGGTCCCTTTAAATCAAAAAATTTTGAATAATTTTTTGTTTTTTTACCTGCCTATTAAATAAAAAATTCACATCAAAATTTTAAATTCCATAGTAATTTTAAAATAATTATTTTCTTCCAAATCGTAGTTGCATATACTAGGTCCCTTCAAATCCAAAATTTTCCAATAATTTTTTGATTTTTTACTTGCATATTTAAATAAAAAATCCACATTAAATTTTAAAATTCCTTAGCAATTTTAAAATAAATCATTTTTAAAAACCCTAGTTGCATATACTAGGTCCCATTGCTTTTGATGTATCACTTTACATGTTTGTGAGCTTTGTATCCTTTTTATGCACATTCCAGTCTACTGTTTAGATTACATTTATTTAATCTTTCCTTCCATTATTTAATTTGTTTTCCTTATGCCACCTAAGCTCCTTCCATCTCTTCCTTTGAGTCAAAGTGCAAGACTTAGTGGCAACCCTCTTGAACACACCCAGATTCGTTCAACCTGATCATATACCATGGATAAAAAACCATCTCAAGTTCTAATTTGAGATCCTACACATCCAAATTACACCAATTTCCATGAGGATAATTTCAATAATGAGCAATATGCAAATACCAATGATGACAAAAACACTGATGTTCATTACCTACCACATCAGACTTTTGATCCACTTCCACCTATTATTGATAATGAAGTTGTCCTCATTAAAGATTTGATCCTACAAATATTTTGGGAAAGACTCAGGGAATAGGCTCATGATCATAATCTTATCTTACAATCTATCATGTAAATAAAAAAGGCTAAAGAAGTTGAGTCTTTCATTCCTTCAGAGCAACCAGTTGGAAATGACACTATAGGGGCAATTATGTCTCAACAACTCCCAATAGCAACCCAATCTTCCTATGAGGCACCAACAGTTACAACTAGTACATCTTTGTCTCCTAATGTGGCAGTCCTTATACAAAAGATAAAATTTCTTCAATCTAAGGTGCTACATCTTGAGCAAGGTGCCTCTAGACCTACATAGGCCTTAGATTATTTTGCTTTATTGCATACACCATTGGCACACCATATTGCTTCAACACCCTTTCCAAAAAGTTTTGTTCAACCCAAGCTCACTCTATATGATGGCAAGGGTGATCTAGAGACACATTTGAGAACTTTTCATGTAACATGCTTGGACTATGTGCTAAATGTTTGGCTACTAACCAAGCTATTTCCACATAGTCTAAAGGATTATGATTTACAATGGTTCTATAGTCTACCAAATCAGTTGGTCAATGCATTAAATCCTTTAGATGACATGTTCCTAACTCATTTTAGTATTAAAATTAGTGATAATGTTTCCTATGCCCAAGTTGCACAATAGAAACAAAGGTCAAATGAGCATCTCATAGATTATGTTCTTTGATATAAGACTATCTTGGCTAAGATGACTAGCCCCATAGCCAATAAAGAGTTACAAGATCTCTTCGAACATAGTCTTCTACCAACTTTGCATGAATCAATAATGTTCAAAAATTCCTCTTCCTTCACTAAGTTATGCCATACACTAAAGGAAAGGGAAGTCAAATTAATTTTAATGGGCAAACTCAAGTATACAAGTATATCAAAAAACACAAACAAGAGTAACAACAAAGTCCCATATAAAGTAAAGGTCAATGATAGTAGGAGTCAGAATCAACCTATAGTCAATGTGGCTTTAGAGCCCCCTCAATGAGTGGATTTATCAGCACCTCCTTGATGAACTTTTACCAATCTACCAGTATCTCTAGCCAAAGTTTTACAACAACTTTTTGGAATGTAATATCATATCTCTCTCTCCTATTTGGGTAGTTGATCCAACAAAGCCTCTTCCATGGGGATATGATCAGAATGTATTTGTGACTTTCATAGGGCACTAGGCCACACAACAAACATATGCATCAGTTTGAAACACAAGAGACAAGACTTGATAGATGGCAATGGTATTTATCTTAGCATTCTAGTTGAGCCTCCTCAAGCAAAGCAAACATAGGATATATCTTTGATTTTTTTCAGATCCTTTCCCATAGCATTCTAAACAAGAGACATGGGATACATTAGGTGTTTACCATGTATATCATGTATATCCTCCATCAGCTACATATTAGGTACCTTCAATTGAGTTACACCCTTTGAGCAACATGATTGGTGTATACAATTCTAGAGTTTCAACTAGACCTTCCATCTCCTTTTTAGAGAAGGAGATAATTGAGGATGATTCAAATTATCATGAAATCTTTATCAAAGCTTACATCAATAATCATCCTATTCATAGTATTCTCATAAAAAATGGATTTTATGTAAACATGTACACTTTAACATTATTTCAGCATTTGGGATATTCAAATTAGGATATTACCTTGATAGACATAGTTATTAGCAAATTTAGTGGGCACATACATAGTTCATTGGGTGAGATTATACTTCCTCTACAAGTTGGTCCAACACATGTGGCCACACCATATACTATTGTTCCTAGTGTAGGATTTTTTGAAATGTTACTTGGTCATCCATGGATTCAAAAACTTCAAGTAGTACCTTTTATAGTTCATAGATGCATGCAATTCATTCACGCTAATTAGGTTGTTATAGTTGGTGGAGTTATATATGAGTTACCACTCCCCACTTCAGAACCATCTACTATTTTACAGTCACCAGTTTTAGTTCCACCACCAGTTTCAATTTCTCCACCAGTTTTAGTTCTTCCTCCAGTTTATATTCAAATATAGTCAAGGCCTCCATCACCAATATAGAGAGTTCATACATTTCCATAAAGGCCTCTTTTAGAGCAACCACAATTTTAGGATTCTAGATAGCTTCTAACTACAATGTTCACACCTAGGGTAGTATCATTGAGATCTCATGCCTCTACACATAGAGCACATGTTCAAAGAGCTTCTCTTACCACCAAATGGGTCCCTAAGAACCCCATAGTTGCATCCAATTCTCAGAGTTATAGGGGGACCCCACAGTTGGTTTCCACTATAAATATTTTAGATCATTTAAAACATACACAACTTTTAGAGCCACAGTCTCAGCCCTTCCATCATGCTTCATGAACATGCACAATCCCTTTCCTTGATACATGATACCATGATAGGGAGTCTCCCATGAGACTCATTGGTTAGTATCATTTCTTCTTAGTCTTGTTTGTACATAACTTATTTTCAATTTCTTGTACATAGTCTTCTTATGATTGATTATACATAGCTCAAAATTTCAAAATATAAAAAACATTTAAATATATCAAAAATACAAAAAAACATTCAAATATGTCAAAATACCAAATATAATATACAATGTCAAAAGTACCAAAAACATTTCAATTTTATGCATTATCCATGCTTTACATTTAGACTACCATTCTAGACTTACCTTTATTATTCTATGCTATTGTTTGTCGATTTATCTACATTACCATGCTTCACTTGATCTTCTTTGAGTGTGTGCAGTGATATCTAAATCCTTGATTGCTTCACTCTACCCATTTAGGGTGAATCTTACTTCTACATTCGAGACACACATCGATATACTACCCACTGGGGGCACAGTCTACATGACTACACCATCCAGGTTATGTCATTCCTACACCACATAATCTAGTTATCATGTTGATGTATATTACTTACTAGCTTACATAGATTACTCTATCAACATTTCACTAGTATATAACACTTGTGTATTTCTTAGCATATACTTAGTCTTGTACTATATGTCTTGCATACTTTCACTTCTTGCTTTGATTAGTTAGATGTGATTGTATTTCTAGCATTTACATTGCTTTACTTTCTTACTTTGTGTAGCTAGATGTGATTGCTTTTCTTAATTTCTGTTTTGTCTCCTATATGTGCTTTAGGACATTTACCAATGTCCTTTGCTTTTAATCTTCTATGTGATTGTGGCTTTCATGCCAACCTTGCTTTTTTCCAATTATATGTGTATGTGGCATTTGAATATGCCTTGTATTCTTGCTTTCTAGTTTGAGTAACATGTGCCCATGTCCCTTATTTGCTTAGCCCCTTGGCCACTCTTGTATGCTTCTTGCTTCTTGCCTTGTGTGCTTATTGCTTTATTTATTTTTAATTATTTACAATGCCATGATCTACATCATGCATTACCTTGATTTCTTGGATGCCATGATCGACATCATGCTCCATCCCTTCTTAACAACTAACAACTAACAGCTAACAACTAACAACTAACAACTAACAACTAACAACTAACAACTAACAACTAACAACTAACAACTAACAACTAACAACTAACAACTAACAACTAACAACTAACAACTAACAACTAATAACTAACTAGATTTCCTATTCTAGTTCATTATATTGCACATGCTATTACATTATTATATCTATCTAGGCATACTCCTATTGATCTAACAATCTCCATTACAAACTATGCTATATTTTGAGACATCATTTTGATTATGATTGCTATATCATGTGTTCTCACAACATAACACACTTGGAGGGCTCTTTCTTCTAAGGATAGTCATTACAAGGTCTTCATTCCTACCCTTAGAAGAGGGCGAAACAAATAGGGGTTTTCTCACAGAGATTAGATATCCTACCAGTTAAAAAATTAGCTTTCAAAACACTCAGAACACTATCCAGACTTCAAACTAGGTAGACAGTGAAAATTATAAAATAGTCATCAGAGTCAACTCAGGACAATAGTGCTAAGATTGGACTACAACACCAAACATCAAGGTGTCTAATTTTGATACTCTTATCCAAACAATAAAAAACTAGATTTTATAGAAATAAATAGAAAAGTAAGTACAATTACAATTTTATTAGTAATAGTTTAGTTTAGAATCAACAATTTCAATACAATTTTTCTTAGAGAGTCCAGATATAAGGGGCATCATGCACAACATGATATATCTCACTTCCAATTTTAGATTAGGTAGTTGGTATAACTTATAGATCAGAATCCATGTTTTAGACACCAGTGATTAGGAGCAATGTGTGTGGCACTTTGACTTATTTTTTTTCCAAGTTTAATATATTACCCAAGCATTCTCAATAGTTGCATGCATTATTCCATCTACAGGTGGTTGGTATCATTTCAGAGTGGCTTTCATACAAGCCTAACCTCCACATTTTCAAGTGGATTTCACATAAGCCATATGCCTAGTTTCAGAGTGGATTTCATAAGCCTAATCTCCACCATTTTTTTGAGTTGGTCAAGAGTGGCCTAGTTTCCAACACACATTCAACTATTCATGCCACATTGTCAAATTATAATACATTCATGGGCTTCAAGAGCCATCTCATATGACACATATTTCATATCAATATTAGTTCATAGCTTCACTTCATGGGGCAATAATGGAGCCAAAGGACTAGATAGCCTTTGTATTCTTGAGCCACCTACTCAAAGGGATTGGACACATAGTCCAAACATCAATTAACACATAATCCAAACATTGATCAACACACACATGATCACCTAGCTTCACTTAGTGGGTGATGATGGAGCTAAAGGGCCAACTTTTGTATTCTTGAGCCACTCTTGAAGAATTGAACACTCAGCTCCGTTCATGATATTAATCGTAGTATAACATCATTCAACATATACCCAACATCACTCAACATCACAATAGGTTTTATATTGGTTTATGTACTTGATGAGGTATATTTATTCCTTTCTCTTCCTCTCTCTCTTATCTAGCTTTTTACATTCTTATTTTAGATATAGCATATCTAGTAAGAACTGATCTACTATTTTTTTCTCTTGCAGATTTACACTTCACAATGTGCTGTCTCTATGCACACCCAACATCACACAGCTTCATGGGCTTCACCCTTGCGGGTAAATTCAAGTATGCTTTCTACTTTTCCTTTATCCTAGTATTTTACTTTGCTGCATCATTATAATAAAGTGGGGGCAAATGTAATCATAGAAAATGTGAAAATTGGTAACTTGAGTGTGGCTTGTGACACCCAACGCATGGGTCTCTCTTGCATGCTCTCATGACCCTTCTAAACATCTTTTTTCTTATTCCCAGTCATCTGTAGGCTTTTAAGACCCAATTCTAGCTCAGCCAGGTTGCTTTTCCCATAGCAAATCCATCCCCCTAGGTCCTGTACCCTCAAAATAATAACGTCTAACTTGAAAAATAGTGTTGGACCCTAAGGTGTTTGAGTTTAGTTCTCTTGTCTAATCATATTTCGATCTCAGATGACTATTTTCTCTCGATTCCTCTTCTTTATTATGTCAACCGAGCATGAATACATTCAAACCATGACCAATAGATCTCTATAAAAGCCCATTCAAAGTTCATTTAGAAGGGGTTGACAAATATCACAAAGCAAGTAAGAATAAAAGTAAGACTACTCAGACATATTTCCCTATTCTTTACATACAACCATCCAATACAACCACAAGCTTATTCAAACCCTTACACTAGTCCCTAGCCACCTCAAGCACACCTAGTTTAGCATTTTGCATCTTCATATATACTATTGAATAAAGCACATCAAGTGGGAGAACTACATATGGCTTGATCCCTTTTTAGAGTATTGGTATGTAGGTAGCGTGCCATATAAGGGGTGTGGATACACGTTCACTGCATCTTACACTCACTAACTCCCCCTCTTTCTCAAATTTTGTCAAATCATAATAGAGTCTAGGGTTTGAAGACTAAATCAACTCTATAGGGAGTTATGTAGACATCTATCATCCAAATTTTCATAGGTAAGCGCACACAGAGGTAGCAGACAAAACCCATAAAGCTCAGGTCTCAAGGAAAATAATGACAAAGAAGGACTATAGCACTAAACCCCAGGGTGTCTTATTTTGATGCTCTTATCCTTTCATGAAATGAAGGCTAGATCTTGATTCATGACACTATCATAGTCTCGCATAGCAAATTCTAGACCCTGTCTTAGTCTAGTTTAAGTTACATTTCTCCTCACTTATTACTATTTTTAGAAAGGTTTAAATTACAATTAAATTATACCAATTAGTAGCTTAATTATTCCAATATTATTTGCTGATTTAATTAACTTAAACCCTTAACTAAATTAAGAATAATACTCCAATATTCCAAAAATAGATAAATCACCTCCTAATCCTAATGTAGTCCAACCATTACCTAATGCACTAATTCCACAAGTTACTCATTTATCTAAATATATTGGGCCCATATAACTAAAGAGGAGATGTGCCACATTTTAAAATCTCCATCAACCTACATATATTAATATATAATATCCTTAAATCATTGCACAATTATCTCCATGCTTGATCATCCAACCACCCATATGTGATCTTGGTAGGTGATAACCATCAAACCTTATTTTCAAATTCCATTGTGCTACTTTGATTTCATTCATGATCATAATTATACCTCCTTTGATTTTATGTACCATATTCCATTACTCTACTTTGATTCCATGCATGGCCATAGTAGTTATTCTTCCATGCACAGTCATAGTGATTTACCCATTGATTCCATGTTCCATATGCCATTTCACTACTCTGATTCCATACCTAACCATAGTAGTTATTATTTGGCTCCCATACATAGCCATAATGATTTCCTAATTGATTCCATATCCCAAAGTCTGTTGCACTATTTTGATTCCAAACATGATCATAATAGCACTTTTTTAGATTTCATGCATAGCCAAATGATTGTTACTCTTACACTCCCTGACATGCCTCCATGATTTTTGTCCCTCATGATGATGGTGGTGTTTATATGCCACAAACTTTGTATCATGCTTTGTTATTGGGACCTTATCAGCCTTTTCTTCTACCTCTTCCACCTTTTCATTTGGTGGTTCCTTTGTCTCTTGAGTAGATGAAGTGTTATTATCTGCTTGTACTATTTCTTCATCTATGTCTTCATTTAAATTTTTCTCATGCTCTCATTCATCCAACTCAATCTCATCTTCATGATCTATCTTGATTATTCTTTGTGCCTTTCCAACTATGATATCTTGTAAATTAACCTTCCTTTTCTTATACTAAAACTTCATGAAATGCTTATGTACATTAATATTTATTATTCCCAATGTCTCTAACCAAGGATATCCCAAAACCACATCCATATCATTCATATCCAAAGCACAAAAATATGAATTCAAAACATATTTATCTATAGTGAGCTTTAAATATTCAAACACTTGAATATTCTTACCATTTTATTGAGCCTCCTTGATATTCTTTCCTTAAACATCTAGATGTTGAGCCACACCTATGTTGATGAAGTTTTACTTACTATTAAGTTATTAAGACACAATGACCTTTTTATTTTGAATGCATCCATAAAAATGAAATAGGGAAGAATATCTATTTGGATATAAGCTATTTGAACCCTTATCCTCATCATGATCATCTATTTCTCCCTCTTTATCAAATGTATCCTCTTCATATTATTATGTTCCTATTATTTTTCATCTACATCATTGACATAGTCTTATTCATTACCATCATCATCATTTAGTTTCTTCCTCATGATCCTCTACCTCTATTTCTACAACAACATCATCATCATCATCATCATCATCATGCTCTTTATTGTATTTTTCATCACCTACATTTTCATCCTCATAGTCTTCATTGTTACCATCATCATTATTATTTACTTCATCATCTTCTTCTTCTTCATCATCTGCATTATCTTCTTCATTAGCATCATCATCCTTATTTTCTTCCCCTTCTTTTTATTTTATATCCCATCGATCTAAGAAATCATGTTCCATTTCTTCCAAGGATAGTTGCTTTCTCACTTGGAGTATCTCAACACACTAAGCAAATGTAAGACCCTTTATATGCATTTCAAATGTTGATGACCAAGATCATGATTCAAAATAAGTATCATTAAATTGGATCCACCATTCTCTAACATCAATATCATCCTCTCCTAAAAATACTTGTAACTCCATTATTAACACAAACCATATATATTAATATATCATATCCTTAGATGCATAACATCTTTACTACATGATTCACATAGATACATCATAGTTGTCTTATCATTTTGAGATAAGGTGACCATCACTTTTTTTTTCATTCCCCTCATCTCAAAAGGGGGAAAAATTAGTGGGAGCATGCCATAGAGACATGAATCCACATACATACAGTTAACAAAATTGGTAGGATTTGATTGAGTTTATAAGCTTTAGATATACACTTGGGATAAATTTTTATACATTTGACACAAATTTGGGACTTAATTTTTCATATTTGTAATACATATATACATATTTTATATATCACAAGTTACATTTTGGTAGATGCTTCAATTTGAGTCACATTTGAGGTGCATATGCCATGCAAATTAACCAAATCATATATACATTTTTAGATTATACACACTATTCATGGACTAACCCTACCAAGATGTAATGTTTGAAATTTTATCTACTGTAATAGTTAGATTATTTTATTAGTACGATCAAGATTAAGTGACCTCAATGTACTTGTCACTATTTTATATTATTATGAGTTGATATGGTTATACCATTTGACTTGGGCAAGATTGGCTAGATTATAATACACTAAAGTTATGCGATTGAGATTACAAGCTCTCGATGGACTTGGCATAACTCACCCTTATACCAAAATGGGGGCATGTTCACCCTCAAATTACCCTATTCACATCCCCAAGGTTTATTTGTGAACCTATCTCTAATGCTTAAGCTAGGAAGAATCATTATCAAAGTAAACTATCAAGGGACAACATGGTTACATCGACACATGTGTGTAATTCTTCCTTACTCTCTTTTATTTTAACCAAATTTAAATTATTCACTTTTAGATTATATGCACTAATTACACCTATAACATTTTATTAATTACAGGTCATACAGATACAACAAATTGAAACAGGGCTCAAATAAATAAAGGTGTGTTTTACACACCACAATACACATTTATTTCAATTAAAATAGTAATTTCATCCTCATGCATTACTAGATTATAGGGGGAAAATGTAGATGATTAAATATAGATTTATATGTTAAAATAGGTTTGTACATTTGACAAACATCACTTAGCACTCCACCCTTCAGTTATTGAACTTCCTTGCAACTGAAATGATTACATTCACCATCTCATTGGGCCTAAATGCTTATCTTATAGTCAAACCCTATAATTTTGATTATCCAAATCACCTATAGCCCATAATACACTTAATTTTTGATATATATCCTTCATTTTTAGTTACAAAGATCTAACAACCTTATATTATCCTAGACAATTATGTTCATACTTGGACAATAGTGTCGATGCTACTCTCCGTTCTCCAATGCAAGTGTTCGTGCCTTATAAACACTTAAATTTGTAAATCTTTTCATATGTACATGTTGGCATATTATGTTTCATTAACCCTTTTTTGAGAAACATTTCAAAAGATGTGGTACAAATATAAGTTAAAATAAATTCATTATTCATCTAACAAATATCTAGAAAACACCTCTCAAACTTATATTATATTACTTAAAATCAATTACATAAGTTATTTTGCCATATTCTTTCATGTTTTCATATCAATCATAGAAACAATCATATTATAGGTCTGAAGGATTCAAAGTGTAGCCCACAAGCAATATTTTTCAAGTTACAAGTTAGATCACTACATGCATTTTCATATAACATTCTACACCATTGTTCACACACAAGCCAACACATAGGGGAAAACTACTTATCTGAGGCCCTCTTAAGAGTATTGGTTATGTAGGCAATGTTCATTGATAGATGGGTCTTTGAGTTCATTTTGACTGTGAGCCCACTAACCCATTTTTACAAAAATGACAAGACCTAAGATAAGGATCTAGGGTTTGAGCTATATTCTGATATCAAGAGCTTGTGTGTGTGATCTGGACACACAATCTCAGAGGTGATAAAAAACCTTGAAAGGTCTCAATAGAATTTTTAGTTAATATTCAATACTTCATATAGGATAAATGTGTTGAAACATAGATATTATCATTAACACAAGTGTACATAGGGTGACACAAGTGTTGATGTTAATAAAAAGGTAATTTTTAGAATCTGATTATTGAATCAAAATCATCATGCAATCTATTTCTACACCTACATTAGTTAGATCTACTTGCACATCAATGTAGAAGATAATTATAATTTATATTTCATATTTCTATTATCAAAATATTAAATGTTATACTTTCTATATTTGGCATGTGCTTAAATTCAATATTTCTTATCAAACTATCAATATAATCTAAATTCATTGGCCTACTTTTATCCATTTTCTCTTTTATTATGCTACTCTTTCCCAACCCTTGATCTAAAAAAGGGTTAAACATAAACTTTGAAAACATTTTCTTATGTCTATTCACATGCATCTAACCATTTTTTTGAAGCTAATATGTTATTTTTTTCATTTCAATTAATAATCTTTACATTTGGTTTAATTTTTGGATGACAAATAAGTCATTTTTCAAAAACAACCCATCACATTAAATTGGTTATATCTTTTGAGTTATCTTTAAAATTTAGTGATTTTTTCCATTTTCAAATTGAGAACATGCTATCAAAATGTTGAGAAAACCTATATTTATAGACACATAAAATTCACCATTTAAGCTAAAAGTGTGCACTTATGACCATTCTTTTACACACTTAGCTCTAGACCTATATTAAGGCTCCTTTTAATCATTTTCAACCACCTAAACACTCTTCTAAGTTGACAAATGGCCCCCACGTGTACTCATCCCTATTATTCTCATCTATAGACATATTTTATGCCTTGAATAAAACTCAACATTATGAAATAACCTATTGCACAAGAGTGCTCTAGGGGACTATAGTGCACTGCTCTAGTGTCCTTCCCTTATCTCTTGTCTTCCCTATAAATAATGGCTAATTTGTGAGATTAAAAGTTATAGGAAGGTCAGGCCATGTTCATAATGAGATTGATTCGAAGGATTTTATAAGATATGACTATTAAACATTTTTCACACCATTTTTCAAGGGAGGAGGCTTCCACATCAAAAACACCAGAATCACACTTGGACATTGAGAACACAATACCTATTTCTACAAATTATGATTGCATACAATTCTAGTATCCTAGATATCAAGTATGAATATATTTTACAAGTTATAATTCATGGTTAAGGAACTTAATCATATTTATATTACACCAACATATAACACACTGCACTAGTTATTCACACACCATCGCAACATGAAAAAACTACATGAAGTTTGATCCCTCTTCGTAATATTAGTATGTAGGCAACATTCAACACATGGGGTGTTGAGGTCTCACCCAACTTCAACCATTGACTCCTTTTCTCCATTGGTTTGTATTGGTCTTTACATTTCAAAGAGTAAGGTTTTTTAAAGGAGAATTAATTATATAGTGGTCTCTACAAGTGATCGTAAGCTCCTACACTAGATATAAGCTCTACAGATGAAGGCATAGAAAACCCATAACCCTGATTTCCTCACTGCAAGTAGACAAGAGTGCCCTAGGTTGGACATGAGTGACACCCCTCTATTGTCCTTTTCCTATCACTATTATCTAGGCCTAGATCTAATTTTAGAATATAATTTTGATTCTAGTCACCAGACCCTTTGCACAACAAGTTTCAGATCTTGATTCTTCTTACAGGCATAGTTTCTAGCTAAGTCTTTATTTTATCTCTACATTTTTGATATTTTTAGTAAGTTTACATAATATATCAGTTAGAAATTAGTTAATTTTATCATTTTTATATTATTCTCCTCATTTTGCATAATAGTGTTGTCATATAAGGTTTTCACATAAATCTTAAAATTTGATAAAACATATTGGTAAACCTATCTCTTATTTGAATATTTATAAACCCTGACCACAAATGTTTATATGGATTGTATCCTTTGTTTTCATATTTCTAATGATTATGTTAGGATTTTTAGATATGATATATTTTGTTATAGAAATAA
Source organism: Torreya grandis (assembly GCA_037957365.1). Lineage (NCBI taxonomy): Eukaryota > Viridiplantae > Streptophyta > Pinopsida > Cupressales > Taxaceae > Torreya > Torreya grandis. The sequence goes on from JARHVA010000844.1 coordinate 3,044,836, forward strand.
TCTTCTAAGTTTTGGTGTCATATTTTATGGATAAGAAAGAATCTTTTCCTTCTAACGTCCAAAAACATGATAACTAAATTCCCTATAACTAGGTCCTTACTATAATTCCTCTAATATGTGAGGAACATCATCCTATAGTACCAAATTAATCTATTTAACCTATCCTTCCTTAATCCCCTCTACCTCCCACATCTCCTCTTTAGGGTGTGTGTTTACATGTTCAATCTGAAGCACCTAGGGTCTGCATTTGTGAGACTCTAAAGGATCAAATCATCACTATGAACAAGTTGATAACAAATTTACATAATAAAAATCAAATTTTCAATGAAAATATCACATTATTGGAAAATAAGATCACATGTGCAAAGTCTTTATAATATGATAGTGTTAATCATGTATGTACATCTTCATCTAGTAAAGTTGTGCTTAACAAAGTGTCATATCAAAATGATAAATTAAAACTGAATAAATCTATAATAAATGATTCAAAAAGTATACAAATGTCTACTAAGAGTTAAGTGAGATTCTAAGAGCAATGATTCAAAATAAGTTGATCAAACTACCTCCTCTACATCTTCTAAGAAGATCAAAATGATATTGTGCATATCATAAAATGCATGGGCATCATACAGATCATTATTTGGAATTAAAAATAAAATACAAGAGATAATTGATAGTGGTGATCATATATATGATACATCAATAAAAAAACCCACAATAATACAAGAGAAGAAACAAAGAATGGCAAAATTAGAATTAGTATAAAAGTGGTTACCAAAGGATAAATTGTAGCAAGATAAGGTTCAACAAGCAAAACTAAAGTAAGATAAGGTTCATTAAGAAAAATTAGAGAAAGATAAGATTAAAAAAGATAAGTTAGAGTAAGGAATATCATAAAAGGAACAATATCAAAAAGATCAATTATAAAGGGAATAATTTGAAAAACAAAGGTTACAAAAGTTATAACAAGCAAAAGTGATGTTACTACAAGAGACATTACAAAATCAAAGTCAAGATAAGCAAAAAAATATTATTAAAAGAGGATTTATAAAAAAATAATCTCCAAATCATGAAATACCTACAAAATATATAGTTTTAAGTGTGGTTCCAAAAGAGTTGACTAAAAACATTCATCTTTTCTAGAGGCTTTGATCCTTAATCCACTTATAGATGGCAAACAATGTACCAATGTTGTGATCAATAACACTATTGAAATGAATGTTTTTAGTATGATACTCTTAAAGTTTCTTGGATATGATAAGAAACGTTTGGGTAAGAGTACTTTATCTAAATCATTTATTGGATCCATTGAACTACTTTGCACAGTTGGGCCAAAAACATGTTTAGTGGTATTTCACGTATGTCCTAGTTTGGCACAATGTAATATTGAATTACGAGGATCATGGATGATAAAAATGATGGAAATAATGGATAAATATGCCAACCATGTGACATTTACACATGAAAGTGCAATGATAACAATTTCAAGAGAAGATAGAGTTTTTTCAAAGCAAGAGCAACTAACAGAATGCATACTTTTAGCTAGCATACATAAAGATACAAATAATGGCATATCATTAAAGGCACATGGCACAATACATATAGTAAAAGAGAAATTGATAAGTTAAATACCACAATACAGGTCAATTCCTTTTTCATATCAAGATACAATAAAAGACAAAGTGAAATTTTACAAGTCAAAAATTCAAATGATAATTATAATAATCTAGATTGGTATGATCCTGATGATACTGATTATATAAAATATGAATATGTCAATGTTACAAAACTTACATAGCTGAATGATACTATTTAGTTACAAGAGATCACTATTCCTTTATTCAATGTAATATCTATTGATGGTAAGGCTCTTAATGGAGTCATCGATCAATATCCTTCTCTCTATTTCTCAGTTCATATATATGCAAAAATAGAAAAATACCCAAAATCAAAACCTATGCATGACTATAAGTACTTTTCCATACATTAGTTTAGTTGTGAATAATATTATATATATGTTTAGCCAATTTTATATTATACATGCTTCACTTGTGTATATGAGTGATTGTAGATTACAAAAGACATCATTTTCAGAAATAGTTATAGGTGCTTTTACTGTTACACACTCATAAACTATATTCAAATAGGAGCACTGAATAAGATAAGGGTTCAATGTTCTAGTGTCCCTCACCCTGCTCTTGTTACAGTGAGTTTAAACTATCACTATTTAGTTTTAGACTTCACATAGGTTTCCTACAACATGTACATCCATCAACTAACTCACTAGGGCATGGTAAACATAGGTTTCATCCTTCTTTTCCCACCTTATCTCACTCATAAGTTTAGTTCTTTACATTATATTACATCTTAAGATATTTCTCACTCACTAATATTGTAATATACTATTGTCTATCTTAGTTATCGAATATTGCTCATATTATAACTTAGTTCTTATTTATTAGAATACATAATCATGTATGCTTTTTATATTGTTTTTCATAGATTCACATCTTGTATGCACTTCTATGTTTGCTTTGAGTACATTTGCATATGTAATTTCCAAGTGGATATAAGCATTTATATCTATGATTGTATGCATGTGAGGACATTTGAACATGTCCTTTTATGTGGCTCTAAGCCTCCAATGTTTCCTTGTATATGAATGAGGGCATTTGAACATGCCTTTATATGTGTCTTTTACTTGAGTAAGTGACATTTGAACATGTCCCTTATTTTTGGCCCCTTGGCCTTCTATTATGTGTTTTGTGTGTTGTGCATGTAATCTTTGATTGTGTTTATCATGGCCATGATACTTTGCATGCTTCTTTGCTCAGATTTGGTTTCGATGATGGACATCATGCACCCAACCCTTTCTAATTCCATGATAAACATCATACATTCCACCCTAAGTAGTTCCATTCAACATTATATACTCAGTTGTTGAGTTATTTACATGTTTTATTGTCACATCTATCTAGACATATTTCTTGTGAATGCTTATTTTCCCTTGCATCTTACAGTATTACCATGCTCAGTTTACATAAATAATGATGTCATGCTTCTCCATGATGTTAATATTACTTAGATCTATATTTTTTACATTACAACAACCTACTACTTAACCTTTTATTTTGATTTAAGTTTTTATGCAGGGTCAACAACTCACCTCAAAAGAGAGGGCATTCACAAAAGTTTATCCTAGAGACTTGACCTTCCTAGATCAATATACAAATAAGATTTAATAGTGGTTACACATTTGACACAGTTTCAAGCTCATAAAACACACATAAAGTTAATTTAGATAGGAGCACCACATTGGATAGGAGAGCATTATTCTATTGTCCTTCCCAATGTTGTCGTCTAAATGCCTATTTTTTTTATAAAATTTCTTAGAACCTTAGTTTACTCAGATCAATATTCAGCAGTTTCATAGTCTCAGTTTTTAGAATTACTTAGAATTACATAGTTTTGTCTTAGATTTGATTAGTTTGGGGGCAAGCATGTGTGACATGTTGTTCCATGTTGGCACTCAGGGTTTAATTAGAATCATAGTTATTTTACGCAATCTCAAAATCTATATGCACTAAATATTAGTTGGGGGTATGTGCACAATATATTAACTCCTCATTACTTAGTTTTGTATAGGGAATGACAGTTCATGTCATTATCTATGTTATATACATCAGACCCATATTATACTCATTATTTATACTAGTTTTACACCAAAATTAAATGTCATTCTATATGTTGTAGATGGTTCACTATTTACACTAATTTTTGCTCTAGTATCTACACTAGTTTTTGCACCAGATATATATATCAAGACTTATACATGGACCCCAAATTAATCCACTACTCTAGGATGACAATGATGGAGTAAAGCATACCTTGAATTCTTGAGTACACCCACTTATATATGAGGATTGGGGTATGCACAACCCTATCCAAGTTATTCAATGTTAATACAAATGCACAACATGCTACAATCACCAATTTTTGTGCCATAAAAGGCATAATGGTTCATGTACTCGATTAGGTGTATTCATTCCATGTCACTCTCTAATTTTTTTCCTTTTACTTATTGATATTCATTTTAAGTAAAAACTAATATTGCATATGTTTCATTGCAAGTTTTCATAGAGCACAATTCAACATTATGGCCTACATTGAGTACTCCTTCCCATAAGAAAGTCTAGGTACACACTCTTTTTCATTTTACTTTAGTACTTTCAATTTGATGCATCACTAGAATAAAATGGGGGCAAATATATACACAAAATTTACTAGTTAATCTAACTGCATGTATTTGTGACCACTCTTTTACACACTTAGTTCTAGACCTATCTTAGGTCCATTTTTGATCACTTTCAACCACACACACACTCTTTTAAGTTGACAAAAGACCCTTGCATATACTCATTCATATTCTTATCAACTTCAGACATCTTTTAAGCTCTACCTAACACTTAGCACAATGAAATCACCCATTGGACAAGAGAACCCTAAGGGACTATAATGCACCGCTCTAACATCCTTCCACCCTCTCTTATCTTCTTGCCAAATAATGACTACTTTACATTGGTTTTCACATGTCAAGGAGTTATGGTTTTTTAAGGAAAATCAATTTGAAGGAAAATCAATTATACAGTGGTCTCCACAACTGATCGTAAGCTCTCACAACAAATATAGGTTCTATAGATGAAGGCATAGAGAACCCAAAAAACCTAATTTTCTCACTGCAAGTAGACAAGAGCACCCTAGGTTGGATAGGAGTGCCACCCCTCTAGTGTCTTCTTCCCAATGATGTTGTCCAGACCTAGATCTAGTTTTAGAATTTTGATTTTAGTTACCAAACCTCTCTGCACAACAACTTTCAAAACTTGATTATTTTTGGAGGTAGTTTCTAGTTAAGTCTTTATTTTTTCTTTACAATTTACTATTTTTAGTAAAATTCCAAAAATCAATAATTCTAAATTAGTGAATAGTATCATTTTTATATTATTTTCTTGATGTTATAGAATAGTGTTTTCATCTAAAATTTTCACATCAATCCCAAATTTAATAAAATATGATTATCAAAACCACGAATATATATTTTCCAAAAATAAATTTATATATATCTAATCATTTTTTTTCTTAACTTGAGTGGCGTTTGACGTTTTGATAGTGCATCTTCCAAATCCTTTTTGTCTATCGTAGTGGCAACGTGGAACTCCAACAAGGCATTTTTTTCTCTCTTTTCTCCTTTTGTCAAGTGGCGCATTGGGTTGGATGAAAGGTTTTTTTTTTTTTCCATTTTAATGGTGCTTTATTTGCTTTTATGCACTAATTCAATTTAAGGAATCTTTTCAAAACCAATGAAAACCATTTATCCTTCTTTGCTTTTTAAAATTCTCTCGTGGCATAAGAAATATTACAAAAATAGGAAGGAATTAAAAAAAGAGAGGGAAGTTTTTTAATTTCCTCTTTTTAGAATAACACTGAGATGATTCATTCTTAACTTATTATTCTAGAGCAAATCAAATATTTCTAATTTTTTACTTTATTTTAATTTTTTAATATTATTAAAAATTATTTTATTCATATAATTTTTAGACCAATTTACTTTGTTTATAACTTAATGTTGATTTTATCTCTTAATTTTTGAAAAAACAATAATTTGTAACATTCATTTTTTTGACATTTTTAAAGACATAGGCTGCATAAATACATTAATATAGATTTCTTAACATTATAATTATTAGTCTTGATTGATTGAAATTTTATTATTTATTTAAAAAAATTTGTGCTTTCTAAATAACACTTTCAATTATCGGTAAGTTTCTATTCTTAATTTACTATTCTAAATCACTCTTAGTTAATTATCATAATCTATATGTAATTTTTAAATATAAATAAAAAAATAGATCTACAATTTCTAAGTAACACTATCTCACTCATTACCAAGTTTCTATTCTTTTACTAAAAATAATTATTTATATTTTTTTATTAAGCTTTCTATTATGTAATATTTTTAAATTATAAATATTTTATTATTGAAATTATATTAAAAAAAGTATCTATTAATTTAAAAAAAAAAAATTATTATTATTATTATTATTATTATTATTATTATTATTATTATTATTATTATTATAAAGGTTTTTAAATATTTATCCTAAGCTTTTTAAGATTTCTAACTCGTCTTTTATGAGTCAAAAATTTCAAATAGGCTTTGCTTACCTTGTCTTGTGGCTTTTATGCAACATGTTCAATTCTAATGGTCCATATGGAAGCTCTATTATCCTAAGCTTTTTAATATTTCTAACTTGCCGTTTATTAGATTAACACTATATTGTAGCATTTCATAATCATACAAAATATCTTTAAATTGTCATAATACACTTTTTTAAAATTTTGAAAACAAATATCTGTCCATGCATTTGGTTAAGACAACCAACACAAGTAGATACTAGTTTGATAGGGTCGCCCTAAAAGACTATTTTTAATCAATTTTTTATTACAATAAGAGCAATAAATTTTTATTTTCAAATATAAATTATTAAAGCAAGTTTGCATTGCGGTTTACATGCAAACTTAAGCACAAAGCAAACCTAAACACAGAGGCAGGGTTAGCCCCTATGCGACTCTTATTTTTGTTAATACAATTACTGTTACTACAAATTTAATTAAACAAAAAATTATAAAAAATACTTATATCATCTTATTCACAATGTCCTTAACCACATGTTTCTAAAATTCTTCTTTTTATTTCAAATTTTATTTATGATCGTTGTATATACTTTACTTTTTCCTATTAAAATAGGGTATTTCTACTATATTGCAATCTTATAAAATTATTTTTCAACCAAAATTGTAGGGACTAGCTGCTATGCGGCCCTTGTTTAAGATGTGATGTATTTAATTTTTTTATTTAAAAATAAATTAGTATATTTATCTTAAATAAATTTATGTAAAAGATAACGAGAGATACTATTTTTGAATTATTTATTTTACTTATATTATAAATTTAATATAATATAGGTACCTCAAAAATGATATTGACATAAATAGAATAGGTACCTCAAAAACAATATATATCGACATTTTTTATATAGATTTATCTAAAATATGTATGTTAGTAGCATCCATACATATCACACATTTATTTAACATATATAATATTATTTTTTTGATAATATTTTAAACATATAATACACATCGCATCAAATCATCCAAAAGTATTATTTATATATATATATATATATATGTATATATATATATAAGATAAAATGATTAAACTAAAAAAACATTTAATACTCATCAAAATATGTCATATACATGATGTAGAATGTCAAATAATGAATCATTTCATATTCATATAAAGAAATTTGTGATATGTACATGCCATTATTTATCCTCTAAGAATTTCAATCTCTCCTCCTCAGCTTTCCATTTAGAATGTTAATTCTTTCCAATATTTCGTAACGATCATATGTAAATGACACTAATATTCTTAGTCCTTCTAAGAACTTTACACAAGATATAGCCATAAATATTAACTATGTTATTTATTTATAACCTATATCAATTATGGCTTTTAAAAGAGTCAAACCTTATGATTTGTGTATTGTTAATGTCCAAGCCAACCATAATGGTACTTGGTTTGTATGTCCCCTTTGTATTGGTACAATTGAAATTGTAAGTAGAGTTTCATATTCAAATGGTATTCCTGAATAACTGTGAAACTCGACCATAACATATATATGTCTATTGTTTTGGTAAGGCACTCCTAGGTTTGTACATTATACTTCTAATATACCAAAAATATCTATTTACAAGACCCACTTTAAACATATTGGAAGTTAACATGACCCTTAAATCCTTCATAATTAATAACTATTCATCAAGTCATAATTATATAAAGTGTTTATTTTTGTTTAGCACCCAGGGTTCCATAATTCATATTTGGTGCTATATCATCATCTATGACAAATCCATTGTCTTTCATGGTGTTTATGAATTTATATCACTTTATATATACATTCTTCACATTGATAATAATTATTCCATGATGATTGTCTATCAATATCTCTTCTTCCTAATATATTAATTTCACTAATTTCCACAACTTGGCCACATCATAGCCTAGATATGATTTCCCAATCATGTTATATTGTGTTTTGTTGAATTTTTATTCTCTCAACATGCCAATGATTATAATTTAATGAATCTCAATTTGATGTAACACATACATTAATTCACCATGATATTTTTCACAATAAGACCTTGTACACCTAAATAAAGTTCCACACCACATCCAATGATCAACTAGATGAGAGTGGGGCATATTATCTGTATGTTTACGCAAATTAATAAATGTGATTATCATATCTTAAAACCTTTTTTCCATAAACATTTCAAATGAATTTTGTGCATGATGTCTCATGGTCATGTTCATCATGTAATATCTAAATCATGGATGTCAACCATAATGTTGATCCATTTATCAAAATAGATGTTTAAAAAATTCATGCAGATGTACTCGTTTCAATCATAGTTTTATTTTATATTATCTTCCATAAAAAAACAATGTTGGAAATGCCATATTAAGTAATCCTAATATGACATATTCATTTATAGGAGATATTCTAATCCTTGGTCAATTAATCAATGCTATAATATATGCATTAGGGTTATTTACCCACACATGGATTGATTCTATCTCTCTTAGGGCATTGGGTAGTTTAGTGGCCATTAATGTTGTGTGATCAATGATATTTCCTTCATCCATCTCCATCAATGGACCTAAAAATACAACTTCATTTGCATTAGAATGAAATTGCATAGGGACCTAATTTAATTGGTTAAAGATATTTAAGTTGGGTGGGAGATCACTGAGTGAATTTTCATCAATCTAAACATCAAAATACAACTTGTCATGTTCTATTTTATATTTAAATGACTCATATACTAGATCTCTATTTACTGTAAAGTTGTGATTTATTTTATGTTGATCCCTCCTCCAAACTATAATCATCAGTAATTACTTTATTCGATGTGGAAAAACCTTAGTAATTACTTTTACTTATTATATAAAACTTATTGTATGTCCTTTATATTTATATTGACCTCTGATTGCATTTTTCACTTGTAGGATTAGGTTGACACAAACTATTAACATTTCTTGAACTTGTGTTATATTTGTAAGTTTTGATGTTTATGATCCAAGATCCATATTGTTTGATGCTAAAAATTGATGATAGTCTTTCACTTGTTGACATGCATTGCATATAAGGCCTTCAGGTATTCAAGAAATATTTATTCTAATATAACTTTCTTGATAAATATAACTCATGCTTGGTGAATCAAGATTATCTAAACCATGTCAAAAAATCATTTACATAGTATTTAAATCTCTCCTAAGCATGCCATTGATATTTTTTATATTTTGTTCTCTTTCAATTTCTAAATCTTGTGGTCGTATTCTTATTTTAGGTTGGGAGATTGACTCTTTTTCTAAATCATTATTTTACATTTGTCTTCTTCTTCTATGTTCCAATCTTGCCTCCTCTTGTATATCATTATTTTTCACATTATTTGTAATATTAACATCTATTATATCTTGAGTTGCATTATTTGGTGTTTCAAGCACATAATCTATCGATATCGAGTTTACTTTTTTAAAATTAATATCAACATCCACAATTGTTTGATAATAACACCTTTGAGATGATTCACAATGGAAGTTATTATCTATGTTTTCTTTTTATCTTAGTCAATTGATCATATTACATCTATCTTTGTCATCTTATTTTTAATACATATTACTCATCTCATGATTTTTATTCATGAATTATTTTCATCTTATTGGCATCTTTTCTCTTTTTAGCTTCTAATTATTCAACTATCAATTCACCTTACATTCTATAAATACTTGTTTATCATTATTATTTTGACATTTTTCTTGTTCCTTTATTTATGCATCTATCATTCATTCTCGTCTTCATCTACAATATTGTCTTTGATATTCTCTTCACTATTCTTCATTTTCAAAATTTAATATTGGTCATGCCATCCCTGTAATGTGTTTAATAACAATGTATAAATATTTTAATGATGTTTATACTAAAAACTGATATATAATTGACTGTTCTATACTATTTTCAAATATTTCAAATAAATTATAACTGACTTAATAATATAAATTATTTTCTATTTATTTCAAATAAATTAATCCCCCTAATAAATTAAAACTATGACTTTAAATAATAATAATAATATCAAATTAATGTATTAACACCTTACACACACAAGTTTTCATTCTTATTAAAATTTAGCATTATAAATTTTTTATATGATACATGGATCAACACATTTATCTTGCTGAAATAATATTAAAAGCCTCTTTAATAAAGTAATCTTATTTTACCATGGTTAAAATCCATGAACTTTAGTCAAATAAAATCCATCAGATAAATTGAAGAGATGGGGGTGCATTGGTAAAGCAACTTGGTTGTTATATGCACCACCCAGGTTCAAATCTCAAAGGTATGGAAAAGGTCAATTGTGGCCGTATTGGTATTAATGTTGGTTGTGGCAGGATTGTAAACATTGGTTGTGGTAGGAATAGTGTGGTAAGGAATGTAAAATTCTAGTTGTGATAGGAATATTGGTATTCTGGTATCAACCGGTAGTGGCCGTTGATGTAACCAATTCAGTTACTCTGGTTAAAAGCTATGTATATATCTAAAAAATATCCATCAGATAAATTGTAAAGCAAGTCATGCCAATAATATACTCAAATAAATGTGAATATATGGCAAGATTATGTATTTTATCAAACAAAATGGAATTAGCTCCAATTAAAACATAATAAAATCCATTATCATTTGAATAAAGCAAGATTATTTTTAGAAAGATTGAGTTTATCCATAAGCTTTAGTCAAATAAATCCATAAAAAAAAAAGGAATGAGTTCCAATTAAAACTTTGTCATTCACATTTTTTTGGAAAGAATATATTGTATAAGTAACCCATCTTATTTGTCTTATTTTTGACAAACTCAAAAATTTTATGCATTCCTTGCTTTTATGTTACAAAAGAATATACTTTGGTTGGAGCTCATTCTTATTTTGACTAACTTATTTTTTGTATAGGGTTTTTCACTTCGTGATGGAAGTTGTATTTTTCTCTATTTACATTTATTAGATCTAATTTTATTACATTATTTGTATGTAGATCATATTTTTATAGCATATTGTTTACTTAACATAAAAATTGGTGTAAGCTTATATTTTAAAGGTTTTGTTGATTATATTTTTCATCTCCTTATTTATTCATCTTATTCTAATGTGGATTAACCTTCTTATCTGAAGAGGCTTTTTAGAGCTTGTTGATGATCACACTTTTATAACTTTCTTGGCAACACCTTTTCTTTCTCAAAATATTGTAATTCCTCTCAAAGAAGTTTCCATTAAGGGGGAGTATTATGTAATGTCATCTCCATTCCTTATTTGTAAAAGGTTTTCTCCAATTTTGTAACTTAAAATTAAATTTAAGAGGGAGTGTTGGAGACTAACCTTATTTAGATTCATTTTAAGCTATATTATAAGTCTAATTTCAGATGTATAATTTTTATAATAAGAAATTTAAATTTTATTCTAAATTTATGAGGTGTCACATCTCTTTTTTCCTCTTTTAAGGAATCTTGGAGTTACATTCATGTGTAACTTATCCCACACTTGTCATACACATACCCCTCACCCTTATGAGGGTTAATGATATTTGGCACACACATGAATGTTGTGTAAGTAACTCTTATTTCTTACTAGCTCTATTTATTGAGATCTCTCCTCTCTCATTCTACACACTTGAAACCATCTTGATTTAACGATATTTAGATGCCTCTTTTTACTTGAGGCCATTATTCTATCTCTTTCTCTAAGCTTATATTTGATATTATAATTGGAGATCAATGTTTTGCAAGACTTCTAATAGATGTGGATTTTTTCTCTATTTGATGGTTTCCTTGATAATTCTTATCTCTCATATTTTAACATTGTTTGTTTACGTATTTTTAGTATTTATTTTCAATGTTAATCTATCCATCTTGGCATTAATACTTATATCTAAGTTAAGTATATTCTTTACAGTATTTTCTAAAAATAAAATGTTTCCATATTTAACAAGTTGTAATTAGAATTGTTGATAATTGTGTATCTTTAACATTCTAAAATTTATTAAGTTTTTACACTTATTTTACAACATTTTAATTATTAAATTAAAAATATAATAAAACATAATGGTGAACCATATAATGGGTTCGCTAGAAGTAATGCCTTGACAATTGAGCATCACCAAACCTCAACATCCATTACTCACAACAGATCAAATCACACCCCTAGAAATGGATCTAGATTATATTTTTACATGATCAAAAGAAAATGGATAATATTCATACCCCCATCATGACCGCATTACTAATAGATTTTGATTTGAAATTAATATTTTTGCCTTTAAAATTTTTAACTTTGAACTTTGAAATATGTGCATGAACAAGTATCATGTATTTTTAAATTTGAATTTTGAATTTTAAACTTTAAACTTTGAAAATGTATATGCAAGCATTAAAAAGTACCATACCCCATGAATATGTGCCAAGTGATATAGAATGACATGCATTTATATGATCAATTATAATTATATTTGTAACCTATAACTTTGATCTTGTAACAATTTTGCATATGTTCATGCCCATGTATTAAAGTGTTTATGATTATATACTTTGAGTCTTTGAAAAGTGAGTACATATGCATGTCATATGCCCCCATTTAGCCAACCAATATTTGTCATGTGTTTTCTTTTTGAATCTTTGAGAAGTGCTTTATTATTTTTTGGAATCTAGTGTTTAGTTCCTAAAAAATAAAGGGTTTGGAGTAAGGGGAAAAATATAATGAAATACAATAAAATATAGATTTATATCAATTTAATCAAATCTATTACATAAGGAAAAGAAGTAACTTATCTAAAAAAATAGGTTGAAATGAATGAGTTAGAGGCTAAAAATTATTATATAGAACTGGGATAGTGTCATGAATCTGGATCTAGCTTTCATTCAATGAAAGGATAAAAGCACCAAAAATAGGACACCCTAGGGTCTAGAACTATTGTTCACTCCTGTCGCTATTATCTAAATTTCTCATAGAGACTTGAATTTTTTGGGTTTTATTCATTGTCCCTGTGTGAGCCTACTTGTGAAAATTTGGATGTTGAATGTTGATAGAGCTTGTTGTAGAGCTATTTTAATCTTTAGATTTTGGGTTTATCTACACACATGAAAATAATAAATACATCAAAAGTAAAAAAGAGAAAAAAAAGGTTAGGGGAAGTATGATTCCATGATATGAAACCCATACTATCCTGATCATTGCCTACATTAACCCTCAAACTAGGGTCTCAAATCAAATATAGTTCTCCCTTAGGGAATGTGCATAATCAACGTGCATGGTAGATGCAAGAATGAATTTTTGCCTAGGCCCCTCCTTGATCAAGCATGCAAATCTATGTGATATAGAATGCTGAGCTATACTATTAATTGATTTTTAATTATGTATTGTGCCAAAGTAGTAAGTGCTAGATATAAAATTCCTTGTAAAGTCCTTTATATAGGAGACTCTTTATTTTGAATTTATGAACTTTATTCACATTAGTTGACACTCAAAAGACAAATAAAACTTTAGAAAAGGGATAAGAGGGGTTTAGGACCTCTTGAGTGAAGAAAAATGATCATTGGGACTCAAAATGCAAAAGGATATGAGCACCAAAAATGGGACACCCTAGGGTCCAGCGCTGTAGTCCAATCCCAATGTTCTTATTCTACTGGCTTGGGACATAGGGGATATAATTGGCCTAGGAAATAGAGTTTGGCTGAGCTAGAATAATCATTTAGAAGGCTAAAAATGATTGATTTGGACTAAAAAGGTGACTCAACATGAAACAAGACCAAGATAAGTAAAATGAAATACATGGCTAATGTGAACAAGGCTCATATTTCCAATTGGAGTCTCTTGTGAAAAGACATGATATGTGTGATTACTTGACCAATTTAGGGTGTATACATTTAACCACCTTTATTCTAGTGATGTAATGAAATGAAGTAATAGAAAAAAAGAAAAAAAAGAAAATGCATACTTGAACTTACCTATGTGGAGATAAATGTGCTGCAAAGGGTCCAACTCACTTCTTGGCCAGGGAAGTGGATAGAGAGCCGAATAGTGCCTTGAGAAATAAAGAATCCTTGAGATGGATTCCCTTTGTACTAAATCTAAAAGTGGAATATATGTAACATGGAGAAGGAGGGAAATGGTTGCTCCCTATGCTGAATTTGGCTAAAAATGATGAATGCTTGGAGGCCCCAAAACCGATGTCTGTCCTTTATCCCACATAAAATAATGTAATTTGGAATGTGAGTATAAAATTTGTATGTTGTGAAGAGAAAAATTTGTCATGCCCCCACTTTGAATATCTGAACTAGAACTAAGAAATGCTTGAAGGCCCAAAACTAATGTCTATCCTCTATCCCATATAAACTCATGGTATTTTGGGTCTGGGTAATGAAATAGACTAACTGCTATAGATAGTTATATGATCTAACTTGGTGACAGCATGGATACAACTAGGTGTAATCTAAAATTTTGGTCAATATGCAAGAAGAGAATGGCATGTCTTACCATTCCGTCTGTATAATCTTGAGTGATGAAGAACATGAACATCTGTTTCATACCCCCAAATCTAGTATGCATTTGTATAATTTGGTAATATGTATAACCTCATGTGAAATGACATATCCTGCCATGTCTTATATGTAAAACTAGAGACCAAAACACTATGCTTTACACTATGCCTGTAGTCTGCTATCTAATTCTATAACTGTGTCATGCTATATAAAGCTATATGTGTGAGACATGTAGTAATGTACATGCCCCCAAATATGGTATCTGAGTTTGAATATGTATCAAAGTCACTATGAATCCATATAATCTGAACCACTATATCTGAATAGCTTATGTACTTATAAGCTAAAATCACTATGGATCCATATGATCTAAACCACTATATCTGAATAGTCTGTGTATCTATAAACTAAAGGTATATCACTTTAAATGTCTTGAGTAATGTTAAATGACCCATATAATCTGAATCACTATATATTTTTACTAATTTAAGCTAAATTTGATAATCTAATTGCTGGATGTGTACAAACTATGGTGTATCCACCTATGAGAGTAGATGGGCATGCTGGGTAAGTGTAGGAATATGAATAGTAGGAATGATGCCCTCCTTTTAAGGAGAGGGATGAAATTTGTGATAGAGGAGGTCGAGCCAAAAGTGATGACTAGTGGCATAAATAGAAACAAGGTTGGATTATTGTGAATAGCTTGAAAGGTTATTGGATTGATTAGATTAAGTTGTTGAAAGTGGAATAAGTTTTGATTGGTAAGGCCCAAGGTGTGTGTATGCGTATAAGAGAAATATAGAGATAATCATGCCATATTATGCAAATGAGGTAATAAGAGAGAAAAGTTTGAGTGATGTCAAAGGTATCACTATCATGATTTTGTGGAAGAAAATGGTTTAAAAAATGGTGTTACAGGGTTCAAGCTATGGGTAAAATGGTATTTTGCTTTGATTGAGAAAGTTGGGTAATATAATAAATTAGATTGATTCTTGATTCATTTGTGTATTGACTAGGTCAATATTTGGAGCTCTAGAGTGATGTGTATCACATTTTGCATTTATCAATTAGTGGATAATGTGTGACATTATAGGATGACATGGGTGCTAATGCTATTGATCATACATCCTTGTATTTTGCTAGTGTACTCTCAGGTATACATCAAAGAGGAAGTGATACTGATGTATTATTGTCAGTTATTGTGTAGTCTAGTGTTTTGTGCTTATGAAAGTGGTAAACTATTTTATTGGCCTCATTTGTTGCTATGGATGGGAGTAGAGTGTCGATTGCATATAAGATGCATAGGTTTGTGCATAGTGTGGAGGTATATGGCACTATATTCTCATGGGGTAAGACTATGCTTACTGACATATATAGGGATCTTTATGAGTTTACATAGGAGTCATTTAGTGGTGGATGAGTGTAGTGCCATTATTGCATTGTTAGGCTTATGAGCACATAGTAGTTGTGTGACTGATAGGATTACCAAGGGAGAAGTGGGCACCTCCACAACCATTTGGGGAGTGATAGATGAGTACATTAGATATCTAAACCCCTGGGATGAATTATTATATATGGATGCTAGATATATTGGTGGCTAGTGACATTATGTGGAGGCCTTATAGAGGATTTTTTGGGTGGGCCAAGGATGGAGTGCAGTTGCAGTATATGAGGGTCAATTATTGGATACATGACCATTGGGTTGGAGTATATGAGCACTTTCAATATGAGCATGTGAATAGATAGTTTGGGGTACCCCATGATGTGCCCCCAGTAGCATGGGTGTGGGTGTGGAGTATATGAGCACATATGAGGGAGGGAACTTGTGCAAGGCCTATGGAGGTTAAGCTAGCACCATTAATTTTAGATGTGCAGGATGTAGCTATAGATATTCCTGATATAGATGATGTTGGATATATAGATGTATATACTTCATGGTGGGTTATGCATTGGTGGGCCTCATTATATCCTATTAAGGTAGGAGATGCTCCTGAGTATGAGGATCTTGAGCTGATTTAGATAATGGGAGGTAAGCAGTGATTATTTTTGAATTGTGTATAAGTTTGTGCTTTTTAGTTTGTTTTCAAAGTATATAGATAATGTAATGCCATAATTTATGTGTGGGTGGAGTGGGAGGTGCTCATGATGAGGCACATGCTAGGGTGGGGAGGGGAGATGATGATTATTGGGAGACCATCATTGAGTCAACACTTTAAGAGTGTACACAACATGTGCTTGACGATGTGGTGGAGGAGGGATTAATATAGTGGGTAATAGTTACGACTAGTGTTCATGCTCATTTATTTGATAGGGATACTATAGAAACAACTACATATGTTAGGGTAATAGGAGAGAGATGAGCTGAGAGTTGAGCTAGATAGGCATAGGTTGCCTCAACCTAATTTTGGTTCTATTAGCATGAGGATAATGAATGAGTATATAGACCTTCAAAGGTGATATGTGGACTTACGTGAGGAGTATGGTCAAATACTAGAGTGAAATAGTCATCACAAGAGGCTTACAGTAGCTTGAGGAGGTGTGAGGCCATTGAGTGCTATAGTGGATTACAAGACTGGTACTAGTGGGGAGAGTGAGACTGAGAGTGAGGGCATGATGCCCATTCACGATTGATTATACCTTGATATGATGTGTATGCCTTGAAATCTCATTATATATATATATATATATTTGATTTTAAATCATGTGTATTATGTTATAGATTTTTGAATATATTAGTATATTTATTGCAAATGGTTGATTTAGAAATAATTGATTTGACATTGATGTTGAGGTTGCATATGTTTTGGTAAAATGTTGTTTGGGATGTGATTTGATTGTTTGAGTGTAATGCTAGTATTGATTTTGAATAGTATGTAAGTAAATAACTTTATTTGTTTTGTAATTTGTAAAGTGATTTGGTAAAGTGAATTGGTTCAATATTGATAAAATGGGATATTGGTAAGATCAAGATTTGGATAATTTGGTTTGGCTAAGGATAGTTACTTGGAAATAAGAATGTTAGTTGTTAATAGAATGGGATGTAAGAGAGCACATTGTGTGTATCACTTTCTTGAGAGTGGCTCAAGAATAAAAAGGCTACTCCTTTAGCTCCATCATCACCCACTAAGTGAAGCTATGTAATCATGCATGTGTTAATTGATGTTTGGACTGTGTGTCCAATCCCTCTAAGCAGGTGGCTCAAGATACAAAGGTTGGACCTTTGGCTCATGAAAGAGGCTCATATAACTACAATAATAATGGATTGCTACATGAAATAACACCTAGTGGCCTTTACTATGATGCATATGATTGAGAAACAGATCGAGATGGAACTATAAATTGTGATGGGGGCTCATCTAATCTCAATCATAATAGGTTTCTATGTGAAACAGGTCCCTAAAAAATATTTGTAGTGAATATTTCTCAAGAGCAGTACTCTATGATGTGGGTTCATCTAATCTTAATTGTAGTGGGTTGCTACATGATATAGGACCTAAAAAACTTAGTTGTAATGAATATCTCTTTGGAGCGGTACTCTACTATGGTGCTTATGACTATTATATATATATATATATAACTATAACTTAGTTGTAATGAATATCTCTTTAGAGCGGTACTCTACTATGGTGCTTGTGACTATCTAGTTATAACTTAGTTGTAATGAATATCTCTTTGGAGCGGTACTCTACTATGGTGCTTGTGACTATTCTAGATATATATATATATATATATATATATATATATATATATAAATATATATATATATATATATAACTACACAATGTACTCATCGAACTACACTACTATATGTAGGTAACTCTCACTATACTGGTCTCCAAACCTTCTGAGTAAGTAGGATAGGAGATCTCTTATGAGGTTCTATCCTAGAAACTGCATTACTCTCATGATAATTAACTAATGATTCCTGTGAAGGAATGTCTTGGGATGACTGAGTCATAGAGGAATGAGGTCTATGTTTCCATGATGGAGGATATCTTGTGCCCCCTATGTGAATGATATGATGCCATTATCAACACATCTATTAATACAATCTTTGAGTCCATAACAATCATTATCTTTATGTTCATGGATACGATGATAGTTATAAAAGGGCTGATGTGGCTATTTATGTAAGAGATGTGGATCTTGTCGATGAGTAGAAGGCAATGTGACTAACCTCCTATCTAGTAGTTCTAATAATATGACATATGAGATATCCCACTCTGAATAAAACTATAGTGGTGCTCTACTACTATTCTTTGTAGTGCATATTGTAGGTGGTGCTCTAGAAACTGACTCTCTATTGTTAACTAGTTGCTTTTTTGGCTGTGGTCTCCTATCTTATTTTGGACATGGTGGATGCTGAGTCCTAAGAGCTATAGTAGGAGGTAATTATATGAAATCTAGAGTAATTTGTTCAATTGAATCTGACTCAATCAATCCTAATTTATTTTCCAAGGCTAGAACTATATAACATAAGTGCCAAAAAGAGGACTCTATCTAGTATAATATATTCTCTAGAAGGGGTTGGTGAAGCCCCTTAATAAAGATATGCTAAATTTTTAAATCTACTAGTTTTTGGATCAATATTAACATGTGAGTCTTGAATAGTAAGGTATAATCACTAATTGGTTATAGATTATTCCAATGCAATGTGGCAAGTTTCTCATATGTAACATGAGGGTCCATGTTTTCTATATAATATCTGAGAAATGCCTCCTTTAGGTCATCATATGTATGCAATGAACAAACATGGAATAGATGAAAGAACCAATTCTATGCATTACCCACTAATGTCTGCTAGAACAACTTGAGTAGAATCAAAGGACTTGCATGAGATGGCAAAGCCTTCTAAAAGGCTTAAAGGTGTACAAATATATCTCTAGTTCCATCAAATTTAGGAAACAATGGTATCTAGAAATGCTTAGGCAATGAAGCTTTGACAAATATTTTTGGAAGAGGGTTACCATGTAAGTCATTGACATCCATCCAAGACTTATAAGCCTTATTTTCCAAGGTAAGGATATGTACTTGGTGTTGTAATTCACTAACTAGATGCATCAAATAAATAATCTCTTGGGATGGTATATTATTATCTTGAAGTGGTTCATTTAATCATTAAATTTGATCATTTATTTTAGCCATGGGAATTCCAAATTTAGCAATTGGATCATAGAGAGGGGGTGTGCTCACTTGAACCTTTGGAGGAATTGTAACTTGGAGCTTAGTAAAGGGATGTGGGCTACCATTATATTTAGGTGAAGAGAGAGAAATAAGCGCTACTGTAGTAGAGGGTGGCTTAGGAGATTTATTGGTATATTTATAATCATTTATAAAAGTAGAAACAACATTTTGTAATGCTTTATGTTTGAGAGGAATGAGATAAGAGTTAGAAACATGAGATGCACGTTCTTCTTCACTATGTGCATAATAATCATCATTATTCCTTGTATTATCATAATCAAAGTTTTGTTCATATTCACTCTCATTTTCATATTCATTTTCATGCTCACTATCATACTCATTATCACTTCCATCATCACTAGGGAGAGGGGTAAGAGAAGAAGTTAATTCTTTTATAATATGCAATAAATTATCATGTGAAATTGGAATATTATGTGCATCTATGTTATCCTTGAATAGAGTGCAAGCATTATTTTCATTTGTAATATGAGAAGTAAGAGTAAGAGAGTTATAATTTAAACATTATTTGGCCTTTTTTTGAGATGACAAAGTATAGTTAAGAACATGAGATGTATCATTTGAACTATGCATTGGCAATTTGATTCTATTGCATTTACATTGATGTAATTCAAACATAAAAGTAGCAAAAGAAAGAGATTAGGTTAAAATGGAAACAAGTTATCACCAATGAGAGATTCATTTATAATTGCATGACTAATTTGTTCATTTGGTGCATTGTGCATAGGAGAATGAGGTGAAAAGTACCTTTTCCATTTATCAAAATTATTTTCTTTATCAGAGAGAAAAAAAGAGATAGGTTTTATAGAAGAAGATGCATCTACTTTTTCTTCAATATCACTTTCTTATGTATCATCATATTCATCATTAGAATAATAGTAATTATCTTCATTGTAAATAAAATCATTTTTCATACTTTTAGCTCATGTGCAATTTTTCAATTTTGTCCATTCATTGTCATAGTTATGAGAAAAATTTAGAAATGGATCTATGGGATGAGAGGGAAGAAGTGCCTTAGTGGCCATTTTATTTCTTTCACCAAAGAGAATATGTAAAATTACTATTAAGCAAATAAATGTAAGAACAACTATTAATATAGAGATTTTGAAAATATTTTTGACACTCTAAATAATTTGCAAAAATTCCAAAAAATTTATCTAAAAATTGTAAGGAAAGAAAGCTTGGGGTTTGAGGACCTGGTTTGGGAATTTAGGGTTTTGGGTTGGGATTTTAGAATTTTTGAAAATTATTACAATAATTTAAATTCTAAAATAAATTTGAATAAGAATTAATGCACAAAAAGTTATATAAAAATTAGAAATTTAAAATTGAATTTTTGCAAGAATAATTAATAACATAAAGATTTGGAAAATATTTTTGACACTTGAAACAATTTGCAAAAAATCCAAAAATTTTATCTAAAAATTATAAGGAAGGCTTCGAGTTTGAGGACTTAGTTTGAAAATCTAGGGTTTTGGGTTGGGATTTTAATTTTTTTGAAAATTAGTGTAGTAATTTAAACTCTAAAATAAATTTCAATAAAATAAATGCACAAAAATTAGAAATTTAAAAATATGAAGGAAAAGCCTTAAGGGTACCTAGGGTTTTAGATTTATTCGAAGTAAGTTGGGTTCACCAAATATTTTATTATTTTTGAGAATCCAAAGTTTAGTTCCTAAATAATAAAGGGTCTGGAGTAAGGGAAAAAAATATAATTAAATATAGTAAAATATAGATTTATATCAGTTTAATCAAATCTATTACATAAGGAAAAGAAGTAACTTATCTAGAAAAATAGATGAAACAAATGATTCAGAGGTTGAAAACTATTGTATAGAACTGGGATAGTGTCATGAATCTAGATCTAGATTTCATTTGAAAAAAGGATAGGAGTTCCAAAAAAAAGACACCCTGAGGTCTGGTGCTATTGTTCACTCCTACCACTATTGTTCAAACTCCTCACAAAGACCTAAGTTTTCTAGGTTTTGTTCACTGTCCTTGTGTGAGCCTGCCTATGAAATTTCGGATGCTAAATGTTGATGGAGATTACTATAAATTTATTTTAATATTAAGACCTTAGGTTTATCTACACACACAAAAATAATAAATACATCAAAAGTAAAGGGGGAAAAATGGGTTAGGGGAAGTATGATCGCACAATTTAGAACCCCTGTTGCCTTGACCGTTGCCTACATTAACCCATAAACTAGGGTCTTAGATTAAATGTAGTTTTCCCTTAGGGAAAGTTCATAATCAATGAACATGGTAGATGCAAGAATGAAATTTCACCTAGGTCCTTCTTTGATCAAGCATGCAAATCTATGTGTGATACAAAATGCTGAACTATACTATTGACTAATTTTTAATTAATTGTGCCAAAGTAGTAAGTGCTAGATATAAAATTCCTTCTAAAGTCATTTATATAGGAGAATATTTATTTTGAATTTGGGAACTTTATTCATATTAGTCAATGCTCAAAAGACAAACAAAACTTAATAAAAGGACTAAGAAGGGTTTATGACCTCTTGAGTGAAGAGAAATCACCATTGAGACTTAAAATGTAAAAGGTTAGGAACACCATAATGGGACACCCTAGAGTCTAGTGCTATAGTCCATTCCAAACACTCCTATCCTATAGGCTCAGAGCATGGGGGGATATAATTAACCTGATAAATAGAGTCTAACTGAGCTAGAATAACTATCTAAAAGGCTACAGATGACTAGTTATGGACCAAAAAGGTGACTCAAGCATGAAACAAGACCAAGATAAGTAAAATAAAAGACATGGCTAAAGTGAACAATGCTCATATTCTCCAATCAAAGTTTCCTATGAAAAGGACTATGAAAAGACATGATATGTGCAGTTGTTTGACCAATTTAGGGTGTATACAAGAAGCTATATTTTGTTATAGAATCTATTTTTTGCATTACTTGGAATCTTCTAAAATTTTATTTTGTATTTACTTTAATTTTGAGTGCACTTGTATGTCATGTGACTCTAGTATTCATATTACTATTTATGTTATTATCAAAAACCTATCATGAATATGTAGTATGTGACTATTTTGAATCATTATGGATCTTGCATAATGTGATGAAAAATATTATATAATAAGCCCGATGTATGTCCCCCTTTGATGTGAGGGATGAGAATATCAAACATGTCATATCAAAATAATTAGTGTTTATTTGATTAAATATCTATTAATTTTTAATTATTTTGACATAGTATCATTTTGATTATTTATAAGGGAATTATTATACTATGGTGAACACTGTAATAATTATTTTTGAAGGTAATAGTTGGAGTGAATGTATTTGGAGATAACAAAGAATAAACCAAAATTTTATGTATAAGTGAGTAGGCATTAAAATTTTCATTTTTAAAAAGGTTGATTGATGTAATGGAAATAGTAACATGTAGAAGAGAACATAACATGTCTTTCATTGCAACTTATGGGGAATAATTTTGATATGTATTACTTGAGATATTGTGTGTATTAGTTTAAGAAGAATTAGTTATAGAGTTTTTGAATTTTGAATAAGGAAAAAAGTCAACCCATATATATAGGTTGGTTAAAAAGAAATTTTAATTCATTTGTATATTGAGATTTTATGATTTATGAACTCTGAGTGAGATAATATGTTGCAAAGGAGAGTGATTAGGCTTACCCAATTCAAACATGTTGAGGCCTTATAGTCAGAGGATGCACCATCCTTGGTAAGCAAAAAAATTCAATTTGTAGCACATGTAAAATTTGAAATTTTATTTAGTTTAATTTATTTTGAATGTTTTTGTGCTTTATAGATCATATCCAGTCGGCATTGGTCTTGTTTAGACCTTTGCCTGACTTGTCCAAGACATGCACAGACCTATCTACAAACTTATTTATCTATCTATCTATGGACTTATTTGTGATTTTGTCTACTTCATGGTGGGATTATACGTGGACTTATCTATAACATAACTAATGCTTTAGTAACTATTATGCCTTAAATTTTTTGATTGATTATTTGTATTTCAATTTCTAATTTATGTTGTTGTGAATTTATGATTGAAAGCTAATATATGCACCTAAAATTTTAGGCATGGCCATATGATGGAGATTTTACATGTGATACCATCGACTGATGATAAGAGGGTTACACTAGATGCAATTGGTCTTAGGCATGTTGAGTGGTTGACATTGATGCTCTATGATATGCATATGATGAATACCTTAGTCGAGTGACAGGACTCAAACACTTGGATGTTCTGGCTCCCAACAAGAGAAATTATAGTGACCTTGGAGGTTATATGGAGGATTTGGTGGTTACTGATTGTTGGTAGATGAATGAACTTATAGGATGGTTGTGGGATAACCCATATACCTTAGGTTCATTTTTATATTACGAGACATGTTCAAGGTGCTTATTATGGCCCTAATGACACCACCATTATTTTATTAGAGATTATACTAGTGAATGTTCCACATTTTTGGAAGTTCATTTGAGCTATATTAGATTCATTTATTATAGTTGATAGTGGTGGTGTGTGTATGTTTTACCAAATGCATCAATTTATATGTGATATCAAGGATCACGACATGAGATATTCTTAGGGCTATACCATATTGCCCCATTTGTAAAAGTATTTGCACAAGTTTACTTGAGAGGGGTTTGGGCTCGACCACTCTTTTACATTATTGGGCCTATGAACACATCACAATGATTTGGAATTTAAGGATGCCTTATGGTGGATGGGCTCATCCATAGATGTATACTGATAGGTGGGTGAGTATAACCCATATTGTGAGAGGTAAGATGATGGAGCATCATCATATACTAGATAGACTATCTGCTAGAGATATTATGTGGCATCCATATAGGGGTTTTAGAGGATGGGGAGTAGCTCAAGCATATTCAGGTGAATTATTAGCTATAGGATCAATGAGAAGGTCAAAATAAGACCCTATAGGAAAAAATTAAACCTTAAGTAATTTATAAGGTCCTAGATGAGTCTAAAATACCTTATTAGCATTTATTAAGGTAAATTTAAAAAGATTAAGATAAGTCTCTTTTATGTGTTTTGGTCTATTTGGGTCTCCTAAGTCAAAAAGGTCAAAAAAGGTCATTTATGGTGCTTTAAAAAATGTATCAAAGGTAAAATGAGGTCAATGGGGGTATTAAAATATGTCATGGTATGGAACAAAGAGTTTCAAGTCATAAAAAGTCAATTGTGGGCAAGAAAAGTTAGTTTTAAGGGCTTCACAAGTAAGTACAACATGGGAGGAGAGAGAATATATAGATAATTTAGGTTTTCAACATGATCAGGTGTTTTTATGTCTACCATAGTGTTTCTCCTATAGTTAAAAGGTTAGAGGAAGCCAAAAACATCATATTTCTCTTATTGACTCCTTCACAAGCTCACATAGGCAAAATTGAAGTAGATGGTACGGTCAGGAGAGAGGTGGGAGCCTAAAAATTTGAGAATTGATTATAGTCTTGGTAATCTTAAAAATTTAGGCATTGGTTCTCATATTCATATCCTTAGCTTTATTAAAAATTTCTAAGAAGTTAAAGGTCTAAAATCAACAGTCAACCATGACATGGGTCTTTCTTGAGCTTTTCAAGTAGAATGATGGAATCTTTTCTAAAGGAGAAAGTTTATATGGGTCTTAAAAAATCCTCTCAAGTCTCTTTAAGTCTTTTTGAATATTTCCATGAAGGTACAAGTCATTGAATGAATGGCAATCTCCATGCAAGAGAGGTTTACAAGTTGGAATTGTAGGTTTACATTCAACCCAAAAAGGTTTGTGTTTAGAACATGTTGGAATGTCTTTTCATAGCTCATTAACCTCTCTAAAAAGTCTAAATTTTTTCTCCTATGGCCGCTGATTCAATACTCCAATGGCCTAGTTGAAGAGGCCTAATTCAAACCTCACACAATCAATTACCTAAGCCAGTCATCTATAGAATTATGTGTATAGACAATGGATTCAAGAGGATTGAAGATGTTTTGAGATGATTTTTGAACTTAGGGTGAATTGATAGAAACTATCCATGAGTTTAATTACTTTTAGATGGCATGTTGGTGAGAAAGGTCCATTCAAGACCAGTACACTCATAATTCTCAAAAGACAGTCACCTAATAACACTTGCAAGCATGTTGAAGTTGCCTTAAAAGAGATGTTCATGAATTTAGAGTATTAAATACATTGTAAAGGGTCTTAGATATTAAACAAAAATATGAAACAAGATCTATAAATAAGTTTGAGGATTGGAAGTCAAGACTATCTTCAAGATTGTAAACTTAGATTTTTTGGACAATCACCTACAGTCTAGTGAAAGATTGATCTTAAGATAGTATTGAGGATGGAATTTGGAGTTCAAGAGGTTTGAATATGTCTTAAGATAAATTAAAAAATGATACATATCCACTTAAGGGTTTTAGCTTTGGTTATAAAGACCTAGAAAAGGCCTAAAACTCAGACATACCTTCAAATCAACACCTACAACTAGCTTATTGGAGATTTGACCTTGAGATAGGGCATGACAGTGAAAAAAAAAGTTTAAAAGGTGTTAATATGACATAATAAGCCATTTAATACCATTCAAAGGTTTGGATTTTGGTCTTAGAGACCTAGGAACACCTGTACACAGTCAACTCCTCAAAATACATACCTACAACAAGCTTAAAATTGGTTTGAGACAAAGATTTATGATGGAACATAGAGTTACAAAGGTGTTGAGGAATATTTTTATTCATTTAATAAAATTAATAGGGTCTGGAGAGGGTTTATTATTTAATAAAGGTCCTCAAAACATCAAAGTTGACAACCATAGTCCTAGAACACCTACAAATAGTTAGAAAACTACAAGTCTACCTAAGTGACAAAGTCCTTAAAAATATTGATAATAGTGGTGTAGGGTGTGTTTTAAAACTAGAAGGAATACTAAGGTCACCAAACCATACAATAAAATAATTTAAAAAAAGGGTCAAGGCCTAACTAACCTATCACAGTCCTTGATGCGCACACAATTCTGCTGGCCCATTGAGAAAATTGCTTGTTTGAAAAGTTGAAAGATTTTAGAGATCTGAGGAGAATAAGGTAATTGAACATGATTGATTTCATGTGATTAATGATTCATGGAAAACTTAGACTGATAGAAAATATAAGAACATATTTTGACGTAACACAGGCATTGAGCTTCATACACAGTCAATGCCTAGTTACGTACCATACAGTCTTCAAAAAGTATATCTACCTAATAAGAAAAAGTAAGGTGATGAAATGTGATTATAAAGTTATGATATAGTTCCATAAACCTTAGGTAACTCAAATAATTGAGGCCATTAGAGGCCTAAATAGGGGAACAAAGTAAAGGACTAAAATAAGGGTCATACACCTACACATAGTCATGCATAATTGCTTCATGAGGGAATTTTGCTTGACTATTTTTTTAGAGGTTTGATAGAAGGTATAGGATTTTTATGTGATTGATATAGGATTATGGCATTTTTCATCAATAAATCAGACTCAAACAATAAGATATGAACAATTTAACAAATGTTGTTTAACAAGATGCATAGACCTAGTTGCATATATGGGCATGCATAGGTAGTTTTGAAAAAGAGATGAGGATTAGTTGAATTAGAATTTATTAAGACATTTATAACAATTTTTATATGGTGAAAATCATGCACAAACACTCCATGAATATCTCAAACCATGACAATGATGAAATAAGTGATTACAGGTAGTTAGGGTATGATTGATAGTTTGACTCAAGAGCCCTATGCCTGAGATAGTGGGTTGGTTAGAGACATAATGAAAAAATGAAGTTGGATAGAAATTAAAAGAGGTTAGGATGGATATATTAGACCTAATTAAGGTAATTTAATATCTAATCAAGTTCAAAACATACACCTACTGACCTCATTCTTGCTCAGACCCTTTAGAATGCTTGTTCTTCAACCTGAGGGTCATCAAATTTTGATCACACATTTAAAAAGGAGATGCAAGGGGTTGAATGGTAATTTTAGGTTTTATAGGGTTCCCCTAAAAATAATCTTGTGGCATTAGGAGAGAGAGAGAGGGACTGTTCTTTATGAATAATCATTAAGACCCTAAATAGGTCTTAAACCTCTCTTAAAACCCAACAATGACTAGTTTGTAGAGATGGACTTATAAAAAAAAACATAATGCCATATTTTGTGCCTAAAACCTCTTGGATATTTTTATATACTCCAAGTGTCTCATCCACATTTAATTATTTGTATGGACTACTGTACGAATTACCATAAATGCACTATTTTTTGTGTTTTTCAATGTTTTATAGGGATTTTAGAGAGATAGACACTTTAAAATAATTGGAAGAGGTTCCATAAGACTTATTTAATCTAATAAAATAAACAAATTTGATCAAGAACCGTTTTAATTGACTAAACAAATTCCATTTTGCAAGGTAATCCAAATAGGCTTATGAAGGGCTTATTTTTGGCCATTTCATGGTTTGGATATAAACAAAATGTTAAATAAGCCCAAAATTGACATGGAGGTTGGTATTATCATGGGTAAATTTAATCACACACTTAATATAGGTTTCACATATGCATGAGGAGTATAGAGCAAAAATACACTTTCTAGGCCTAGAGGCCTAATTAAAAGAAGAGACAGGCAAAACAAGTAGACTCCCACTTGGTTTAAGATCATGAAATTTAACATGGAGATGTAAGAGGATAGAGGGTACTCATAAATACCCTCAATTTTCAAATAATATATATATATATACTTTATTATAGGCAAGGAGGTTTTAACTAAACTAGGCTACAAGGAATGAGGCCTATTTGAGGCTTTTAGTAGAGAATGACTTGTTGGGGCTAGTTTTAGACCTTAAAATGGATTATTTTACATCCAATATGGCATTAATAGGACATACATGAAGTTTTGATGAGCTAAAGTAGATGCACTTGAGTTTAGGCCATGTGGACCAATCTAGGCATAGGGAATGAAGACTTTCAAGACACCTATGCACTTTAATGATGAAATGGTAGATTAGAGGAGTTTATTAAGGAATTTAAGATGTTAAATAAGTTTTTTTTGATCCTTTCTAGGTAAATTAATTATTGTAAGGTCCATTTGTCACTCTTTTCATGTAAAGAAGGGCAGTTCTAAGGAGTTAGTCAAAGTGTCAAAGCCAAATTGTAACCCCCATGCCACTTGAAAGGTTGAAGTTGCTTCAAGAGTGAGACACAAGGAATTTGAGGTCTAATAGACTATCCTATAACTTATCTTCTTGTTTTAAATACCATTGACACTTGTCAATCTTCTTCTACCACCTCTCTCTCTCTCTACCATTCTCTATATATTGAGTGACTTTTGGATAAGTTTATATCCTCCACTTGGGTATGGTGAATCCTTGCCCATTTTTTCTACCTTTTATCAATAAAATATCTATTGTTTTACCTAATTCTATGATTACATGCAGTGATATATCTCTAAAGGGTTGATCTCATTAATTATAGATGTATGTCACCTTGTTTGTGTCCTATTTATCTTGCATCATGTGGTTGTTTCTCTATTGAAGGTTGGAGTTGGTGTCATCAGGGGTATTTTTTGGGTTTTGAAGTGGAATTAGTATTCCCTCTTAGCCTTACAATGCCTTACCCTTCTACAGAACATTGATGTAATAGGGTCAGTCTAGGATGTGTGTATGTTCATGTTATCTTATAGGTATTACTGCATTATGCAATGTGTGTTAGTGGTCACAAAAGTTTGGTGCATCACCAATGTATTTAGGTTAATTTCAATTATTTCTCCCCATTTTTGAAGCAAGCAAGTAGTGAAAGTGAGCCTAACAGATTCATCAAGGGGAGCTAGCCCTTTAATATAGAGGTTTACCCCTGCTATAGGCAACCCATAGGTCTAGGGGTAATACCATGTTTCAACTAATTGGAGAAGCCTGAATAACCTTCTCCTAGGATGAAAATTTTTGTCATAAGAGTTTTGGCATGCTCAGTGGGACTTAAGGTCCAAAAGAGTGGAAGGATTTTTGGTGTGTTCTTCTAACTATCAGCCTTTGAAAGCATTCAAGAAAACACCATGTTGAAACATAAATATATACTAAGAGGGGGGGGTGAATTAGTAGATTTATTAAATTAGTCCTTTTAATCCTTTCAATCTCTATTAAAACATATATGCAAAGATCACACACACACAAATATGCATAACACCTAATGTACATGGAAAACCCAATATGGGAAAAACCACAGTGAGAAACAACTGCTAGAATCTACTATTCTAATCCAAATTCACAATCAAAACCTCACTAGTTACAACATTTTAGGGCACCAACCCTAAGGAGACACCAATCCCCTCATTTAAGAGCACCTACTCTAAGGAAGCATCAACTCCCTAACTAAGCACTGAATCAACTTATTTTGATGGCACCCACTAATTAGATTTATATTCAAAATATGGAGCTACAACTCTAAATTATAATATTGATTCATAAATGAATCTAATTTCAATTATTTTTTACAAGTCTATTCTATAACTTCTCAAACTCTTCTCTTCATCTCTCTCTTCTCTTCCACTCTACCTCTCTTCCTCTGTGTCTCTATATTTTCTATTTGACACAATTCAACCATTTTTAATAGCATTGGCCCTTATCCTAGATGACATATATATAAGCATTTGATCTAGGTTTCACATCTTCTTTGTGTTCACACTTTTTTGCTAACACATCACACCAATTCTAGACTCAATTCATATTTCTTGAACAAGTTTCCCACATCTTGAATTCATGCTCTACCACCATGATTATTTGTCTCATTACTATTTTAGCATATACTGGGATTTGGTTTTGATGTACATGCCATATTACACAAATTTTATCAATCACAAGAATATATTTCATTATTTGTGTCATATTTTATGGCTTACTTTCATGTTCCATCACTTAACCATTGGGATGAACACATCTTTAAATATTGGCCTTTGATCTTAAGTTTCTCACAATGAATAGGCTCACTCACTCTATCAGTTCTTTATACACTTCAGGACTTTAACTTTTCAACTTTGAAATGCATCCATTAGATCTTTTGATCTAAGCTACCACATGCCATTAGATCTTCAAAGTTGCATGAAATTTACCTTTCTATAATGTTAAACCATGAGCACTTGGTCTAATCTTCATACTTTTTGAGACTTTGGAATGAATATGATCCATCAATCTCATCAAAGTAGCTCACTATTTAACTTGCCTCTGTGTCATTAAACATCGAGCACTTGATCTCATTGAGTCCACTTACTCCATTAGATATTCATTGCATGATCACACACTCATCATTCGATCTCCTAACAAGCTTGAACTTTATCTTTAACAAGATCTCATGAATGTGACACTTGGCATCCTTATGTGCCTTATATACATTATTAGTCCCTATGATTGTGACACTTGGCATTATCACATGCCTTCTAAGCACTTTACTATCAGTCCCCACTATTATGACACTTGGCATTCCCACATTAATCCTTGACTATTTGAATTTAAATCACTCTATATATTTATTGTGAAAGCTCCATGATTGTGACACTTGTTACTAGTGTGTTTACTCATAGGTGCCTTTGATCAACTAACTTTGATATGCTTAATTGGATCTTCAACATATGATTAATATCTAACCATTGATCATGTTGGGATAAATATTAAGTCTAAGACTTATAAAATATTAAGGTCTTTGATCACTACTCAAGCTAGTAATTACTAGGTTGAAGGGGCTAGTTACATAATGATGATAAGGACTTAAGATATAAGTTAATTAATTGGTTCCTACCTAGATGCAGTCAACATTAAAATAGAACATGCCTCTGAACACCATGAATAAATCTCATAGGTTTTTACTTTGAAACCCTAGTAATATCTGAAAGCAAAGATAAATCAATTCTAAACTCATTTCTTCTCAAATAAACTTGAAAACCATATAGTTACAATGATCTTGAAAAACCCATAACAAATCTTCAATCAATTGTTATTCAATCCTCTAGAAATGGTCTCTATAAAAGCATGAAAATTTTTCATTGTACAACTTTAAAACATGCTCTTCTCTCCATCAATCTCATGAAAAAAATCTCCCTTTTGACGTCAATGATGATCATATTTCCCACAATCTCCTCCTTTGGCATTTATGGAAAACTAAATGCTTTGATCTTGTTTAATGATGGAAAATTTTGATCCTTCTATGGCGTTACTTGCATTGGCTTCTGATGAACTTGAGCTTAAACTGTTCATACCAAAATTTATCTCCCTTAGGTAATGGAACATTTGCCTAAACTTAAATTGGACACATGCTCTACTCTTTTAAATTTTTATAGAGAGCATTTGCACTTTTTCTCCCCCTTGTACATCAATGGAAAAAGGACTGCAACTTTATCACAATTTGTTCAAAATTATCACCCTTTTATCAGATAAAGGAGTTTGTACAAGAATCTACAACCATCAACTCATTAGAAGTTTGAAAAAATATGCATACCTAAGTTGCCTTTTCTCTCTTCTTCTAGGGATTAACAAATATTTTGTGATACTCCCCTTGGACTCATGCCCTATCACTATGATCTAGTGATGTGATGTAGAAGCCACCACTCTCAATTTATATCTACTCAAATTATTCTTTGGGAAGAGTTTTGGTGAATATGTCTACAATTTGGTCTTGTGTTAGAACATATTCCATTATGACCTCTTGATCTACAACCTTTTCTCTTAAGAAGTGATACTTTGATTGATATTTGCTTGGTTCTATAATGCATCACTAGATTCTTTGATATATTAATAAAACTTAAATTA
Organism: Torreya grandis; assembly: GCA_037957365.1. Lineage (NCBI taxonomy): Eukaryota > Viridiplantae > Streptophyta > Pinopsida > Cupressales > Taxaceae > Torreya > Torreya grandis. The sequence goes on from JARHVA010000844.1 coordinate 3,077,581, forward strand.
TCACAAAGAATAGAGATAGGTGATGTGTACTCTACCTTGATGTCTTTGAGTGTTTGATTCATCCAAAAGACTTGAGTACAACATGCCACTGCTGCCACATACTCTACTTCTACTGTAGAAAGAATAACTAACTCTTACTTTTTGCTCAACCATGAAACAAGTTTGTTACTAAAGAAAAATGTACCACCACTAGTGTTTCTTCTATCATCCACACTTCCTAACCAATCAGCATCTATATATGTTGTTATGGTAAAATATTCACTTTTAGGATACCATAGGCCATAGTTAATTGTGCTCTTGATATATCTAAAGATTCTTTTCACTATATTGACATGTGACTCTTTAGGAGCAGCTTGAAATCTTGCAACCATGCATATTGCTTGCATGATATCAAGTCTTAATGTAGTTATGTATAAAAATATACCTATCATTGATCTATACATACTCTGATTCACATCAAGGGACTCATCCTCTTTGCTCAACTTACATCCAATTATCATGGGAGTACTAACTAGTTTGCTATATTCTATTCCAAACTTCTTGAGAATTTCCTTAGCATACTTAGTTTGAGATATAAAGATCCCTTCATCAGTTTTACTATCTATAGTCCAAGGAAGAAAGAAAGTTCTCTAATCATAGACATCTCAAACTCATTTTGCATTTGAGTAGCAAAGTCTTTGCACATTCTATTATTTCTACCACCAAAAATGATATAATCTACATAAACAACAACAATTAACATATGCTCACCTTTTGATTTGAAGTATAGATTTCTATCTACACATCCTTTATTGAATCCTTGTTGTTGTAGGTACTAGTTTAATCTTGAATACCATGCTCTAGGTGCCTATTTTAAACCATATAGATCTTTATTCAATCTGCACACATAATCTTCTTCCTTTGATAGTTGAAAACCTTCAGGTTGTTCTATGTTGACTTCCTCTTCTAGGTTTCCATTCAAGAAGGTATACTTAACATCCATTTGATAGGCTTTGAACTTATTATAAATAGAGAATGCTAGAAATATACTTATGGCTTCCAATCTAGCAATTGGAACAAACGTTACCTCAAAATCTATGCCTTTAACTTGTGCATATCCTTTGCACACCATTTTGGCCTTATTCCTTATAATAGTTCCATCCTTATTGAGCTTGTTTCTAAAGACCCATTTTGTACTTATTACATTTTTGTTTTAAGTTCTTGGACCTAGTTCCTAATTTTTTTTCTTTTTAATTTGGTTAAATTATTTTTCCATGGCTTTCAGCCAATTCTCATCCTTGCTAGCTTCAACATAGCTCTTAAGCTCAATTTCATACATTAAAGCAAAACTTACTTGCTCCTTATTCATTGAAACTCTTCTCCTTGTTTGAACTCGTTCATTTTTATTGCCAATGATATAATCTATAGGATGATCCTTTTGAACATATCTTATAGGTGCCTTTTCATTTAATTCCTCATGCTCTTCATTAGTTGCTTCCTCTTCATGATCTAATTCTTCATTACATATTTGTCTGTCAAGTTTAGCATGTTTCAAGCCTTCTTAAACCTTGACATTGATACTCTCTAAAATCTTGTTTAAATTTTTTTTATAACATATGTAGCTTTAAGTTGAATAACCAAGAAATATTCCTTCATCACATCTTGATTAAAAGTTTTCCAATTTGTCTTATTTTCTCCTAATATAGTATTTGCTTCCAAACACTTTAAAATACTTAATAGAGGCAGGTTTTCCATACCATAATTCATAAGGAGTTTTATCATTGTTTACCCTTAATTAAACTCTACCCAAAATATATACTACTATTTGTACTACTTATCTCCAGTATCCATCAGGTAATTTGGCCTCTTTTAGCATTGTTTTGACCATCTCCTTGACTGTCCTATTATTTATCTCAACAACTCCATTCTGCTATGGAGTCCTTACTAAAGAGTAATGTATTTTATTTCCATGCTTCTCATAATACTCAATGAAATCATTTGAGGTGAATTTTCCACCTCTCCCAGATCTTAAGCATTTAATTTTTTGACCAATCTCATTCTCTACCATGGCCTTAAAGATATTAAATATTTCAAATGCTTAATATTTATCCTTCAAAAAGGTTACCCAAGTCATTCTTGAGTAATCATATACAAATAACATGAAGTATATCTCTCCTTTAGATCCTCTTGTCTTAGTAGGACCATAAACATTAGTATGAACTAATTTGAGAGGCTTTGTAGTTACATACTCCTTTGTTTGAAATTTGACCCTTATCTGCTTACCTTATTGACATTCCTTATAAGTAGTGTCTATAGGTTTGATTATATTAGGTATATGTCTAACACATTTATTTGAGCTCACCTTTACCAGGTTGTCAAAATTGACATGGCCCATTCTTCTATGCCATAACAAACTCTCATCAATCTTTCCTATCAGACAACTATTTCCATTCACTTCACTAAGATTATCAATGTTACTTTTAGTTATTTTCCCTTATACAACTAATATTCTAGATCTCCTTAAGTTATAGCCTTCTACATTAAATGTGACCTTATATTCACTATCACATATTTCACTGACACTTAGTAGATTATGTTTCAATCCTTCAACATAAAAGACATCATGTGTAGGCAGTTTTTCATCTATGTTCAAGGTTCCTTTGCCTTAGATATTTAATATAGTATTGTGTCCCAAGATGATATATCATTCCTTAAATTTTATCAATTTGATGAACTTGCTCTTGTCATCAGTCATATGTTTTGATCAACCACTATCTATTACCCATAAATTTTGCTCCTTGGCATGGAGTGTAGTTTGAGAAAGCATAGATTGATATTTCACTTTCCACACATCCTTGGGTTTCTTATTTGGCTTATTTTCCCCCCTTTTAGAGACTTGTAAACCTTTATTCACACTGGGAGGCATGCCTTTCTTTTCACTTTGTATTTTTTGTCTTACAAAGCTTATTCTACATTGTTTAGCTATGTGACTAAAATTATTGCAATTATAACATATTACATTTGTATCTAACAAGGGTGAAAATGAATTTTTGCTTAAAAAATTTATTATTTTAGGTACAACTCTATAATCACTAGCCCTATAACCAAACTGATTATAGGTATAACAATAATCATAGAAATATGAGGAGTACCTGGTCATAACATTTCTTTGTGTCAGATGAGCAAATCTTCTTAACTCTAGATTCTTCAAATATTTCACCCTTATGAAACTATTTGCATCAAATACCTTTGTCTTCTTATTTTTTTAAGCTTTCTTCACATCAATAGTGATTCTATTTATCTTTGGATCTTTTGAGGCATTCATGCAAGATTTTTCATTCTTTTTTCCTGATTCTCCTTTTACTTTGAAGTTGTCATATAATTTTGTAGATGTACTGGTTATCAAACTTTTCCATTTTTCAAAACCAATACGAGATTTATATTTTGGTTGATTTTGAGAGTTGATCAACTCATCAAGAATTACTAAACCTACTTTTAGCTTTAGACCTTTGTCTATTTGTTCTTTGGTTTTTTCAAGTTCTTTTCTTAAAGCCAGTAAATCTAATTCTAACTTCATGCATTTATCAGATTTAGATTGTAGTTCAAGTTTGACTACATTTTATATTATTTTGGCCTCTTCAACTTATGTCTTTAGGATAACCACCATCTGATCATATTTTCAAGACTTTTGGACACTTTTTCAAACTCTTTTTGTCCAAGATTCTTTTGTTTTGAGTTCTCTTTTCTCAGCTTGTCAATTTCATCTAGAGCACACACGAGCTCACACTCTAGATCCACTTCTCCTTTCTCTTCTTCATCTGAGTCTTTAACTTATTCTTGATCCATATAAGCTAATCCTAATGTCATGAATAGGACTTTCTTTTCCTTAGCCATAAAAGAACAATCATGATCATCATCAAAACTATCACTGTCATCTAATGAATCACTATCTTCTCATGAACAAGCCCTTCTTGTTTTTGAAGTTATTCTTTTTGTAATAGCAGGGTTTCATATTTTTACTATACTCTTCTTGCTCAGAGTTATCCATTTTATTATAAGGTAATTTAGAAGCAAAATATTCTATCTTACCATAATTAAAGCATTTAAAGGGTAACTTACCTTTGTACTTTCCAAATCCTCTTCTTAATTTTTTGATAAAGTTGTCTTCTTCTTCATTAGTCTCCTCAAATATAGATATAGGTGCTTCTAATTTTACTTATTTGGATACTTTTAATATAGATTCTCTCTTGAAAGTGTTTATTTTTCCCATTCTCATTTCAAAGGCAGTGAAGATACCATGCAACTCATCAACACTGAGTTTATCCAGATCTCTTGCTTCCTCTATTGCATAGATTTTAGAGTCATACCTAGATGGAAGAGATCTTAAAATCTTTTTGACAATGACTAATTCTTTCATCTCTTCTCCAAGGCCTCTGATTACATTTACTATTTTATCTACTCTAAGGAGGTAGTCTACAATTTTCTCTTCTTCATTCATTTAAAGGATTTCAAACTTACCTTTGAATGTTTATAGCTTGGCCTACTTTACTTTGTCATCACCGTCATAGATGATTTTTACTTTGTTCTATATATCTTGTGCATTCTAACAATGCATAACTTTAACAAACTTTGAGTTAAAAAGTCCATATAGAATAGCATTATTTGCTTGGAATTGCTCTCATATGCTTTCCTTGAAGCTTGATCAACAGGAGTTGTAGCACGAGTTGTATATCCATTTACAAAAGACATTCATACATCAAACCCTAATGAAGATAACTATGCTTCCATTCTAATGCTATAAAATGCATAGTTTGATCCATCAAAGGGAGGTGGTTTGTTTGAGAAATAGCCTTCTTGACTAGCCATTTGTGTTCACCATCCAAGATCTACCTGAGTTGATTAAGATTATTATAAGGAACTAGGGCTCTGATACCAATTTTTGAAAAAAAATTATGTACTAAGGGGGGGGTGAATTAGTAGATTGATTAAATTATTCCTTTTAATCCTTTTAATGTAGTTTAAAACATATATGTAGAGATCACACACACATAAATATGTATAACACCCAATGTACATGGAAAACCCAATATGAGAAAAACCACTGGGAGAAATAGCTATTAGAATTTACTATTCTAATCCAACCTCACAATCAAAACCTCATTGGTTAGAACATTTAAGGGTACTGACCCTAAGGTGATACCAATATACTAGTCTAAGAGCACCTACTTTAAGGAATCACCAGCTCCCTAATTGAGCACCAACTTAGCTTATATAATGATACCCACCAATCATATCTATATTCAAAATATGGAGCTATAACTCCATATTACAATATTGATTCATAAATGAATCCAATTCTAATTCTTTATTACAAATCTATTCTATAACTTCTCAAACTCTGCTCTTCATCTCTCTCTTCTCTTCCACTCTACCCCTCTTCCTTTATGTCTCTATATTTTCTATTTGAGACAATTTAACCACTTTTAGTAGCATTGACCCATATCCTAGATGACATATATATAAGCATTTGATCTAGGTTTCACATCTTTTTTGTGTTTACACTTGTTTACTAACACATCATGGTAATTCTAGACTCAATTCATATTTCTTGAACAAAAAGTTTCTCATGTCTTGAATTCATTCTCCACCACCATGATTCTTTGTCTCATTACTATTTTTAGCATATAATGGGATTTTGTTTTGATGCACATGCCATATTACACAAATTTGATCAACCAAAACAATCTATTTCATTATCTATGTCATATTTTATATTTTACCTGCATGTTCCATCCCTTTACCATTGGGATGAACACATTTTTAAATATTAGCCTTTAATCTTAAATTTCCCACCATGAACAGGCTCACTCACTCCATTAGATCTTTGCATGCTTCTAAAATTTAAATTTTTGACTTTGAAATGCATCCATTAGATGTTTTGATCTGAGCTCCTGTGTGCCATTAGATCTTCAAAGTTGCACAAAATTTACCTCTATCTAACATTAAACATAAAACACTTGGTGTAATCTTATTTCTTCCTAAGACTTTGGAATGAATACATTCTATCGATCTCATCAAAGTAGCTTGGGATTTAACTCACCTCTATGTCATTAAACATTGAGCACTTGATCCCATTGATTCCACTTTTTCCATTATATATTCATTGCATGATCACACACTCACTGTTTGATCTTTGGATAAGCTCAAAATTTATCTCTAACAAGCTCGCATGAATGTGACACTTAACATCCTTACATGCCTTCTGTATATTTTTAGTCCCTATTCTTATGACACTTGACACTAGTACGTGCCTTCTAAGTATTTTATTGTCAGTCCCCGCTATTGTGACACTTAGCATTCCCACATTAATCCTTGAATATTTGAATTTAAACCACTCCATATATTTATTGTATAAGATCTATGGTTATGACACTTGTCACAAGCATGTTTACTTGTAGGTTCCTTTAACAAATTGACTTTACTACACTTCATTAGATCTCCAACATACAATTAAGTACTAACCATTGATCAAGCTGGGACAAAAATTAAGTATAATACTTAGGAAATATTAAGGTCTTTGATCACTAATCGAGTTGATAATTGCTAGGTTGAAGGGGTCAGTTGCACAATGATGACAATGACTTAAGATATAACTTAAGTAATCGGTTCCTACCTATATCTAGTCAACATTAAAATAAAACATGCCTATGAATGCCATGGATAAATCTCATAGGGTTTTACTGTGAAACCCTAGTAATATTTGAGAGTAAAGATAAATCAATTTTAAGCTCATTTCTTCTCAATTAAACCCACATACCATATATTTATGATGCTCTTGAAAAACACATAACAAATCTTCAATAAATTACTCTTCAATCCTCCATAAATGGTCTCTATAAAAGCATGACAACTTTGTACTGTGAAACTTTAAAACATTCTCTTCTCTCCATCAATATCATGTTAAGAATCTTACTTTTGACATCAATGACAATCATATTTCCAACACACCAATGGTGACTCCAAATGCAATCAACTAGTTCTAGTAGCCTAGGTACTTATTGTGAAAATTATTTGATAGTATCTTGTGTTTTACTTTGACTCATGAAGTTGGGATGGCTAGGTTTCAAGAGAAATTTTACTATACACTCCTTATCAACGTTGTCATGACTCATACAAGCCATATAGCCTTCTTTATCAACCTAGTTATGACCCAAATTTTGTGCTTCAATATCCTTATCAAAATTTTTACCCTCTTTATGAGTCATATCAGTTTTATGGTCAACCTATTATCCTTTACATGACCATGATGTTGTATATGAGCAGCCTTCTCAAGCTCAAGATGTCTCTAGTTGTCCCTCAAACCAATCAATTTCAAGTTTGAAGAAAACTCTCTTAGGCTATGAGAAATACATGTTAAACCTTCATACTCAAAGATAACATGGTCAAGATATTCCTAACCATCTCATTTATGACATGTGAGAGTCATTTTAGCTATTTAAAGGAGAATGGATACCTATTGAGAGAGCAAATTGGCAAATCCTCTTAAGTGATATGTTAGATGTAAGTGATGTCATTAAAAGCATAGAAGATATGTTGAAAGTTCATGAAGGATAATAGATCTAATTCCATCAGCCCTTTGTGTCTTCTTACACTCCATCTCAACTCTCATACATGCCACCCATTATTCTTGAAGAGACCTTTCCAAGTGAATCTCCAAGTGTTCCAAGTCTTTCGTGTGTTCCTCAAACCTTCCCTTCTTGTAATTCAATCCAAGAGAGTATTCAAAAATAAAGGGAGATTTTTGTAAAATAACCTATTGATTCAAGCCAGCATCCCACTTATCTTACTAAAGGAACTCCCAAGGAGTCTTCCAAAATTCCAAGCTAGAATCAAGTAGTAAAGTCTTGGAGTGCACAAGGTGAAATAAATATAAAATAGGGAGTTAAAAGGAAAGACAAATATGAGCCTATGCAAGTCTCTCCCACCCCTCCTCAAGAGATTTATTATACTCTATATTAACATTCTTATGATACTTATCCTTATGAGGACACTAATCACCTTCAAGAAAAGCTATTTCAAGAGAATATAAATAGGAAAATCAAAGAATTGGAGTTGAAGATAAAATGGATTAAAGAGAGTCAAGATCAAGAGATGGAAGACAAAGAAAACTTTATGCCTAATTAAGCCCCATTTCCATCTCCCTAATAACATATAACTTATCCATCTTAGAGGTATATCCAAGAGTGTATTCAAAACAAAAATAAGATTATAATTGAGAATATAGAATATTAGCTTGCAACTGTTAAATATCTTCAAGAAGGCTATGAGAAAGGTGAGGTGATTATTAAATAAGATGTCCCTTCCATTATTAAATTTAACTTGCTATCTCTGTAAGATTTCTTCCAAAAAACTCCCAAATTATAATAATATTCTCTCCATCCCTAAACCCATTCATGATCCATCCACCACACATCATACTCCCTCTCCAACCCATGAACTTGTTCACCACACTCCCACCTTATCCATTCTTGAAGGAGAACCCATCCTATGGGAGATAAGTAAATAAGATCAAGCCAAAGTTGTAGTTAATCAAGAAGATGAATTAAGTGCCTACGATGAAGAGTTTACTATAGGGACTCCTCTTAGTGAAGATAATCATAAATCCATATTCTTGATTGAAGAAAAAGATGATCAAAATCAAGTTATAGCTGCCAATGAAGAGTTTGATCAAGGCATAAAAGAGAATGTGATTGAAAGAGATATTACATCAACTAAGTTGGTTAAGACTCATGAGAAACATCAAGAGGTTAGTTTTGAAAAAGTAATAGAAGACAAAGCTGATATTGACTTCATGGACCAAAATGATTTATGGTTAAGTTTTAACGAAATTTATAAAAAATTTGAAGGCCTTAAAAATATTACACCTCCTAATGTTTAAGTTAAAGACATTATTGTAGATGCATTTCTTATTGAAGGATAATATGATAACTTCCAAAGTAACAAACTTTAACAAATCGTATCCAAACTTGAGTTTGAAGACTCTTCAAGCAAGCAAGATGAATTTGATCAAGTACACAATGAGTAAGAAGATGAATTTGAAGAAGTTATGGTTCTTGAAAAGAAGGAAGATAAATATGATTGGTAGTAACATATTGAGATCCTCCAAGAGCTTGAAGGTCTTTACAAGGTTGAAAATCGTGTTCACAAAGAGATTATTCAAGATGTCTTCATTAAGGACAATGATGAGGATTGGGTTGAGTATGCTAAGCTCTTTGAAGAGCTTGATGAGCTTGCAACAGTTGATGGGAAGCCTAATCTCATTCAAAATACCATGAAATTCAAATAACCATGATTGGATGAAGAATTATTGGAAAAGATTGAAATTGAGGAGTCTCATGAGAAGATTACGATTGTTGAGTCACAATAATAATTCACCTTCTTAGATGATATGTTTGTAGCTATTGTTGTTCATTTAGAGGTCATGCCAAGAAGATTGGAAACTATGAAGAAGATGAAGGAAATAAGGAATATGACCAATAATAATAATCTTTCTTCATGCGATTTGTCACTTTATAGAGCAAGAGATGGTACAAACTTCCCCTTTGACTAAGGATGAAAAACTTGTCTTTAGGTTAGTTGTGCATAGCCAGTTATTTTTTATTTTGTTATGTTTCCTAGGTACTTATTTAACACATGTGTGTGTCTTCCTTTCTTTGATTTTGTGTGTGTGTCTTAATTTTTTGTGTTATTAAGGTAATAAATTTATATTTTTAGTCAAGTGTCAAGGTTTGATCTTGTTGTCTCATAGTGCAATTGACTCCACAGGCCAATGGAAGGACAATGATACTGGTCTAGTTAATATAACAAGCATGGTACCCCTATGAGTCACCAATTTGCTATCCAATTTTGACCTTACAGGTTAAAATAGGACCCCTATATGTAAAAAATTTAACCTTATGTGATTTATAAGGTCTTAGTTGAGTCTAAAATACCTTATTAGCATTTATTAAGGTAAATTTGGAAAGATTAAGGTAAGTCTCTTTTATGTGTTTTGGTCTATTTGGGTCTCCTAAGTAAAAAAGGGTCATTTATGGTGATTTTAAAAATGTTTAAAATTTCAAGTGAGGTCAATATGGAACTTAAAATATGTCATGGTACGGACCAAAGAGTTTCAAGTCTTAAAAAGTCAATTATAGGTAAGAACAGTCAATTTTAGGGGCTTCCCAAGCAAGTACAATGTGGAGGGAGAAAGAATATGTACATAAATTAGGTTGTTAGCATGATCAAGTGTTTTCAAAATTAGGACAATGTTTCTACACTAGTTACAAGGTCATAGGAATCCAAAAACATCATACCTCTATTACCGACTCCTTCATAAGCTCACATAGGCAAACTTGAACTAGATGGTATGGCTAGGAGAGAGAAGGTGAGAGCCTAAAACTTTGGGAATTGATTTTAATCTTGGTCAGATTCAAGCTTTAGGCATTGGTTCTTATATTAATCTCCTTATCTTTATGAACAATCACTAAGAAGACAAGGGTCTAAAATTAACTAGTTAACCATGACATGGGTCTTTATTAAGCTTTTCAGGCATAATGGTAGAATATTTTCTTAAGGATAAAGTTTTTATGAGTCTTAAAAAATACTCCAAAGTCTCCTAAATTATTTTTAAAGATTTACATGAATTATAAGTCATTTAATGAATGCCAATCTCCATGCAAGAGAGGTTTACAAGTTAGAATTATAGGTCTGCATTCAACCTAGAAAGGTTTATGTTCAAAAAATGTTGGAATGTATTTTCATGGTGTTTAAATAGCTTATTAACCTCTAAAATTTTTCTGCCATGACCACTCATTCAATACTCCAATGGCCTAGTTAAAGAGGCCTAATTCAAACCTCACATAGTCAATTGCCTAAGTCAGTCATCTACAAAATTTTGTGTATATACAGTGGATTTAAGAGGATTGAAGATGTATTGAGACAAATTTTGAACTTAGTATGAACTGATATAAACTATCCATGAGTTGAATTACTTTTAGATCACATGGTGGTGAGAAAGGTCCATTCAAAACCACTACAATTAGAGTTCTCAAAAGATAGTCACATAATAACATCGGAAAGCATGTTGTAGTTGCCTTAATAGATATGTTCATGAATTTAGAGTATTAAAGGAATTTTAAAGGGAATTATATATTAAAAAATAATATGAAATAAGAGCTATAAATAAGTTTGAGGATTTGAAGTCAAGACTATCTTCAAGATTGCAAGCTCAAATTTTTTGGACAATCACATACAATCTAGTGAAGTATTGATCTTAAGATAGTAATGAGGATGGAATTTGGAGTTAAAGAGGTTTTAAGGTATATTAAGATAAATTAAAAAATGATACATAGCCACTAAATGGTTTTATCTCTGGTTCTAAAGACCTATAAAAGGCCTAAAACTTAGTCATACTTTCAAATCAACATCTACAACCAATCTATTGGAGATTTGACCTTGAGATAGGGTATGACAGTAAAACACAAAGTTGCCAAGGTGTTGAGATGAGATAGTCAACATTAAATACCATTTAAAGGTATGGTATTTGGTCTTAGAGACATAGGAACACCTGCACATAGTCAACTCCTCAAAATACATACCTATAACCAAGCTTGAAATTGGCTTGAGATAGAGATTTATGATAGAACACAGAGTTCCAAAGGTGTGAAGGAAGATTTTCAGTTAGTTAATAACATGACAAAAGTTTGGAGAGGGTTTCAATTTTCAATAAAGGTCCTCAAAACTTAAAAGTTTCCAACCAAAGTCCTAGAACACCTAAATGCAGTTAGAAAACTGCAAGTCTACCTAAGTGACTAAGTCCATCAAAATACTGAGAACAATGGTGTAGGGTGTGTTTGAAAACTAAAAGGAAGCTTAAGGTTACCAAAAAATATAAGCATAGAGTTTCAAACAAGGGCCAAGGCCTAACTGACCTATCATAGTCCTTGATGCACACACAGTTCTGTTGGCCTATTAGGCAAATTGCTTGTTTGAAAAGTTGAAAGATTTTAGAGATCTAAGGAGAATAAGGTAATGGAACATGATTGGTTTCATGTGATGAATTATTCATGGAAAAATCAAACTCAAGGAATGTGATTTAAAAGTTATGATATATTTCCATCAACCTTACGGAACTCAAATCATTGAGGCTATTGGAATCTTAGACAGGGGAACAAAATAAAGGACTAAAATAAGGGTCATACACCTGCACACAATCATGCCTAATTGTCTCATGAGGGAGTTTTGATTAACTAAATTTTTAGAGGTATGAGAGAAGGTATATGTTTTTTATATCATTGATATAGGATGATGACATTGTTTCATTAATAACTCAGACTCAAAAAATAAGAGATGAATAGTTTAACATACCATGTTTAACAAGATGCACATACTAGTTACATATATGAGCCTGTATAGGTAGTATTGAAGAAGAGATGATGATAAATTAAATTGGAATTGAGTGAGACATTTATAACCTTGATGATATGGTAAAAATAATGTATAAACACTCCATGAATATCTCACACCCTGATAGTGATGAAATAAGTGAGTACAGGCAGTTAGGGTGAGATTGATAGTTTGAACCAAGAATCCTAGGCCTAAGATAGTGGGTTGGTTAGAGACCTAATGAAAGAATAAGTTGTATATAAATTGAAATAGGTTATTAGGGATGTATAAAACCTAATTAATATCAGTGAAGATCAAATCAACATTCAACACATACACATATCGACCTCATTCTTGCTCAGACCCCTTAGAATGCTTGTTCTTCAACTTGAGGGTCATCAAATTTTGATCACACATTTCATGATGAGATTCATGGGGTTGAATGGTTATTATAGGTGTTATAGGGGTCACATAACAAAAATATTATGGCATTATGGGAGAGAGAGAGGGGCTATTCTTTATCAACAATCATTAAGACCCCAAATAGGTCTTAAATCTCTTTTAAAACCCAATAGTGACCAATTTGCAGAGATGGATTTTTAAATCACACATAATTCCATATTTTTATATTAAAAAATCTTGGATATTTTTATAGATTCGAAGTGGCTCATTGAAATGTACTTGAGTTGTACAAACTATTGTATAGATTGTCATAAATGCACTATTTTGTGTATTTTTTAGTGTTTTACAAAGATTTTGGAGAGATGAACACGTTAAAATAATTATAAGAGGTACCCTGAGACTTATTTCATCTCTTAAAATAATTTTTTTTTCCTAATAACCCTTGTAAGTGACTAAACAAAATCCATTTTACAAGGCAGTCCAAACAGGCTTGTTAAGGGCTTATTTTTGGCCATTTCATGGTTTGGCTATAAGAGAAATGTTATAAAAGCCAAATATTGACATGGAGGTTATTATTGGCATGGTTAAAGTGAGTAAAACACTTCTTATAATTTTCACATGTGTATGAGGATTATAGATCCAAAATCCACTTTTTAGGGCTAGAGGCCCAATTAGGCCTAATTGGCATAAGAGATAGGTAGAAAAAATAGACTTCCACTTGGATTAATCTAATGAAATTTAAAATTGAGTTTTAATAGGATATAGGGTAGTAATAAATACCCTAATTTTTCTAAAACTATCTATACTTTCTTCCAAACAAGGAGTTTTGTACAATAAAAGGCTATAAAGAATGAGGCCTAGTTGAGGCTTTTGGTAGAGAATGACTTGTTATGGATAGTTTGAATATGGTATGAATAGGCAATACATGAATTTTTTATGATATGAATAAGATTCACTTGAGTTTTAGGTCATTCAAACCAATCTAGGCATAGGGAATGAAGAGTTTCAAGACAACTATGTACTTGAATGATGAAATGGTAGGTTCGAGGAGTTTATTAAGGAATGTAATATGTTTAATAAGTTTTTCATATCATTTAAAGGCAAAATAATGGTTGGAAGGTCCATTTGTCACTCCTTTCATGTAAATAAGGGCAATTTTTAAGGAGCTGATCAATGTGTCAAAGCCAAATTGTAACCCCCATGCCCCTTGAAAGGTTGAAGTTTCTTCAAGAGTAAGAAACGTCACCTTGGAAGTATACTAAACTATCCCATAACTCCTATTATTGTTTTAACTCTCATGGACACTTATCAATATTTTTCTACCATACCTCTCTCTCTCTCTCTCTCTCTCTCTCTCTCTCTCTCTCTCTCTCTCTCTCTCTCTTCACCATTCTCTATATATTAAGCCACTTTTGGCTAAGTTTGTATCCTCCACTTAGGTATGGTGAAGCCCTACCCATTTTTATGCCTTTGATCAATTTTTTTTTTGATTTTTTACCTAGTTCTATGACTACATGTAGTGATAAATCTCTAAATGGATAATCTCATCAAGTGTAGATGTATATCACCTTATTTGTGTCATATTTATCTTGCCTCATGTGGTTGTTTCTCTATTGAAGGTTGTAGTTGGTGTCATCAAAGTTATTTTGTGGGTTTTAATGTGGAATTATTATTCCTTATTAGCCTTACAATGCCTTACCCTTATATAGAACATTGATGCAATAGGTTCAATCTAGGATGTGTGTATGTTCATGTTGTCTTATAGGTCTTAGTTGATTATGCAATGTGTGGTAGTGGTCAACAAAGTTTGGTGTATCACCACTATAATTAGGTTTATTTTAGTTCTTTCTCCCCCTTTTCAAAGAATGCAAGTAGTGAAAGTGAGATTAAATGATTCATCAAGGGGAGCTATCCCTTCAATCTAAAGTTTTACCCCTACTATAGACAACCCACAAGTCTAGGGGTAATCCCATGTTTCACCAAATTGGAGAAGTCTAAACAACCTTCTCATAGGGTGAAAAATTTGGTCATAAAAAATGCATCATATGATAATTTGGAAGTTTTCAAGATGTACCCTCAACACATTATGTATGGAGATGATCTGTGAGAGCTCTAGTATGGGAGGGGGATAGGGGCCAACATATTGTTACAAATTTCAATCCCATTCCATTTACAAATGTGGATTTATTGTTCCAAACCCTAGATGTAAACGATGTTGATTTTACACTAGCATATACATGATGGTGGTAAACCCACATATGACCTATTTGTTTTTGATTGTGGTAGAGGATGCTCTTGAGGTTGAGGATGGAGGAGATATAGGTAGCATAGTAGTGACCGATCCATAGGGGAATCCTATGAGAATGTATTTAAATATTTAGTATTTATGCATAGTGTTATTTAGTTTGATAACTTTGATATTAATACCACATTTTTGTTTTTTAGGGAATGAGGAGTATTGGATGAACATCATAGAGACATCCTTCCAAGTGCTTGCATGACATGTGCCTAGTGAGGTTGTCTCTAGTGGTCTTTTGGAGTGTGCTAGTAATATTGTGAGTGAGCATGTACCCATTTTTGATCGAGTGGCTATAGCTACTCAGCATATGTTGTAGTGGTATAAAAGTGTGATGACATGATAATTAAGAGATGCGGTGATCATTAAACATGATTAGTTAAGATAAAATCTCACCAAAAATTAGATGCTACATCCTATTCCATCATCATATATATGTTAAAATTTATTTAGTTAGTATATACAACTTTAGTGTGAGCATGCAACTCCATAGGGATGATTGGCTATCTACAAGGATCACAAGTGGCTATGATGTACTATTATCATGTTCCATTATGAATTTACCATTTACTCTATTGCTTTTGAATGTTAACAAACCACCTTCGAAAGTAAAACATAAACTAGTATTATCCTTTTTGACTATTGCATTCATTTTTTGTAACCAAATCTGTCCTAAAGCTATATTTCCTTATTAAATACTATGTTGTGCAACTAATAATGTGCTTACTATCTTGAGTCCCAAATTTATTGGTAAAATAATATGTCTTGTAATGGATCCATGTGTGTATGTTATATATCTTTCTCATCATATCCCAAATTTTTAATAAATTTCATTGTACATATATTATGTTATTCCCTATTATCTACAATAAAATATTATTTATGCATGTTATTGACAAGTGCTTGAATGATCATGGGTTATTTTTAAGATACCATTACTTTTGTAGGAGAAGATGTAGGAGTTTATTTTGGCTTCTGATTATCCATTTTTAAAAATGTGATAACCCATTTATTTGCTAATTATGATATCTTTTCACACAAGGCACAATAGTCAATATCCATATGTTTGTTTATATCATGATAAGTAAAAAAGGGTTTCCATTTTACATTCTTGAGATGATGAGGAGGATGATAATAATTAGGAGGTAGAGTGATTAACTTACTTTACAATAATATGTGTAGGATATCATGTGGCTGATCTCTAAATCTATCAAACTAGAGTGATGGCCTCTTAGTGCAGGTAGATTTATTACTTTAGGCAGTGCTTTGTAAAATTATTCCTTCCCTTTATTAAGTGCCTTAACATGTTCTTCCTTGAATATGGTTTTTTCCATCAACTAATCTAACTCATGAATGACTTTAACTGGATTGTTTCTTTTAGATGTTAAATCTAAACTATTCTATTTATTGATAACCACTTGCTTTTGTGAAGATGATTTTGACTTAGCAAATTTTTTTATTGCTTAATTGAGATCACATGCATGTTTAAAAACATCCATGTATAATTTATCAAAATAGATGTAAAGTTTATGCATGGTTCTTTCTTTGAATTGAGATAAGAGACCCCTATTGAAGTTAAATTACTTTTCCTAATTTGAGGGTTGATACGTTGGAGAATGCAAAATAGTTTTGAAGTATAAGATGTAATATTTGACAAGCTCATCATGAACCTATTGCAAACCTTGTAGATGTTATAATGTTAACTTGGGTATCATGTGCATGCGATAATATTAGAAGAATGCATCTTCTAAATTTTTAAATTTAGGTAAGGAGCCATTGGGTAAAGTGTAAAACCAATATGAAGCATCTCTTGTGAGACTTATATGGAAAGCTTTAATAGAATACGTCCACAATTGCCCCAATTTGAAAAATAAAATGTATATTGAGTTAAATGAGTACACAAATCTTCACAACCATCAAACAAGGGTGGTGTAGGCATAAAAAACATTTGGGTATGGATGTTTCTATAAAACTCATGTAAGGGGTTGTTATAAGATGACATAATCTTTGATATTCACATAAGATGATCTAGTTTGTAAATTTAGATCAAGAACTTACTTTTGGAGGTTGCAAATGACATGCATCATGGATAAAATATGACTAGTAGGAGTATTAGTGGTTTGGAAAGACTCACTTATGGGTTGTAATTGATTATATAGTTGAAACATTGGTATGAGAGGATCATGACAAATGTCATTGCATATCTTAGGATTATAGTCTAAAATAAAGTTAATATGAACTTGAAAATCCCTACTTATATTATCACATTGAAGTTATATATAAACATAAACATCACATTGATCTTCATTAGATTATATTGCTTTTGGAGAGGATAAAGAGCCATCATAATCAATATCATCATGACATGGATATAATAATATTATCTTGAGAATATATGTATACTATAACATGATCATCACTTTGTAAATCTAAAGCAATAATGTCACTTTTTGTTTAACTTTCACATTCATTTACATCCTTTGATATTTTAGGAGAGGGATAAAAAGTATCACAAGATGTTATAATATTATTCATTACTTCTAAGAGAGGAAAGAGATTATCATAATATCGTATATCATTATCTATGTCTAGAGGAGAATGTAGGATATCATATGCATTTATATCAACTAGCTTTTCTAGAGAGAGGGATTAACACCTTCACTTGTATAATTTGATATTTCTATGCAAAGACTATGATTTTGTAGCTTATATTGACTAAGGTGATATAATGTAGAATAAAATTTAAAAGGTAACTAAGGTGTGCTAATTATTGATTATTCACTTGTGGGTCCTTGTGAGAGATTAAGAGAGAGGATATATTCATTATTAGTATGATTTTTTTATTGTACTTTATGACAAGAGGAATATAGAGGAGAAATAAATTTTAAAATTTCTAAATTGGATAGCTCAATTTATTCTTCACTATTATACTAATCATCTTGATTTTCATAATCATAGTCATATCTATCACAATCATTTTTTTTGGACCCCAAATTTTGGCTAAGTCTATTGGTAAACACATACACCATAGAAGATGCATGGCATAGAAGAAGAATGGTATGAAAGAGTCATAAGCATAAAAGAACATGGCTTATGAGTTCATGGAATGGGAAGACCCAGTCAGAGGATATGCATAATAAATGAATATCATGAGAATGAAGGACTAAGAACACTAGCAAAAGACTTGGGTAGTGCATGGGAAGTGAGATGATTAAAGACTGCTTCTTAGGGATGAAATAGAATAAATCATGCACAAATTTAGAACTCTCCCATGAGAAGATAGGAACTTAAAAATAAAGATATATTACTAAAATAAGAACATAGGGGCATAAAGGCCTAGGTCCTTAGGGAAATAATGTAGTTGGCTACCACAACTCTTAGTCCATTGAAGATCATTGTCTAGTCATTGAGAGTTTCATTATTATTATAACTACTTGGTTAGGGAAAACCAAGTATAAATACCCCTAATTAGAGATTTTTAATGCTGTTAGTTATTATTGAATATTATTGATTGATGTTGATTATTATTCCACTGATGTGATCAACGATACCATTATGATATTGTTGTTATACTTTAGTTTATATCTAAGTTATATAATTGAGTTTCACCATGTAGTTGTTATGTAACTTTTGAATATATTATGAATATGATGAATGAAATATACGCCACCTAAATGTTCTTGTGTGGATTATGGAAATAATGGTGTTAGTCATTTTATATGTGATTGTTCATTTTACTAAATTTAGGCCCATAACTATTGTGTATTTATTTTTCTATTTAAACATTAAGTAAAGTGGATGTTTGAGCACTGATATAGGTTAAGTACACCTTTACATGACAAAACCAATGAGAATTGGTCCCTTACTACATGCTTCATGTGAGGGAACAAGAACTCTAAGTCTTGCATGAAATACTAGTATGCTAACTTGTTGGGTCTTAATCACTTCAACACATGTGCCTAAGGAAAGTTAGTCCTAAATAGAAAATTAACCCAACATTTAGGTTCCATTATCAAGAACCATAGTGCTTGTTTACATGATGGTGGAAAATGATCAAGTGATTGTCTCTTAAAAACATTAAATGATGGATTACCAATGTCAAAGATAACTTGCAATCTCATTTATCAAACTAAGAGTTTTTATACGTGTATGTGTTGAAAAAAATCTATACAATTCCTTATATGAGACTTTATTTATGGAATTACCTATTCATTTACATGCTTGGATCATAGCTTATGCTCAAGACTAGTCAAGAAATCATGGATGAAAAATAGTTTGGACATTAGCGCATCAAACAAATTTAGCACACTTTGGAGTGCATGGGCATGAGTTATTAATGTTTGGTGGTGAGGAGTGTTAAATAATTATGTCTTAGAGTATGTAGTATCAACTTATTCCTATCCAAAAGAAGCCAAGTTTTAGTTTCTTCAAGAACCATGTGGTTGATATCTAGAGCAATTCCCTCTAGAGGTGAAGAATTTATTTATTGACTCTGGACTTGAGACTTTTACCATGGAAGGTTAAAATATTCCTTTCATGAACAACATTGTTAGTGGGGGAATACAGGGGTACTTGTGAAGAATTATTGGTTCAGTATGGTAGCTAGTCAATGGGAGTTGTGAAAGCACAAATATGATGAAGCTTGATGAAATATTATAGGTGGAAGCAACATAGGAAGGGGATGAGAGGACTCAAGAAGTGTTGTTAAGATCTATAGAGAATCAAAAGAACACAATGAGGACACTCCAACTTTTGGACCATAACCAATGCCAACTCTAGTATATGTGGGAGAAAGAAGCCAAGAAGTAGAGACTAAAGAACCTAAGTTAAACCAACCCACTTCCCTAACCATAATGCAAGCTCATACTTTTGATCTAGATGAACTAATTATACACAACTAGGATATATACAATATAGAGTTATAAATTGGTTTTGTAAGTGAAACCTTAGTTAAACAAATTTTAGGCACAAGTGTATTAACTCTTTATTTTCCTTTGAAAAATAATTCCATGGCCCAACTTGGTATGCCTGGTGGACCCAACATAAGTAGTAGTCAAAGTACTAGCCTAAATATAGTGATTTCACCTACATTAATGCCCAATGTCTCAGGTGTTTTTGTTACTGCTAGAGGCATGAGAGGTGGACTAAGTGGTGGTTTGACTAGTGGAATAGGAGGAGGTACAAGAGGAAGTGGTGGAATTCTACCTCAAGGAACATTAGGATTTGGAAGTTCTCAACATATACCATTGAAAACACCTCTACCACCCACCATGTACTATGAAATGATGTTCCATTTGCCAAAATATCAATGTGTGGAGAATGCCATCGAACATGTTCACAAGTGTGAACTTATCTAAAGAGTGCATAACACAACCTCTTATGAGTGAAAATATACTCAATTTGTAACCACCCTTCTGGATGAACACAAAAGTGGTATCATAAATATGATCCTCAACATGTTGTATTTGATTATGATCAACTAAAGGCAACATTCTTCTAGGAGTTTGACATTCCAAAGTTTGATCAATAGAGTATTGATGCATTGAAAGATAACAAATAAGAATTAACTGAGAGGGTGCATGAGTATGATACATGATTTAAGACACTTATTTTCAAGATCTCATTTGAGATTAATGCTACTCAAAACACTCAGTTGTTCATGGTAGGTTTGTTTCTCTCGTTTAGATGAACATTATCTCAAAAAAAACTTTTACCAGCCTATACAAGGCCTTGAAAGTTGCCCACCATGTCAAAGCTATTGACAACATTGATACAAAAATTAATCCTTTCATGGAGGCTCAAGTCACTACAATGGCATATTAATTAGAAAACATAACTACACATAGTGCTCATGAGATTTATAGAGGCCTATGGTGTGTTGATTATGAACCCAAAGGCCATAATAGGAATAATTATCCTCACAGGAACATATGTGCCTTACTAAAGTAATCATGTGAAATATACTATGAAGACCATGATGTTAGAGCTTGTCCTTTATTACAACATGTCACTCAATAAAATGTGTCCACTTATTGTAATATATGTGATGCATATACCCATGATACCAATGATTACTGACTCATTAGTGACATTCATGAGGTGTGAATACATGTTACACATCAGGCCTCTATTTTAAATAACCAAGAGAATGGTGGTTATCATGGGTGAGGTCCAGGTCAAGGATGTAGAGGTGGATGCTTTCCACCACAAACATACTATAAGTGTGGTTCCCTTGAGAACTATCAGTGTGACTACTCGGTCTATCCTACATGTGTTTTTTTATAAAAATGAGAATCATCTGGAGGAGTGTCCTAATTCATACATGACCATTACAAATTAAAAAAATAAGAAGGGTGTTGGCATGATAATTATTGATAAACCACATTGGATACTATGCCCTATCACTCTAACAACCCAAAAAGTTAATATTATAATGTATAATGGTGGACAATCCCAGTCTACATCCACTCCACCTATTGAGAAGGTACAATGCAAAGAGCTTGATGATACTAGGTATCCTGATGCTCAACATCAGAAGGAGGTGATTCAAGATACTATGAAATTGGTAAGGGAATTGTAAGGGGAGATATAATTTATTAAGAACCATGATGCTACTCAACATGCAAATTTATAAAAAACCACAAACCATCATGATATGACATGGGATGACTTCTAAGAGCTTTGTAAGTGACTATTGGATACAGATATTGTACCATTCTTATGTAACTGGATAAAGCATCACATACCAAGGCATACTAAAGATCATCAATTAAACTATGCTCAACGACAAGATACTCCCATCTCTTTAGCCTATAAGAGGATAAAGAGATATTGGTGAATGTTTCCATTGATGGATGGGTAATCTAGGACATCTTAGTAGATACCAACACTGAAGTCAATGTCTTCACAAAAGATGCTTGGTGAAATATGGCTAGCCCAAGTTTATAACCCTCACCCCATGTATTATTCATGGCCAATAAGACCCACACTTTATCGATCAATGTACTTAAATATGACACCATGGATATCCTTGATGTTACATTCAAAATAGACTTTAAGGTCCTCGATTTGGCTAAGCTTTATGACTTCCCTGCACTATTGGGTCATCCATGGTGTTATGCCAATAATGCTGATTTAAGTTTTAAGAAATGGTATATCAGCTTTGAAAATAATGACCAATGCATCATCATTCCATTGGACCATGCTCATAGGCCACCATATATTGAACCTATTAATGTTGACAAATATATTAATCATATATTTAATGTCACAGCTCAAGGTAGTGAACACCATGATCCCACCCTTGATGGCATCCTATGATGGTAGGATGCACAATCCCTCTTTGATACCACAAATAATGCTTGTGATTGCTAGGATCAGTGTAAATATGACCTTACTAAGAGAGTATGTCATGTTATCAATAATCATGAATATAATTGACACAAGTATCAAAAATTCCATAGATTTATTTGTCTTATGAATGGTCAAGTCATGCATGGACCAATCATGGTTCTACCACATAAAAGACTAGATGAAGCTTCATGGTTCCATAGTTAAATGGAAGTATATGAATTCATCTGGCAACTAAAAGCCTTGTATAATTCTGACATTGATTGCATGTGATCAATTTTTCATATTTTTGATGACACAACTACAAGGTGGTGGCAAACTCATCATGAGCATCTGATTATTTAGGATCATGTACATTTTGAATTATATTATATATTTCATCATGATAACCGTATTTTTGGCACTAATAGCTATAGTGGTATTCAAGCACCAAAACCTCACCTTGAGGCTTGTGAGGCAATATGGATGGCTGATGAAACTTTCTTGCCATAATATCTTTGGGTTCATGTATTTTATGGCACTTTTCACGCTTAGGCCAAAGTATGGTATGCCCATAAGGAGTGACATATAGGTACACATTCTTGGCACCTGCTTAAAGATAATATGATTACAACATTATCTTGTTATCCCCATAGATGAATTTGTGCCTTATACCATAAGCTATGCATCAAGTAGTCATCGATGACCCAAGTCCTATTGAAGACTAGATTCAAAGCATACATGGGATACCAAAGGAAAGATTGAAATTTTTTAATGATCCACTTGAGTAGGCCTCTTCTTTTACACCGAAACTTGTAATAAATCATGCACTTCAAGAAGAAATCCAAAAAGGTAAGCAAAACGTTGTGTTTTAGGTTGATGAAGGTGAACGATATTATTCCCCTGACCCATTAACTAATAATTTGGATATCCTTATGGAGTATGGTGCTCAAAAAGTTCTTGACACCATTATGGATACCCAACACACATACTTGGATCTATTTCAAACCATTTAACACAATATCAACATGGAGGATGTACTAAAGATGGCTACTGTGGGGAATTACTAGTCTAATACTAAAATTACAAAAGTGTTTAAGTTGTTGAAAGAATATCAGGATGTTTTTCCCAAGAAACTATAGTGAGATAAAGGGCATTCACTCTTCTTTGGATAAAATCTACATCAAATTGGTTGAAGGTGCTCACCTAGTTAAGAAAAGGACTTATCAAATTAATCTTAATTTGTGTGCACATATTAAAGAAGAGATTGATAGTATGTTGCATGCAAGAGTCATTAATATTATCTATGAGACCAAGTGGGTAAGTCCTATGGTGATAAGAATTGAAAAGGATGGGTGCATAAGTATTTATGTGGATTACAAGATACTTTAATGTTGCTTATGTTACTGATCCTTTCTAACACCATTCATTGAAGATATCTTTGAAAGCATCATTGGATATAAAATTTATAACTTCATAGATGGTTTATATGGGTACTATCAAGTAGAGGAAGATAAACCAAAGACCAAATTTTTCACTAAGTGGGGAACTTTTGCATATAATGTCATAGCATTCAAATTTAAGAATGCCCCTGCTGTGTTATCTATGATCATTATTGAATCCTTCAAAGACTTTATCCACTAATTATTTTAGGTTTATCTAGATGACTAAATGGTTTAAAACTTAGTGAAAGACCATTGTGCCAATCTCTGGCTCATGCTTGAGCCCTGTATGACACTTTAGATTTATCTCAACTTGAATAAATGTCTCTTTTCTACTCTCTATTTAGTTTTCTCCTTAGTTATATTATTTTTTGAGATGGATTTTTAGTGGACCCTGCCAAGATTGTCATCATCCTCCACTTGCTAGTGCTGACTACCTAATGAGAGGTTTAGACCTTCCTAGGCCACACTAAATAATATAAAAAATTCATCTGTGGCTATGCTAGGATTGCAGTACCTCTAAAGGAGCTATTGAAACATAATAAACATTTTATTTGGTCCCGTACGTGCCAATAATTTTTTGTTACATTAAAAGATAAGCTTATCATCACACCAATTCTCTAGTTCCTAGACTGGACTAAACCATTCCATGTTCATGTCAATGCTTATTGCATGGCCATCAGTGCTATACTTGCTCATCCTAGAGAGGGTACTTTGGATCACCTTATATAATTTGTAATTTGAAATCTTACTCTAACCAAAAAGAACTATACCACTATAGAGCATAAGGCATTATCTATGGTCTATGATCTTCAAAAGTTTTGATAGTATTTACTGGCAACCCCTTTTATTTTCTTCACAGACCATGAGACATTGAAGTATTTGGTCAACAAACCAATTTTTCATGGTCTTATTTTTTAATGAATAGTCTTATTTCAAGAATTCTAGTTCTCAGTCATGGTCAAACTTGGTAAGGCCAATTATAGTCTAGACCATCTCTCATGACTTGAATTTGGTGAGATAGTGTGCACCATCAAAGATGACCTTCTTGATATGTAGTTATTTCATGTCTCATGCATTCTTGAGGAATTAGAGGAAATAGTAGCCTTTTTGACTACTAGATTAATTCTAACTCATTTAAGCATTCGAACCAATAAATGGCTCTTTGTTCATACCACTCCATTCCAGATGATTAGGGGAAACCTTTATAAGCTTGGTCAGGATAAGGTACTTTGACATTGAATCATGAAACATGAGTATGTTGAGGGCTCTATGAGGTCCATGAAAGTGTTACTAGAGGACATTAGATTAGAGAAGCCACCATGTGAAAGGTTATATCAGATGGTTTATGGTTGCCTACCCTATTTAAGGATGCTAATCTTTATGCACACTAATGTGGCATTTGATAGCATGTGGGAAAAACCCATAGGTGGGATGAAATGACACTTCATCCTATTCTAACTTAGAAACCTTTTAAAAAGTGGTCCATTAACTTTGTTGGCCCCATCAACCTAGTAGGATGAGTTACTAGGTCATGTTATGTTATAACCATTACTATCTCACTCATTAGGTTTAAGCTACACTAGCATGAGATTGCACATCTATTATTATTGCATGATTATATGAGAGCATATTATTACCAAGTTTAGTTTTCCATTGAGTTTCACCAATGACCATGGTACTCACTTCTTCAATGAGACTATTCATGTCCTGTTCACTGAATTCATGATTTCTCACCATAAGACAACACCATATCATACCCAAGCTAATGGTACTATTGAGGCATTCAAAGAGATCTTAGGCATGATTTTAACCAAGATATGTAATATTGGATGAATTAACAAGGATGATCAAGTGTTTATAGTACATTGGGCTTATCAAACCACCTACAAGTGCCTAAAAAAGATCACACCATTTAATTTTGTGTATGGTACTAAGGTAATTCTTCTAATAGAGTTATTTATTCCTTTCTTTGCATTATGTGGATTGGGTGACTAGATAATGAGGCATAATTGAAAGTGCACCTCAATGCTCTATTGTAATTGGATGAAGCTCATTTTATTACACATTAGAGTTAAGACATGTAGAAATGAAAACAAAATGCATGGAATGATTGACACCTCAAGAGTAAGACTTTTACTCCTAGAATGCAAGTCTTAATATATGACTCCAAGTTCATGCACCACTTTGGGAAGATTCATGTGCACTAGGATGGTCCTTTCATTATTCATAGTATTTGTTCCACTGGTGCATGTCAATTGAACCATTTAAAAGGTCAATTTATTCGTGGTCATTACAATGGTAGTCAGTTATGACTATACTTGTTTGAATAAGTCTTTGTTTGTACCAATAAGGTGTATGTGATCAATTTAATTTAATATTTATTTATTTTCAATAAAGTGTTGCACTAGTTACACACCCATTTAGTGGTTTTATAGTCAAAATTTGCAATTTAATACTTATTTTCTTATGAAGGACCATGAATAATTAATAGTGTGGGGTAGGGGTGTTACATGTGTGAAGTGCTAGGATATGGTATTTGGGAACACATGTGAAAGTGAAAGTGTATAAGACCAAAAGGGTATGTAGGATGTGGCACATAATCATAAGTTAGATAAGATAAAGAATGATTCTAGCCTTTGGTATGAATATTCAAATTTGTTACAATTGTCATGGACTTTGGAAAAATCATAGGAAGGGACATGTAATTAATATAAGGAGATAATGGTAGTGGCAAGTGTGCCAACCTCACATCATGGCAATATCATTGGTCACATATATTTCATGAAGTGATGGTCAAAAAAGAGGGGTAGTAAATGTGAGTTACCCCTTCAATCCTCTAAAAAGATAAATGACTCATTTCACTTTTACTATTGCTATGATTGAGAACTTATAGAGTTGAAGGAATAAACGTGAGATTTTATAAAATGAATTCAACGTATCCAATAAAGTGTAGAGTGATAAATTTGGATTGATTTTAAATATTGAAGTGTTTTTTAGTTGAGACTAATATCCAAAGCTAGGTGAATTATAAGGACAAGTGGGATTTATAAAACTTTCAAGTTACAAAGGTTGATGTCTACCATTATTTGGCATCAAAGTAGGAGAGTCGAGGCACTTACAAAAGAAAAAATGTATTATTTTGGGAACATTGGATGAATGTGCCTCAACCTTCAGGATCCATGAAGGGTGATGTATCCTAAGAAAAAGGCCCAATGAAGTGAACCATTACCTATAATTTTAGAGGAAGAAGAGTTGAGTATTGGTGGGGAGATGATGCTAATAAAATAAGAAACACCTGAAGAACATGATGTGTACATAGGAGATGAGGGAATAAAGATGGCACACAGAGCAAAAAGAAATCTCAAGTGCTTCCACCTCCATATTTTCTAATTAAGGAAATTCAATACCCTAAGATGGTACCTCACACTAAAAATTAGGTATCTAATGTGCTAGCCTACACTGTCTTTGACTACAACCATTGATAACTAGGGAATAAGGTAGAGTTGTAGAATGATTATAAAGTCAAGCACTAGAATACAAAGAGTTCTCTAGTCAATGACTTAACTATTTTCAATGCCCTAGATACTTCTATCCTCTTCCAACTTTTCAACCTTCACTACTTTGGAAAGCCAATAGAAGAGGTATAGTTTTTAATCTCATGGGTGTATGAGGACTACATCTACTTCATTGGGTGATGAATGATAATCATGACTAAAAGGATTAACAAAGTATCAGGGTTGTAATGCTTAGGCATGGACCTTGCATATGATCTAGAGGACATAGATGAGATAGAGAAGATGATTATGAAACTTAAATATTGAAAACAAGGCCATGCTATGCACATCCAAAGTCTTTAGGATCCCACCATCTAAGTGGCCATACACATCATAATGACAAAGGTTAGAGGTAGAGATATATGGAAGGAGATGGACATGGCCCACCTATATGTTGCACAATAAGTAACTAAGGGGTTAAAATATAGCTAGGCATTATAATTTGCCAATAAAATCATAGAGGATGTAGAGAAATCCCATTGGGTGCCCAACCACAAGTTTATATGGGGAACATTTATATTATTAATTGTATTTGATGAAATTGGTACCTAGATATACCTTCAGAGAATTGAAATGGGTGTACCCACTTGAGCATGAGTCTACTATAGAGTGGTAGAAAACATTCACCTACCTTGGCCTAATCACTCCATTCTATAAGCTAAAGATAACATCATGGTATGATAGGATGAATGAAGCCTTTGGGAATAAGTTGCATGTTCCAAAGCACTTGCCTACATAGGTTGGTGACCAAGCCGAGTTTTTTGTAAAGTAACAATACTCACTCACACTCATCATGATGCCCCCCTATGGAGAAATTTTTACTTGGATTAAGATACCTTACATTTTCATGATGTGATACTTCATGAAATCTATCAACTAAATATATGATGTGCAACCTATGACACTTGAAGCTAAATATTAATTCAAAGACTCACACTCTCTAAAATATGTATGGATATCCCAAGAATAAATATTATATAGAAAGGGTTGATTCAAATAGAACTAACATAAAGGTACATTGAACATTGGTTTGTGATTCCATTCATACTTTGTTCTATATGCTAAAGCCCAAAAATATATCTTCAAGGAGTGTAGAGCATGAGAGAGAGAAACTCCCTTTAGCACCAATGTTAGAAAGAAAGAAAAATTACTCTAGGCATAATGCCAACATAAGATATTAGAAATAACCTTTGAAAAGTCAAAGGAATGCCCAAGCATCACCAAAGAGGGATCCACCAATCAGTTGACTGAAAAGCTCAGTGTCAACTACACAAACTAATCCTTTAGAATAAGAGCACAATGAAATTAAGGACAGTGACATGAGGAGCTAGGATAGCTACCAGAAGGGAACTTAGAGAGAGTCAAACTTGAAAAATAAGTTATAGACTCTAAGAAGACACCCTCAGTAGTGAGATAGGAAGATACCACCCTTGAGGAGACACATATGGAGATTGAAGATCTACTTGGCGAAGAGAGGGATGGTTTTCATGTAGTAGGACTAAGTGGACTCAACATCAGGACAACTTCCCAATACCAATACATAGATACCAAGATACTTGAGTGGGATCCCTTGAAAGGGAAAGAGATAGTTGATAATTTTGTGGTTAAAATAGACAAGCATATGTAGCCACCAAAATCCACATCCAATACCAAAAAGGCATCCTTGACAGGCTACTTTATATATATTCTCATCTTACTCAAGAGGATGCATTCGACCAGACCCAATGTAAGATGTCATTCTTCTTCAACTTGTACAATGAAAAACATTAGTTTGAAATTCCCTCCAATAGTCTTGTATTGGATCCATAAGTAGTAGTGCTACCCACTACTCTTTAGGTAGATCCCCATCAGCTTACCTCTGTACAAACTAGCATAACACTTTTGAAATTAACATTTGAGGTCACAAAAAAAAATGTCCTTGCAGAGTCTGATGCGTGGTGAGCTAAATAGAAACATGCCAAGGTGATGGAGCTGTATAATAAAGAGGTCATTACTAAAACCAAAGTAGAAGAAGAGTTGGCTAGATTGAAGCATCAGTTAGAGTTATAAACTATATACACATAATATTTTTAAATTTTTATCAATTACTAACACTCTTTATCTTGTAGGAACCCATTGAGTCTCAATATCTCTGAGTGCACACCCTAAGGGGTGCAACAGGAATGGGGTAGGTAGACTATTGGTGATTCATAATATTTTTGTCCCTTTTACCACTTGTTATCTACACACTTATCTTCTAAAAACCATTTACCTAAGCTTGTTCTTCTCTTTTGTACACTCATCTAGTCATTTCCCACCTTCTGCACCCCTTTTTCTAACCTAAAACCCATTTTGATAGTTTATAGTACTAGGTCAATTGGGTCAACATTATACTCTTATTGGTGAAGTTCACTTAGGGTCTAGGTCAGCGTTTGGCTGACCTAGCCCATGACCTAGTGAGTTTTTGTCAATAATAGTACTAGGTCGACTGGGTTGACCCTATCGACTAAATTTTTTGGAATGGATTAGGGTTAAATTTTCCTATGTATACAATATCATTTCACCATTATTATAGAGACATAAAGAGTTATTATTCATTTGTGCTTCTTTACAATTTGCTCTTCCACCATTCTACTTGAGGAGTCTTAGCTTAGGGTTTTTACTTAAAGAATCTAGTCTTGTGGAGAAGTCTTCGATGTTTTGGCCTTTCTCAGTGATCCTTACAAACCAAAATAACCTCTTGTGAATCCCCTTTGGCCAAGGGAGAGGTTGAGTCTTGATGGGTTCATCTTTTAGGTAAGTATCTCTAAATTTGCTCATCTCTTAAGTAGATAGAAGTAACATAAGTATTGGATTTTGAATAATATTACTCTTCTTCTCCATGCATTAAGGGTCTTACCTATAAATAGCTTAATTAGGATTCTCATATGCATTTTTATTCTCATTTTTTTACTAACCCCCATATCGTGCCACAAGCTTTAGTGAGAACTAGATTAGACTTTGATTTCACTTGTTATTAGTTTAGTGAATATGAAAACATAGTACTTAGAGTTATTACATGGTTTTGATTGACTAGAGGCCTTGGAACCCTCCTTAGTATTATTATTATGGTAAGAGATCCCCTAATTAGGTCTAGCATATTCACATATTGGTTCTATTCCCAATTATCTAATGTATCCCCAATCAGAAGTGTAAGTAGGAGCTATCTTCTCTTAGTTAGGATTGATTTATAGATGTGATGCATTTTTTATTGCATACATTCTGGTGAAGCTGATGTGAATCCAACACTTGCAAGTTTTATTTCATGCTTTTCATTTTCTATCATTTTTTATTTTTCCATATTTGTAATACTAGGTCGATAGGGCCAGTATAGTTTCTAGCTTCTGTGTGTAAGTTTAACACAAAGTGATATAAAAAATAAATCTATTCTTTTTGTGCAGGTCTTCATTATATGTATGTTACTAGGTCAAATAAGTCAACATAGTATTCTAGATAGCTTCCAAAAAAACATACTAGGTTGACCAAGCCAGTATATTACTCTTATAGGCTTTCAAAAAACATACTGGGTCGACCAGGCTGGTATAGTCATCTTCATAGGATTCAATAAACACAAAATTGTAGAACTAGGTTGACCCAATTGACACAGTTGGTATAATTTATAAGTAACATTCAAGGCACTTTAACAAAAATCACACATTCCTTTTCATCTTCCAACCCATCAAGGTTCCTTTCTCTCTTTATCTTTCAATTCAATTCTTCCTTACAGTTCTATTTTGCATAGTTTGCAAGCTTTAAAACTACCATCATAAAATAAACTAGGTCAACCTGGTTGACCTGGTTTTGTATTCTATCTTTTGTTTGAAACAATAGGTTGACCCTATCAACATATTTCTTAAAGATCCTTACTTTTGAGTATAGTAGAGACACTGTCAACTCTATTCTATAATGTCTACATACTTTATCATCTAAAAAGACACTATACTATGTTTCAAATTAAAAATTAATAGCTATATGCTAGTAATTACTTCACACTTTCATTTTCATTTGTTTGCATGCTTAGATTAGATCACATAGTATAATTAGATGGTTTTTCAATATACCCTTTAGTTTCACTATTTTTCTCTTTCTTGTACACACTACTAAATCACATAATTTTAAAAATGCATTTAAACATTTATCTACCCAATGCCTATCTACTTGAATTTAATCACAAGAGAGAAGCCGAATTGGTTTTATGGCCATGTATAAACATGTGGTTAATGATATATATTGGCAAAGCACCTAAAAACCTTATCATTGTGTGATTGTGAAGTGAGAGGGTAAGCCTCAATACCAAACTAGTACCATTGCCAACATAGATCTTTTTCAACCTAAACATCTTAAAACTATCCATATATTAATTTCTAGTTCCCTAATTTCAACCAAATTCCCTATCAAACTTAAAATAACACTTTATAATAATAAAAAAATTCAAGATGACCAATTAGTTAGCATTTATTTTTTTAGTTGACTTCTTAGTCTTTGCTCATTGTATGTTGTATTATAAAAGTTTACATTGGCCAGTGTTGGTGCAAGGTTTTGTGCCATGTGTCTCAATTAGATCATTTTCATTGACCCAAATGATTGTGTTCTTCCTTTCATTTCTTTATTTCAAAGTACATTGCAAAATCTTTCCCTATTTTTAGTACACTATCATTCTGTTTGACATAGTCTCTTACAAACTATTTTTCTTTTCTACCTATAGTACATCAACCTAGTCAACTCTGTATTCTTACTGCCTACCCTATTTATCCGACTTAGTTCTCTGATTTTCCTTCCTTAGCATTTTGTTTATTTATATCAAATCATCATGAAGTTTTGTATTAGAATATTCTTGGACAACCTAAATCCATTTAGATAATATATGGGATGTTTATTCCTCTCTCTCTTTTCCTCTGAAGAGAACCCTCACTCTTGGAGCACCTCTTCCCCTCCTTTGTTTATGGCTTCTAACATGGTGTGAATCACACCTCAAGATGAAGTAGGTGGATTTGATCCTTTATATACCTATCAAGACAAATATCATATTTAAACCCTTAAAAATAATGTGGGAGAAATTGACATAAGTCTAACCAATAATCCCACTAATAATCCATCTTCTAATAACCCCCCTAATACCAATTTGGGGAGTTCTCCTACAAACACCAACCCACCAATTGATATGACTCAACTTCTTGCACAAGTCATATAACAAATAAACATAATGAAAAATTATAATACCTATAAAATGATGCAATTACAATGCCATTTGATCAATATGGATAATCAACCTCTGGCTATCAATCCTCAAGCCAATCCAAATTTTATTTTTTCACCTCTTAGAGATGATTCAAGAAATGTTATTCCTCAGCCTATAATGAATAAATAATGCTTAAAAATACCAAAACAAGCCTTTAAATCCTTTCATCATGTTCATTTATATTGGTAACATATCTCCAACTATCAACTATGATGGGATTAAAGACCCTGCATCCTTTCTCAAAGCCTTTGGAAATATTTACAAAGAGTGGATCCAAACTAATACTGATAGAACTAAACTTCTAGTTAAAACCTTTACTAAAAATTTATTGGAATGGTACAACTGAATTTCCCAACATTCCATTTGGAAACTTGAGTATTTATCATCCTTTAGTCAAAGAGTTTCAACACAATGACCTTCCCAAAAATTGCCTTATTCATTTCATCAATGCTAAGCAATATCCTATTAAATTAGGTCATGATTTATCAAATGATGGAAATATATAAATCATAAAGCCAATAATAACATGACTAATTATAACTTATTTAAACTCTTTATCACTTATTTAACTTCTTCTCTTGAATAAAAGTTTGCTCCCCAAACACTTAATGAAGCTCTTGACCAAGCTAAACATCAAGACTTTCTCATGAAGCAATTTGAACCTAATCCTAACTTCCTTAAAGGATATTTTCAAACTTATACTAATGCCATCATTGGTATTATCCACAAACTAAACCAAGAGTTGCTAAATCTGACATTCCCTCATCTTCTCACATACCACTAAATGTGTAACAAATGAAATAATTCTTACCACCCTCTAGACCTTTTACTCATCATAATAATCCTCATAAGTGTTATGACCCTAATAAATTTTATTGGTTTCATGATGACATTGGTCATTCCAATGAATCTTGTAGAGGGCTTATTAAATTTTCTATCTTCTACATGCTTGGTGATTACTTCAATCATGAAGCCATGATAAACTATCATCGTCAAGAGTAAAATATTACTTCTCAAAAATGATAGGTTTTCAAAGATTCTTATTCCAATAAATAAAAATGTTTTTCCACATATAATCCTAAACAAAATACTAAGGATGTTTGTGCTATTAATGTCAACTATGACCAATATTACAAAAATTATCAATATGTTAATACAACTAAGGTTAATTATCCTCACAAAATAACTCATAAATATCCTATCATAAAACATAATAAACCATATTTATAAGAACAACTTTTCAAAGATACTAACACCAATAATTTAGGTTCAAAAGCCCCTAAGGAACCACCTCCTCCTTCCAAACCCCCAACAACTTTCATTCTTTCAAAATCTACCTTACCTTCTAAACCTCGCATTGGTTCTTCTAAATCCCACTAGAACTTTCTTGAAGAACTTAAATCCATGCCATGAAAGATTCCATTTATGGAGTTAGTTATTTCTGATCTTGCCATGATATTCAAGTGTCTACTCAAATATCAATTTAGACAAAATCATTACAAATGTGTCTTGGGTGTCACATCTGGTAAATTGTTAGAATTTTTAGTCTCTTTCTACAACATCAACACTAACCCAACAAAGACTAATGCATCCTCTATGTGGGGATTAGATCTCATAGGAAAATTACCTTGATCTCAAGATGGGCATGTCTTTATTATCACAACCACCAAATATTTCACCAAGTGGGTTGTAGCTATGCCCCTAGTTAATGTCATCAGTACCACTATATCAAAATTCATCCTTAATCAAATCATTTGCCACTTTGGTGTCCCTCATACTATCATTTTAGATAATGGTGGTAATTTAAATAACAAAGATGTCAAATGACTCTGTGCTAAATTTAAAATCAATCATAAATTTTTCACACCTTACCATCCACAATGTAATGGCCAAGCTAAGGCCATAAACAAGATTCTTAATAAAATTCTCCAAAAGGTAATTCATGAAACCTTCATGGATTTGCACCTTCATCTCTATCCATATCTTTAAGCCTATCACACTAGCATACATACTGCCACTGAGCCAACACCATTCTCTCTAGTATATGGTTCTGAGTCAGTTATTCCCTTATAAGTTTAGCTTCCTTCTCTCCATATATCTCTTCATGGTATCATACTTGATGAATAATTACATGAGGCTCATCTCCATGCTCTTGATCTCCTTGATGAACACCATCTTTCTGCTTTGTAACATAATCACCAATACAAGGCCTGTATTACCAAACAACATAACAAATGAGTTAAAGTTTGCACATTTTAATGTTGGTGATCTTATGCTTAAATTAGACTACACTTATGGCAAAGAAGGTAAATACACCCAAAAATAGTGGGGTCCATATTTAGTCAAAGATATTCTTGTTCCAAGTACCTATCACCTTCAAACCAATGAAGGACATATTTTCAAAGAGCCCACCAATGCACAATTCCTCAAGAAATATTTTGCCTTATCCTTCCCTTCTTTTCATTCTTTTTATATATTCTAATTATCTAACACTTTTTTTAGGATACTTACATGAGTCTCACCCTTTGCAACAATTCTCTACTTTCACAAATGTTAGTCCTCATTTTGGTCTCTTAGTTTCCCTTTTTCTCATGAGTTGCATTATAAAAATATAGATATGACCCGATCTTATTCATGATGTACGTTTATCCTCTTTTTTTTTCATACTCTTTACACACTTTTTTTGCACCCCTTGGGTTTCTTTTTTATGAGTTGCAGTGTAAGACCATAGATAGGACCTGGCCTTGCTCACAAATACCATCTTGTTCTTATCCCATTTATTTTTCCAATAATTTTTGACACCTTTGTGGGTTTCCCTTTTATGATTTGTAGTGTTAGACCATGGATAAAACCTAGCATTCCTCATAAAAATTACCATCTTGTCATTCCTTGTATATAATTTGTTTTGCAATGGTTACGAGTTCTTGATCTTTGTTCTCAACTTTAGCTTTTGTTTCTTTTTGATAGAATAAATTTGCACAACAATCTATGTTAGCATGTTTTTCTACATTTTCCTCATTATTATGATAATAAGCACACTTTAATATCATTATGTCCTTCCTTTTTCACCCTTTGTCACATTTTTTATGATTTGAAGTAATTGAAATTGTTTCATGTTTCATTCGTCTTGATTTCCTTTCATTTAACTCCACATTGGATAAAACAAGGTTGAAGTAAAGGTAACACTTTTATTTAACCTATATTTATGAGACTCTTAGACACCATGCTCTTTGAAGTTCTCTCTTTTAGCAGCCAAGTCCTAAGTATTCAAATGAAAGTCATATTTAACACCCATGTTTAGTTTTTCAAATCTGTACGAAGGAAGAATATAAAAAAACCATCAATAAAGTTAAAAGCCAAATAATTTGAAACAAAGGGAAATGATATAAAAAAGGAAACATACCAATCTCAAAAGCCAACATCACACCAAAAGACATGATTACAAGCGCATCTCCTATCTCTAATTGAAGCTCAAACTCCATAGTTGGCCTCACAATAGAGCCAAGGTGCATCAGGGTATGGTAGGCCAATAGATTAGAATAGGAGAATTTAACAAAATATATGGTGTTACCTAATTTATCATGTAAGTACCCAATCTTTGCAGTAGATCGATGACTCTATAAAGTGTCCTAAGGAATGAGGAATGCATAATGGAAAGGTAGGTCCATTTTACTTTTCATGCATATAACCTTCATTGGATGATCTACATATTTCATTTATTGACCTAAGACTTGTGTGTCTAAGAGAAGTTATTTAGAGTCCTTAATGCCAAAATTTATCTTATTTTGACAAACCTAATTTGAGTGTCTTCACTTCAATAAAGAGTTTCTCTACCTTGGTTTTTCCTTCAATCTCCCCTCCACCCATTCTAATTTCCCCCCTTGATAGGTATACACGATTTTAAATCTATTTTCCCTCTTTTATATTTACATATTATTCACATCTTAAAAACATGCTAGCACTACTTTTTTTTAGTTTTATCTACCCTTCGAGCAAAATAATATGATTGAGAAACTATGGATTACTTCCTTTACACCACAAATTTAAATTTCTATATGTGCTTTGATTTATTTTACCATTCATTATCATTATTGTACCACCCTTTTTATGGACACCCGAGTCCATTTCTAATTTCATGTACTTTTTCATTGTTGAGTGAGGTTGGCTTGTTACTTCTCACTCACCAATATTGTTTTCCATTTTATGCACCTTTTTCCATTGAAGATTGAGTAAGGATTGTTATTGCTGCCTCATCAATGTTTTTTTATCCATTTTTATTGCCCATATTTATTTAATCTAGGATTTTTACTACTTTAATATTGATGTTTGATTACCATCCTTTAACATGTATCCTTGGTTTGACTTGGTGAGTTTGCCTTTCTTACTTAAGGTTTATTTGTTTGAGTTTTTTGGTCTTTAGTAGCCTTGGATTTTTGGTTACCTAATTTACTTTAAATTTTGACTTGGTAATTTGGTCTAACATAACACTTGTCACCCCATCTTGCCAAATTTCCAAATACATCCCATCCACATAACACTAATTATTTTGGATTTATTATGTTTATTTGTTTTATTTGTTTAGTTTTGTGTTCTTGGGTTTGTTGAAAGCATTCTTTGCACTCTACACAATCAAAAATATAAACATAACAGACAACCATCCAATGATAAAGGTAAGTTAATATATACATACATTTACTTTTCATTTATTTCCATTTCAATCATTTAATTTTGGTTATTTTATACTTTAAAATACTATAACTTTTTTCACCCTCAATATTGTGTGTTACTATGTTCTTTCTCAAAGCACCATCCCCTGTTGTACTTGAATGACATGTGATGAGCTTTGAGTGGGGTGTATGTATACACATAATATTTTCTAACTTTTATCAATTATTGATGCTCTCTATCTTACAAGACCATGTTGAGTCTCAATCTCTCTGAGTACATGCCCTAAGGGGTGCACCAAGAAAGGGGTGGGCAGACCATTGGTGATTCATAAGATTATTGTTCCTTTTGCCACTTTTTATTTACATAATTATCTCCTAAATATCATTTCCCTATGCTTGTCTTCTCTCTTATACACTCTTCCAATTATTTCCCACCTTTTTTACCCCTTTTCCTAACCTAAAAACCCCTTTTGATAGTTTATAGTATTAGGTTGACTAGGTTGACCTTTTATTCTAATTAGTGAAGTTAATTCAGGATCTAGGTTGGCTCTTGGCTGAACTAGCCCATGACCTAGTGAGTTTTTGTTAATAAAAATATTAGGTTGATTGGGCTGACCTTGTTAGCTAAAAATTTCAAAAGGGATTAGGGTTAAATCCACCTAATTATATAAGATCATTTCACCATTATTGGATAGACATCAAGAGTTATTATTCATTTACACTTCTTTATAATCTGCTCTTCCACCATTGTACTTGATGAGTCTTAGCTTAGGGTTTCTAATTGTAGAATATAGTCTTATGGAGAGGTCTTGGATGCTTTCACCTTTCTTAGTGATTCTTACAAACCATAAAAATCTCATACAAATTCCCTTTGGCCAAGGGAGAGGTTGAGTCTCGATGGATTCATATTTCAGGTAAGAATCTCTAACTTTGATCCTCTCTTTAGTAGATAGAAGTAGCATAAGTATTAGCTTTTGAATAATATTACTCTTCTTCTCCATTCATTAAGGGTCTCACCTATACATAACTTAATTAAGATTATCATATGCATGTTTATTCTCATTTGGTCCCATATTGTGCCACAAGCTTTGGTGAGTACTAGATTAGACTTTACTTTTACTTGCGATTAGTTTAGTGAATATGAAAACATAAGACTTAGTTAGGGTTATATGGTGATTTTTGTTGACTGGAGGCTTTGAAAACCTCCCTAATATTATTATTCTGGTAAGATATCCCCTAATTGGGTCTAGTAAATCCCCATATTGGTCATGTTCCCAATTATCTAATGTATCCCCAATCATAAGTGTAAGTAAGATCTATCTTCTCTGAGTTAGGATTGATTTATAGATGTGATGCATTTTTTATTGCATACCAAAACAAACACCAAGGTGAAACCATTAAATATCTATAAGGTAATTATAGGCTAAGACTTAATTCTCATAGATAGAGTCCCCTTATCTAGTAAGGTGATAGATAAGATGGAGATAGTTGTGGACCTCATTTTGAAATAGTGCAAAGAGAAGTTTGGCCCTAAAGATGAGAAAGTATGGGTAATAGATCAATTTTTTGAAGAAGTGGAGGTGTACAAGTGATAATTTCCCAAAGTTGGTGATGTGATTCCCATTTTAGATGGGATTTTTGAGAAGCTAGCATGAACTAACAAAATTATGGAAGCTTAACTTCAAGCCAAAGAGTTTCAACAACAATAATTGGTTGATACAACCCTTTTAATAAAAGACCACTCTAAGCACACAAAATCATTCAAGGATGTATAAGACATGAAAGAGACAATAAGCGTGCATTAGTAATAAATAAGTTCTAACTTTATAGTACTTTATGGATAGGTTTTATTTGAGGTCACCATGCTTGAAGGTGTTCATAAGGATGTTTCCATCCCCTAAACATTTGGTCACTAAAGCAAGTGAGTGTCCTAACCAACCCAAGGAAACCAAGAACCTAAAAGTGGCCATTGAACAAATAATGACAAAGCTTCTCAACACCTTGTCATATTGGGAAGGTGTCAAGAAGTATATCAAGTAGGTTGGTCTTGAGTTTTTGGTAGAATCTAAAACTAGTGATTAGTTTAGGATGGACTAATGGCATAATGTGGGGTGATATTGGACCCTAAATTTTGGTTAAGTCTTTTGGTAAACATGCATCGTGTAGAAGACACATGACATAGAAGAAGAATGGCATGAAAGAGTTATAAGAACAAAAGACCATGGTGTAGGAGTTTACTACGTGAGAAGACCCAATCAGAGGATATGCGTAATAAATAGAGAAATCAAGAATGAAGGGATTCAAACACTAGAAAAAGACCTAGGGAGTGAATGGGAAGTGAAAGATGGTTAAGGAGCGATTCTTAGGGATGAAACAAACTAAGTCACACATGAATCTAGCACCAACTCACAAGAAGATAGGCACTCGATGATGAGGATCTAAAATTGAAATGGGAATATAGGGGCACAAAGGCTTGGGTCCTTAGGGAAATAATGTAGTTGGCTACCATGACTCTTAATCCATTGAATATCATTGGCTAATCACTAAGAGTACCATTATTATTGTAACTACTTGGTCATGAAAAACTAAGTATAAATACCCTTGATTAAAGATATGTAATGTTGCTAATTATCGTTGAATATTGTTGATTGATGTTGATTGTTATTCTATTGATGTGATCAAAGATACCATTATGATATTGCTATTGTACTTTAGTTTATATCTAAGTTGAATAATTGAGTTTCACCATGTAGTTTTTATGTAACTTGTGAATCTATTATGAATATGATGAATGAAATCTACATCACCTGAATGTTCTTATGTGGATTATGAAAAAAATTATATTAGTCATTTTATATGTGATTGTTAATTTTATTAAATTTATACCCATAACTATTATGTATTAATTTTATGGTTAAACATTAAGTAAAGTGGATGTTCGAGCACCAATATAGGTTATGTACACCTTAGCATGAAAAAATGGTCCCTTACTACATGCTTCGGGTGACCATGTAAGAACTCTAGGTCTTGCATGAAATACCAACATGCCATCTTATTAGGTCTTAATCACTTCAGTGCACACGTAAGGAAAGTTAGTCCTAGATATAAAATTAACCCAAAAATGTTCTTTATGAGATGCATCCAAAATTGTACAAGTGTGATCATTAGCCCATTCATTATCATAACCATAATGTGTAGCATTGATAGAGAATATTAAATCTAAAGGATGAACAACATTGGGTATTTCATATATAGAATATACTATATATTTTAAAACCCACAATATGGAAAATATAAAAAGCATTGAGTTTTTTCTATCAAACTATCTATCATACCAAGAAAGAAAGAATGGTAAAAGGTGTAACTAAGGTAAGGTGTGTCTGCTTTGTAGGCTCTTAGATATATTGATCCCAGTCATAAATAGTGAACACGATCACAAGGGCACTAATTATGGAGGATTACACCATTCTTAGATCTATAATAACCCATCTTTAAGGTACATTTAGAGTAACTTCCAAATGCTAACTACTTACCCATACACTACTGAATAACAAATGATTGAAGGTTTCTAATGGCTGAAAATAAAACCCTAGTTATTTTTGATATACTGTGAAATATGTGGAAACTAATATATATATATATATATATATATATATATATATATATATATATATATATATATATATATATATATATATATATATAGCATTGACTAATGGCTCAAGTATTGGGGAAATATCCATCACATCCTTAGGTAAAATTGAAGACCTCTTTGCCTATAACGATAGCTCCTATGAGTGTTAAATTTTTTAATAAAATTTCTAGGAAATTATGAGAAAATAAATTTGAATTTTGAAATAAAAAACCAAATGAGAAAATCAAGGGATAAAAAAAATATGTTCAGATTCACTAATATGTTTTACCCTATTTTTGATAAAACACATAAATATTTAAGTTATTATATGTGTAAAATTAAAGTGTATCATAATTCTAAAGATATGTAATAATAAAAAATTTTGGTTTTTAAAAAATGCTAAATATAAAAAGTTACTATTTTTGAAAAATACTAGGAAGAAAACAACTTAGCTTAA
This sequence comes from Torreya grandis, assembly GCA_037957365.1. Classification (NCBI taxonomy): domain Eukaryota; kingdom Viridiplantae; phylum Streptophyta; class Pinopsida; order Cupressales; family Taxaceae; genus Torreya; species Torreya grandis. The sequence continues at coordinate 3,119,027 of JARHVA010000844.1, forward strand.
ACCAAAATTTCCTTTGACTCTTTTGGATATCTAATAATGAAAATTAGTAAAAGAGGTGAATTTTCATGTTTAGGATCATGAACAAAATAATAAATTTCTTTTGGATAGGTCCACTGTAAGTGAATGATAGTGTAATCCTCTCTTATCCATTGACTGACATGTCCTAATTGACTATGATCATTGAATGATATAAAAACATAAATTGAAGCATAATTATGGAAATGAAAAATCAACAATAGGATCTTAGAATGTTCTTGGATCATTGATAGTGGATAGCAGTATAGGCCACTCGAGTTAGTTGACTATGGACTTACTGCTATTGACTATGACAAAAATATCATTATTGCATTACATACACTTGCTTTAATTATGGTTGTTGATGCAATATAAGATCTGTAATATTGCATAAATTGCATACAATAACAAAATCCTACTTTTAAACACATAAATGAAATTGATATCAAAAAGGGGTGTCAGGTGAAAGGGATCGAGTTGGACTGACCTTGGTCAATCCTCATTGAATTAAAGCATTACACTACATTGCCAATACTTTGAAGAAGGCTTAAAATATAAAGTGCTACACTACATTGGTTTTCATCTCTTCCTTATTTCTTTGTTCTTTAAACACATTTCAATTTCATGTTCTTTATCATTCAGTAATTCACTTTCATTCATAACCCTCTTATATATGTTTAAGTAGGTTATCCACTAGGTCTCCCTTGGGCCCCAAATTAGTGGTATTAGATCACACACACTTCATATAATTTCTAAGTGGTATCATGGTGTTTCTTAATTTTGTCATTATTTGTATGCCCACTCATACAAGGTTTGATTATAGGAAGATAGGGATTGAGACTTGCGACCCTTCATCATACCTTCCTTCACATCCTCAAATAGGAGGTAAATCCTTAATGATCAAAACTTTAAAAATGTTATAGAAAATGATAGATGATGCATTAAAAATATAACAAGAAGATTTATAAGAACATCATGCATGTGAATGATCAAGTATCATTGATCACTTCTTGCTACTTATCAAGTAATAGACTCCTCCCAACACTTCTCATTCTCATTAGTCATTTGGAAAAATGCCATACAAGGTACAAGTCAATCTAAACATCCCTATGTTTTAAGGTAAAATAGATTTAAATGCACTAGATAATGGGATTAACATTATCTATTCATATTATGTGGTTAATCAATTCTTTGACTTATCAAAGATTGCATTTTTTTTGAAAGTTTCTTTATCGGTAAAGAAATGGTGGAAACATTACTTCAGTTCACATGAGAATAATAAAGATGAGGTCAATTTAGACACATATAACTACACATAGAATGGGTTTGTATAAGCACTCAATGAAACCCATAATCATGGTGGAAACTATGATGACCAGTACATCAAGTTCTTTTAGTTGCTTCAAGGCAAGAAATAATCTATGCAATAATACACAAATATTTTTAATAATTTGATGTCCAAACTTGGGATCCAAGATTCAAATAATTTTTTTTTTTTTAAGTATAGGTTAGGATTGAGACCTCATATCTTAGCAAACATGGATTTCGTAGATATCTCTTCAATATAAGAAACCTACAAATTTGCTTACAAGTTTGAAGTAACGACTAAAACCAAGACTAAGATAAAAGATTCAAAGTCTTAGACCAAAAATAGTTTAAATATTCTAATAAAAATTATAAATCAAGGAATAAATATAATCACCCTCCATAAAAGAAGAAAAAATTGCCAAATGATCAGACTAAGTAGTGTAAGACTGGCAAGTGGTGTTTAGTTCAAAACTCTAATATTTATTCCAATGAAGAATGTCACACTAGGAAGAATCTACTTGCACAACTTAAAGCCATAGGTAAAAAGACAAAACCATTAAATAAAGGTAAGAAAATCATGGATAGTGATCCTAATTCCATGGTGGGTAATGCAAACATCTCTACTACCCTTATGGAAATAAAGGAAGTAAAAAGATTGTTCCATTCTCAAATGTGGATCAATACCCAACCAATACACTTCATTACTGACAATGAAAGTCAAAAGTCCCCTAAAGTAGTTTGTAGTTTGAACTTACCACTAATTCCTCACCCATAACCACCATAACCATAATATATTAGATGGTTTAGTATAGGATCTGATAAATGCATCAATCAACAAAGTTAATTGGTGTATAATAACAAGTCTTTTCAAGATACAGTCTGTTGTGATGTTTCTATATTATAGGTATGTGATATTATACTTGGTCAACCATGTATTTACCATCAACATGTAGCATATGAAGCAAATACTATAAATGTTGTTATAGATGTTAGTGATATGAGATACTACATACTAAAAGTAGTTCCTAAGCTATCACTCATTAGTGTCTAGTAGTGTAGGAAGCTAGTCACATCTAGTAAAAAAAATGTTATTTTGTTGGTAATATATGAATATAAGAAAGTACTTATGACACAAATTTTTAACACAATTCCTCTATAAGTCACAATAGAAGCATCAGAGTTGAAGCTCAAGTTAGAATAATATAAGGATATATTGTAACTACTGACATATTGTGTAGTGAAGCACATTTTTGATTTTATCCTTGCACTACCTCTTCCTAACGTTTCTTTATACCACAAATCCATTCTAGAGAATTAATAAATCAAGTGATAGATCTATGAATTTATAGACAAGGGAAATATTAGACCTATCTCATCACCTTGTGATAACCCAATTGTGTTTGCATTGAATACTAAGTTTTCAACAAGATCATAGGGAAGAACTGATATCCTCTTCCAAGGATTGAGGATCTACTAGACTAGCTCTGTAGTGAAAAATACTTTACTAAAATTTATCTTAAGTCTAGGTATCATCAAATTCTCATTAAAACTATATACATATGGAAGAAAACCTTCAAGGTCAAAGAAGTTTTGTTTGAATGGTTATTCATGCCCTTTATTTTGACCAATGCACCAACTACATTCATATCGATGATGAATGATATTCTTAGGTTATTCACTACTTCATTTTTATTCTACCTTGATGATATCCTAATCTTAAATGAAACATGGGATGGAAATTTGCACCATATAGAATAAGTGCTTGACACTTTGTAAAAACACAAGCTATATTAAAACTTGGAAGAATGTTCATTTGATATGAATGAGATATAATATCTAGGATACATAATAGATGCATAATAAGTGCATGTGCACCTGATCAAGATTAAATTACTCCAAGAATGGCCACAACCAAATAATCTCATATAGGTTCATATCTTATTGGGATTAACAACTTATACAAGAAATTTGTACTTGAACTTTCTTATGTGACTTGGCCTCTAACCCAGGTTACCTAAGGTGACACTAAAATAAAGTTCATTTGGGGTACCACAATATAAATCATTCAAATACTTGAAATTTTGACTCTATTCCAAACTAATACTTGCTTTAATAGACCTTCAACAACCATTTGATCTTGAGACACATGCCTTTGATTTTGCATTTGGAGCAATCCTCACTCAACATGGTCTTTTAGTTGCTTACCATAATGAAATGTTCACTACATTGGTAAGAAACTACCCAACATATGATTTTGAGCTTTATGCTATTGTTTAGGCATGCAAACATTATATCTTAGGCAAGGAGACTCATGATTTACATCTATCATAAGTCACTTAAGTTATTATAGACTTAAAACAAATTGTAATAAGTGTAGCATATAAAATGGTCTTCTTATATTTAAAAGTTCCATATAAAAATCAAGGATAATAAGGGAAGTGTCAATCTAATTGTAAATTGTCTGAGTCACCCATCAGTTTTAAATTTCCTTTCTAAATTGATGCATGTGGACATGAATTGATCACATGGTCAAAATTATACCCATCTAACATAGTAGATTTTACATATAACTATTTGAATTTACCATTTGGTAATTTAGTTTTAGATTTATACTTACAAGATGGAATTCTATATCACTTTAGGCATTTATGCATTCCACATGAGGCAGGTAGATAAAAAATAATATGGGAGGCTCATTTCATCAAGGTTGGCTAACATTTTAGAGTAAAAAAAAATCTTGTAATGTTGCATAAGTACTTTTGGACACATCTCAAGTTTGATATATCCAAATATATCAAGTTTTATACCACATGTGTAATTACTAAGATGATAAAAAATAAGGTTTATACACACCTTAGTTAATTACAACAAGATCTTGGGAATCTATTTCCATGGACTTTCTCTTAGGCCACTTTACTACCAAGCATGGTAATTATTGTGTTTATGTAGTAGTCGATAGATTCTCAAAGTTGACAATTATCGTACCTATAAGAAAGTAATATCAGCTTTAGAAATAGCTCAATTATACTTTTGAAATGCCTAGATCCACTTTGGAATACCATAAACTATATTGTCTAATAGATATTGAATTTTTGAGCCATTTATGGATAGTACTTTGTTCTATGCGAGACACATAGCTAAAAAAATCCATTGCCTTTCATACAAAAAATGATGGACATATGAAAGTTTTAAATAAGATGATAATGCACCTTTTGAGAGTGTATAATTATAAAAACAAAAAAATTTAGATGAAATCCTACATTCCATTCCATAAATACAATAGAGATCTACACAACTCTACTGCACACAGCCCTTTTTAGGTTTGTTTGGGTTTAACCTCTTGCACCCATTGATGTAGCTTATCCCATTCCACCATAAATAGTTGAAACTATTTCAGCTCAAAAGGAAGTTGATAATTTTTTTAAATTCATTGAGCACATTTATTATATTCAATAGTAAGTGCAAACCATTCTACATGTAAATGTGAAATACAAATAGTACTATGACAAGATCGAACATGACATGACTTCCAAGTTGGTGATTGAGTTTCAATACATCTTTATAAGGAAAAACTAATAGGACCATATTGAAATATTTTTCCACTTTGGTATGGGACTTGCACCATCACCAAGAAAGTGGGAGATAACTCTTTTTAGTTTAATATTCCATCTTATCTTGGGTTTCATATAGTCTTCAATGAAGAACTATTATAACAATATTTTTTAACCCTATTGGATACTTTAAATATTTAAGAGAATATTCAGTAGATAGAGATTAATCTATATAGAACATTCTCACAAAATTAGAACAAGTCATTGGTGTTCAGGTCAAATAAATACATCGATAAGAGATTATTCTCTTCTAGGTCATCAAAGTAGGTCCCATGCCTTCTCAAGGAAAATAGTTTATAGAAGTGTAAGTTTCTAATTTGTTTACACATATTATTTCACAACTACATGTAATGGGGACCGTTGTTTTTTAAGGAGGGGCGTTGGGTTACTAGATCATTATAAACATTAATATTATTACACATTAAGGCTTACTCTAATGTTAGTAGCTTAGGAACCTAAATTCACATTGGAACATCTACAAATATTGAAACATGTTCATGATGATCTTATCAAATATTAATTTTTTATATTTAAGACTATTTTACATTTTTTAATTTATCAAACCTCAAATTTAGAAAATTAATTCATTTCTAGTAGGGGTCTTTTATCTCCACTCAAAGAAAGAGTCATGCATAAAATTTATACTTAATTTGAGGAGTTATATATAGATGTGTTCAAATATGCATATGATTTAAATTATACAACACATAAGGCTACTAATATAAATGAATTAAGGATAAATTCACATAATAAGGAAGTTACCAACGAAATAATGGAATAAAATTTAGCATCTAAAAGAAAGAGTCCAATCAAAGTCTCTCCTAAGATGGATGAATCAATGAAAAAAATTAAAATCAAGAAAGAGAAAGTTAAGGTACTTAATAAAAGGAAACAAACAACTTATGAATCACCATCTAATGTGAATAAATATAATTTGAATAAGAGGCAAGCACTTTAGTTTGATAGATTCAAAGATAGACCATAAGATATTCTACATATATTTCTAGATATGCAATTAATCACTCTTCTTACTTATTACTATCATCATCCTCATCATATTGAGTACACAAAAGGCAATCCATTTTGCACTAATCATGGTATTAATGGGGATTGAGATAGTGATTATTATGCATTATGAGAAAAAAATACAAAGCTTGTAGATAAAGGGATTATTACATTTCAAAAAAAATAGAACAAACATGAAGGATACTATGGTCTAAGATAAATTTACACCTTACCTTACACTGTAGATAATATTTATGAATTATATAGCACCTCAGTCTTGTACACTTGGAAAAATTAGACCTTTGGTTATTTCTCTTAGTTATGGACCTTTCCTATTTTAGAAGTCTCGTATCTACTCTATCTTATGCCCTTTGGCCTTTCTCTTGGTTTGACCAATCTTATGTTGATGAACCAAACCTTATATATTGCCTAGAATACTTAAAATATGCTTATCTTATGCCCATAAATTTTTTGATCCTATACCTATTTTATAACTACCAAGACACAAGTGTCAGTCCCAGACCCCTATATCAATGCTAATGTCCTACCTTGACATAGGTGTCCAATGCCCTAAAGTCATTTAATTTAGAAATGAAACATATCTTAATGGTTAGCCTAAGTGATTTAATATGAGATATTTCCTAATAGGATCGGTATATATTCATAATCAATCCTCATTCATTCCTCACCTAATCCAAACCAAGGTAACTTATAAAAGCATTTAATCAAGCACTCATTAAAACAAAAGCTTTCCAATTTTATCTTATTCTCATATTAGTCATAGGAATAACACATACAAAGGAATGAATTACTAAAGGAGCATCCCAAGAGATATATTTTCTAAGTTACAATATATATCAATATTGTACTTAATTTCCACATATTGCATGATTCACACACAAGCTAACATGTAGGGGAGAAATAGATCAGTCTAAAGCCTTCTTCAAAGTATTGGATATGCAGGTAACACTTTGATTTGGAGATTTTTTCATCCTTAATAGTTTTTAAGTTATCATAAAAAAAGTATAGTGCTGAATAACATTTTAAGAGATTTTTAACGCCTATTAGAATGCATAAAATAGACATCATATGCTCTAGCTATAGCAGGTCAAAATTTGGATAAAAAATGGTCAACTATCAAACAGTGACGTGGATGCATGTATCATTGCCAAGTGGACCAATTGGCATGTGACACATGGTATTGAAATGGTAAAATGGTGTTTTTTTTACCTCTGGTCTTTGATACTTGTAATTAGATAAATAGGCCCTACTATTTATTGGCTGGGGACCCTCAACCAGGGTTGACACACTCTTTTTATGGAGGGGTACCTTTCCCTTTGTTATACCTCATATTACCATTATAATATTTTCATATATATACCTCTATGTTGTTCACATAGTTCATGTGGAAATAATAATCCCATTATTATAAATTATCCAACTAATTCCATGTCATGTTGTCAAGCTTGAGACACTTGTACATGTTGAGTTTGAGCTATAACAAGCTTGAGTTAGGGATATGTTGAGTTCAAAGTATACAACTCAAGACCCAACTAAAAATGATTGATCTCAAGACCAAGAAACTTATTCCAAATGAATACAACCAAATCATAGTTAACTTGAAGGTTCTTAGCAAAGCCATTTACAATAATAAAAGGATGAGATAGACATGGCTAAAACCACTGTTTAAACTATCTCAATGGAGCCTATTTAAAGGATTTATTGCATTCATACCTAAAAAATATGGGATCTTATTCCTCAAAAGAATACACTCTAAGATTTGAGGCATGAACCTATGACCTCAGCTATAAAAAAAGATGAGGCCTAATCATTAGGCCACAACTATGAATCTTACATGACATCAACACATTGTTATTAAAAGTATATTTAATTGGAAATGGAGGGCTGATAAATGGAGGAGATCACCTTTGGAGCCAAGTTTAAGGTGGTTTATTTGGACACATAGTCCCAAAGGTAGGAGGATATTACATCTATTTTGTAAAGCCTATGGCATGACTGTAGATGATATTTTACATAGTCCTGAATAGAGGATATTCACCTATTTGAAAAGGCCTCTAAGCCATGACAAAGGTGGTATTATTTCACACAAGGTATTCACAAGCACTTGAATGTCATAAGTGGACTGTCACATGCCTATTAGAAGGCTTTTGATCCTCGGGCAAAGGCAATTATATTTGCACACCAAGCAAAGCCTATAATGGGTAAATGATTATGGCATTGTAGGGTTTTTATTATAGAGCTTGATCTGATAAAGACCTTTGTGTTATTTATAATTTTCATTACACCTATTTGATAAAGATTTTGGAGTCTTTGCCTATTGTGTATGTAAACCATGGAGTCTTGGTGAATGATATAGGTTACCATTTGATTTAATTGGAGCTATGAAAAAGAAAAAGGGGGCAAGATTTGAACCCTTGACTTGTGGTGTAAAAGGATAAGTGCCTAACCAATTATGCTCAGGGTTAGAAGATATATATTGATTCAATAATTTGTATTCAAACACAACCCAAATGATTGTAATATTATAATGCTCCTATTTTTGTAAGGCCTTTGACCATGGAGCTAATTGCAATTTTTATTTCTAGTTTATTAAAGGAGTTACAGGTCTGTATAAACTAGATAATACTCCTTGACATCATCATGCCCATTTTATGGGAGTTTAAATATACTCTTAATAGAGAAACATTCATGATTATATGAAGAGGATAAATAGGTGCCATAGACTTAGAGGAGACGAATTGTTGATCAATTTTAGAGTCTTCACATAGTCAGTTCCAACACTATTTGTAGGTTCAAAATCCATTCTTGATGTAAGTTTTTTGATTATTATATTTACATCATTTATAATGGATCAGTTCATGATTACAAACTTGGAGACATAACACTTAAAAGGGTGAACTCCATTATCAAGATTGTGTCACTTTCCTTTCAGTTATTTCTAGGTTTCAGTTTATTTAATTTATTTTGCAAATGAATTAATGAGACACTAAGATTAATTATGGGATATTATCAAATGACAAAAATAAAGAGTTTTAATTTGGAAATGAGTTTTCAAAGTTTATATTCACTCATATTCATTTCTAAAACAATAAATCCATTTTCCTATTTGATTTAATCGAGATATTGAGAATTAGACAACCAATTCTATTTCACTTAAGGAATTAAGATTTTTAGTATCCAATTTTGAAAACTATTTGATTTATCTAAGGAGGTAAACCCAATTTTTAGATCAATTTTGGTATTAAAGTAGGTTGATATAGGACTTACTTCAGTTGTTTATATACTTTAGTTTGGATTTTTTAGATTATAAGTTCTTGGTATTGTTATTCTATTTGATTTGATTATGCAGGATGATTAGTGTAAAGGAAAATTGGAAGACGTTCCAATTCATTGAAAGAAGACAAGCTTCTAATAGCCAAGGTTATAAAACCACTAGCCCTACATGATCAAAATGGATGATGAACACACATTGTCACTTGAAGGTATGAGATGGTGTTGTGAAAGGATCAACCTTTCTTTCTTGGGATGAATTTAGATAAAATGCAAGACATTTTTAGTAATACACATTCAAGAGGAATCTGTTATAGTCCTTTCATCATTTCTACATAGAGGGCAAAATAAAGTATGTTGGTAATCTGATTTCATATTGATATTGACACAATATGTTGGTATTTGATAACTAGTTATGCAGACTTTATTTTTGGATTACTAATCATATTTTGGAATCTTATGTCCTTGATTATAAGAACAAGTGAAAAGACCAATTCCATGGTAAGATATGGAAATGGCAAATAGGGCATTGTTCAAAATATTGAACAAGTTTTTGCACTTTGAGTTTTGGGATTTTAAATTGGTTCATAAGTTGGTTTATGTTCCACAACTTTGTTAAGAGTTTCAAGAACTAAACAAGAAGTTTTTAAAACATCAACGAATTGTCAACCATTGCTCAATAGGTGTGCACTTCATAGTTTCTTTAGAGGTATAAATTATTTTCAAATGTAACTATGTTTGTAAATTTTTTGGTTGAATCCTTTGTGTAAGGTTAATTTGGGAGTGAAATGTGCCTTTATTTGGAATTATTTTAAAACCTTTTTGAAAATTAAACTGGATCATATAAGTCTTAGTAAGATAGAGTTGATAAGATGAAACCACTTTCTATTCAATTATTGGAAACCATGAAGAGGGAACAACCCTTATTGATAAAATGGTTTAGTTTTCGATAAGCATTGCTATAGTATTGAATAATATGCTTTTATTAACTTCAAACACTATTTTAAGGAAATTCTTAACTATTGGATGCAGGGAAAGAATTTTAATAAACTTGTGTTTGAATAATATTTGCTATTTCCTATTTCAGTTTTCTATTGTGATAGACTTTTTAGGAAACTAATTTAGTTTGGATGAGTCTAGGAGGTATGAATCAAGAAGTAGTCAATAGTGAGGAAACTTTGAGATAGGTTTAAAATTCTTAGTTTTCTCCTCACATTTGTGATGTCTTAGAGATACTTGTAGAATTTTCAAAGAGGCTCTCATTTGTGAATTATGCAGTTATAACCTTTAGGATCGATGAATTCATTACACATTTTAATACTTGATAGATATGTTTAAGTTCCACTGTATCTTGGGAAATGTTTGTTGTACACTCACATGTATGTTTATCATTCACGTCATGTAGATGTACTTTCAAGACCCATAGATGGACAACATTTGTAAATGTAAGTATACAGGTGTTGAAATTTATTCACAAGTCCTAAAGGGGTATGAAACACATTTTGATTTTCCCTTGTGTGATGTTGATAACAAGGAAAACACCTTAAAATTTATATAGTGCAGGGGTTGAGAGAATCCACCAGATTTAATGACTATTTAGGGTAACAAGTCATTTTGGTAGAATGGACATAGAGTTTGTTTTACTCTCCATAATCAGGTTACAATTGTAGTTGGATAGTTGACTTCTTATAGGGAATTTTTTTGATGATGTCTTATTTCAATAAAGTAAACTTGGTATTTTTAAATGGAGTAACTTAACTTCATAACACCTTCACTATGTTATATTCTAGTTTATGTACTCTTATGTGATGTAGAGAGCCATTTAGCAAATTCAGTGAATTATTGGAACTTTTAGAGACCAAAAGCCTCTTTATGGGGAGGTTTGATTTAGAGGATTTTTATTCCTTAATAGTTCTAAAGATATCAAAAAACTAGTACATTACTAAATATAATTCCAAGAGCTTTCCAATTTCTATTAGAATGTGTAAAATAGACATCATATGCTGTAGATACAACTGGTCAAAAATTGGATAAAAAAATGGTCAACCATCAAATAGTGATGTGGATGCATCTATGTTTTCCAAGTGGACCAATTGTCATGTGACATGTGGTAGTGAAATGGTAAAATGGTGTTTGATTTCACCTCTAGTCTTTGACACTCTTAATTAGAGAAATGGGCCCTGTTATTTTTTGGCTGGGGACCCTTAGCTAGGGTCAAAAAATTATTTTTATGGAGGGGTGCCTTAGCCTCTATTATAATTCATATTACGATTATAACATTTATATATATATGCTTATGTGTTGTTTACATAGTGCATGTGGGAATAATAATCCCAATATTATAAATTATCCAACTAATTCCAAGTCACATTATCAAGCTTGAGACACTTATACATGCTGAGTTCAAGTTATGGCAAGCTCGAGTTAGAGATATGATAAGTTTGAAGTATATAAATCAAGACCATACTTGAAATTATTGAAATTGAGATTGAGACACTTATTCCAACTGAATACAACTAACTCACAGTTAACTCTAAGGTTCTTAGATGAGCTATTTATAATAACAAGGCAAGATAGACATGGCCGAAGCCATGGTTTAAACTATCTCAATGGATCTTATTTAAAGGATTTATTGCATTCATCCTAAAAAAATGTGGGATATTATCCCTCAAAATAATACACTCTAAGATTTGAGCCTCAAACCTATGACCTTAGCTAGAAAAAAGGATAAGGCCTAGCTGTTAGGCCATAACCATGAATCTTACATGACATTGACACATTACTATTAAAATTAGATTCAGTTGGTGATGGAGGGATGGAAAATGGAGGAGCTCACTTTTAGATCCAAGTTCAAGGTGGTTTATTTGGACACACAGTCGTAAAGGTAGGAGGATATTACATCTATTTCGTAAAGCCTATGGCCTGATTGTAGATGATATTTTGCACAGTCCTAAATAGAGGATCTTTGCCTATTTTAGAATGTCTCTAAGCCATGGTGAAGGTGGTATTATTTATCACAGGGTATTTTTAGGCACTCGAATGTCATAAGTGGATTGTCATATCCCTATTATAAGGATTTTGATCCTTAGGTGAAGGTAGTTATATTTTCACACTATGCTAAGCTTATAATGGGTAGATGAATATGGTGTTGCAAGGTTTTATTTGTAGAGTTTGATGTGATAAAGACTTGTGTAATTTATAATTTGCATTATGCCTATTTGATAAAGATCATGGAGTCTTTGCCTATTGTGTATGTAGACCATGGAGTCTTGGTGAATGAAGAGTCTTGATGAATGATATAGGTTGCTATTTGATTTTACATGAGTTGTGGAAAAGAAAAAGGGGATAGGATTTGAACCCTCAAATCATGGTGTAAAAGGATAAGTGCTTAACCAATTCTGCTCAGGGTTAGAAGATATATATCGATACAATAGTTTGTATTCACATAAAGCCCTAATGACTATAATATTATAATGCTCTTATTTTTGTAAGGCCTTTGGCCATGAAGCTAATTATAATTACTATTTCCTAGTTATTAAAAGAGTTACAAGTCTGTATAAACTAAAAAATACTCCTTAACATCATCATGACCATTTTATAGGAGTTTACATATACTGTTAATGGAGAAACATGCCCGATTGTATAGAGAGGATAAATAGGTGCCACAAACTTTGAGAAGATAAATTGATGATCAATTGCAGAGTCTTCATGCAGTTAGTTCCAACACTATTTATAGGTCCAAAATTCATTCTTGATGTAAGTTTATTAATTTTTATATTTAAATCATTTATAATGGATCTATTTGTGATTAAAAACTTAGAGATTTAGCCCCTAAAAGGGTGAACTCCATTATCAAGATTGTGTCACTTTCCTTTCAGTTAATTTTGGGTTTTAATTTATTTAATTTAGTTTGCAAATGAATAAATAAGACATTAAGATTAATTACGTAAAATTATAAAATGACACAAATTAGGAATTTTAATTTAAAAATGAGTTTTAAAAGTTTATATTCACTCATATTCATTTTTAGAACAATAAATCCATTTTTCTATTTGATTTAGTCAAGAGATGGAGAATTCTACAACCAATTTTATTTCACTTAAGGAATTAAGATTTTTAGTAATCAATTTTAAAAACTATTTGATTTATCTAAGGAGGTAAACCTAGTTTTTAGATCACACTCATTGATAGATGGGTTTTTTGGGTCAACTCAGCACCATTTGACCACTAACCCATTTTTCCCACAGTCACTATGAAGATGAAGAACTAGTGTTTTTCCATTTCATAAGTAGTGACAATCCATGACCCTGATTTGAATGGACCAAAGTGAAGGTGAAGATAAACCTAGAAGAATTCAAGTGGTCACATCCTTTTCTATTATTCATTTCATATAAGACACATGTATCTAGTTAAAATAATAGCATTGATGCTAACATTCAAGGATGACACTAATGTGTTGGCACTGAAGGCACTCAATCTAGAATTTGGGGACTATTCCAAAATCCTCTTATAGTCTTCTTCATACCTATTTCAGATCTAGAACCATGTTAGCATCAAAACCAAATAATTACATTATTTATTTTTTATTGCTACACCCTTGAATTATTATGTGTCTATAGATATGTGTTGCTAACTTATGGCTTACACACCATATTATCTTGTATTTATCTATGTTCTCAGTATGGTCACCTATGACATAACCTTAGATAAGTAGAGTATATATAGGAGGTAGTGGTTGGTATTTTATCATCATATTTCAAATTTTATTCTTATTTCATTATTTTTGAGGTATCCCCCTAGAAGTGACTCAGTCATAATATTCAAGTATTCTTTTATTTTTCCAATTATAATTATGGATCTATTTATTCTGATCTTAATTCTGTGATATATAATTCTATTTTTGTGAATAATCTTATTAATTTCATTATGTTATCATAAATTATATTTAAATAAGTGTTTGTGACACACTCTTTTTGGGTTTGGCATCTTGAGCACTAGAAGGTAAAAAAATATAACTTGTGATCGAAGAGGAATTGATTTTTTTCATCGCCTTAAATTTTTATGAGGTTTTTTACAAAAAGAAAATAAAAGTTTGGAATGTTTTTACCTTGTGAAAATTAGTAGTCATTGGATTCATCTTTTTGAGATGATCACAATAGTATATTCTATCTGTACACTTTTTTAGGCCAAAAATTTTCACCCTTGTGCACATTAGTAGTCATTGTATTCATCTTAGTGAGGTAATCACAATGGTTTCATTTGTCGATACATTTTTTTTGTCACAACCTTCCTAGGGTTTGTGCATGGTAGGGCCTAACACTTATGGTCATGGGAAAGGGAAAGAAATGCCTATAACTCCTCATAAAGACAACACAAACTTAATTTTTTTAATCTAAGTATTTCAACTATAGTTCAACAACTTAAATTAGAGTTGTAGGGCATGGTGGAGAAAGATGATATTGATGCATTTAAAGGGTACCTCATAGGGATGAGAGGATATTTGAATAGATTCTAGTATCAATTATAACAAATCACTAGGTAATTATCAAGCTTTTCAACTCAGCAATTAAAAAATAACCCTCCACCACTTCAGTTTGGTTCTTTTCCTCCAAACAATCACAATTCCAACCATGGTAAGAAGTCATTGTTGCTAAAATTAGAACTATGCAAGTCTGATGGTAATTATCCACATATTACTCAAATTGAAAATTTATTTTATACACATCAAATTCTTTGTTCATAAAAGGTGGTCATGGTCTCTCAATATCTAGAACTTGAGTAGTTTATTTGGTATCATTGGTTGTGTACTAGAAAAAGGGTCTATTGGTTTCCTAGTCTATATTTTTTCAAGAGCTACAACTCCACTATCATAATAATGTCTTAGAAAACTAATTCAACCAACTAACCAAGTTACACCAAACTAGGATGGTAAAGGATTACACTCATCAATTTCAAAATCTCTCTTTACATGTGGCAAACATCATTAAATAAAAACTGATTGACCTATTTTTGGGTGGCCTCAAAGATAAAATACAATTGGAGGTTCACATGTTTCATCCTTGTAATGTATCTAAATCCATACCAAGGGCACATCTAGTTGAGAAAAAAGAGTTGATCAAATGAAGACCTTTTACTAATATGCATGAACACACCTTATCAACACCATGATTTCCATAGCCTACTAGATTGACACCTTAATAAGTTAAAGAAAAGTGTGTAAAAGGTTTGTGTTTTGGATGTAATAAAAATGGAGCAAAGGACATTGATATGTTGAAAATAAGTTGTTTTAAATTTAAGGCACCAATGAGGAGGGAGAAGATGATGAGGCTTCAAGGGAAGATTTAAAAGCACCTGAAGATAAATCTAAAGATTCTTAACCTACTATTTATTATCATGCACTTTTAGGCATTAGTACTCCTCAAACTCTTAAGGTGTTAGGTTTCCTAAAGAAAAAAAGGTGATTGTGTTAATTGACTCTAGGAGTACACATAACTTCATCAATAATAAGTTGGCTACTCATTTGAACTATTTCATTTACCCAACTCTAGAATTTTAGGTCATGATTATAGATGGTGATATAATCAATTATTCTAGAAAATGCCATAGCATTGAAATTGATATGAGAGACAACTTAATAAATTCTCCTATGTTTTTTATTCCCATGGGAGGAGCTAACATTATTTTGGGAGTAAAATGGTTTACCACTTTAGGAAATATTGAGATGAACTTATAGGAATTATTCATGAGGTTCTATTCAGAAGGTAGGAACTTTAAACTACATTGATTATGAACTAAATCTCCACAACTAGTTAGTTCCAATCAAATTCTGAATATTCTTAGAAATGGTGTATAAGGATTTATGGTACACTTATTTTCTATATAGGTTCAACCAATCAAGGAGTCTACACGTCCTAATTTTCAAAGTGTGCTAGATGACCATTATGTTGTTTTTGGTGACATGCCAAAAGGACTTCCTCTTAGTCATGCACACGATCATGCCATAAATCTCATTCTAAGAATCACACCACCCAACATTAGACCCTACAATTATCCCTATGCTTATGAGAGTGAAATTGAAAAGTTGGTACAAGAGATGTTGGAGGCAGGGATCATCTAACACAGTTAAAGCAAATATTCTTATCTAGTGGTTATAGTGTAGAAGAAGGATGATAGTTGGAGCATGTGCCCAAAATATAAAGAGCTCAACAAGTACACCATCAAAGATAAGTTTCATAGTCTAGTAATTAATGATTTACTAGATGAGTTGCATGGTTTTGTTTATTTTATCAAATTAGACCTTTGCTCTAGGTATCATCAGATTCACATCTATGATGAGAACATACCTAATTTTTTTTTTAGAACTCATAAAGGCCATTATGAATTAATGGTCATGCATTTTGGACTCATAAATGCACCATATACATTTTAGATTTTGATGAATATTATTTTTATGCCATTTTTAATTTTTTTTGTATTAGTGTTATTTGATAATATACTCATCTATAGAAAAGATTGAGAAGATCATTTGAATCATACAAAATAGGTACTTTTAATTATAGAACAACATCATCTTTATGCCAAACCTTCAAAATGTGATTTTGGTGTCTAATAGGTGGAGTACTTGGGTCATATTATTTCACATGAAGGAGTGAAAGTTGATCTAAAAACATCCAAGTGATGATGAAATGGTAGGTTCCCAAGACCCTCAAGAACCTTTAAGGATTTTTGGGGATAACTAATTACTATTACAGGTTTGTCAAAAATTATGGTAGCATTATAACCTCACTCACCTCTTTATTTAAAAAAGACTCCTTTCGGCGGATCGATTTTACAACTCTAGTTTTGACTACTAATTTTTAAAAAACTTTTATTATGGAGCATGAAACATTGGGTTATGGCATGGTGGATGTACTCATGTAAGAAATAAGACCACTAAAATTTGAAAGTTTCCAACTAAAGAGAAAAAATAGGCTCAAACCAATCTATGATAAAGAGATGATGGATAATCTACATGTAGTGAAACAATGGAGACCTTATCTGATGGGTCATCACTTTCAGGTAAAGATTGATCATGATAGCCTCAAATATTTTTTAGAGCAATGATTACCATTTAAAGAACAATCTTAATAGATGACTAAAATGTTATGATATGATTTTTAAATAGTGTATAAGAAAATAAAAGAGAATGTGGTTGCAAATTCCCTCTCCTAATGGGTTGAATCAATTAAGGCATTATTATGTGCCATGATGATGTGGCAGGCATATTGGTTAGAGAAAGTAAGATCTAAAGGGAGAATGATAGTGCTACCAAGGATTTGATTCAAAATCTTTAGTAAGGTTTTGAAAAATTTAGAAAATTTACATGGAAGGGGAACACATTATGGTATAAAGATATATTATACCTCTGTAAGCATTCTCTCTTCAAACATAAAATTCTTCAAGAACTTCATGCCTCTCCAATTTGAGGTCACTCCAGATTTTTGAAAACATATCATAGAATCAAGTAGGATTTATTTTGGGAAGGACTTAAGGGAGATGTATAGAAATATGTGGTTGAATGCATGGTATGCCAATAAAACAAAGGTAAAACCATTAAGACCCCAGGTCTTTTGAATCCTTTATCCATACCTAACTAGCATTAGAAGGAGGTTTTCATGGATTTCATTATGGGGTTATGATGATATGAGGGTAAAAATGTTATCATGTTAGTAGTGGATTGACTCACTAAGTATGCTCATTTTTATTCCTTATCACAACTATTTAATTCTAGTACAGTAGCTTCTAGTTTTCTTAATATAATTCAAAAATTACATGGAACTCCAAAGATCATTGTAAGTGACTGAGATGCCATATTTACTAGTAATTTTTAGACTAAATGATTTGCATATTTAGGCACTTAGATGACTCATATCTTATTCTATAATCCTCAATATGATGGACAAATATAGGTAGCCAAAAAATTTCTAGAAGGGTATCTTCATTGTTTTTTTTGTAATAAATAAGATAAATGGGTTCATTGGCTACCACTTGCTGAATGGTGGTATAACACATCTTTTCACACATATTCCAAGATGTCTCCTTTTATTGAATTATATGGGTATCACCCCCCATTCATCACTTTAACTTTGATAATGCGTTCTAAGGTTTGAGCTATTGAAGAACACATTCACCATAAATTAGAGGTGTTATCTAGTTTACGAGAGATTTTAGCAATGGCACAAAATATAATGAAGCAACAAACAAATCAATATACTAATGAGCGGAATTTTGACATAGGTGATTGTGTATTTATGCATTTGTATCCATATAATTAGATGTATTTGAAGCAATACAAAAAGGATAAAAATTTATCACCTAAGTATTATGGCCCTTATTAGATATTATAAAAAATTGGTTGTGTGGCTTACAAGCTAGAATTACCTCCATCCACTCACATACATCCAATATTACATGTAGCTCGAAGAAGGTAATTAGACATAAAGTTTGAACTCAAAATAAGTTATCTAAATTTGATGAATAATTTTGAGTCATTCTAGAGCTTGAAGATATCCTTCACATGCACACTAAGCAACTACATACTAGACCTATTAAGGAGTATTTGATCAAATGGAAGAACCTGCATTCTGAAGATGCAACATAGGAGAATGAAACATTCTTGTAATAACATCTTAGTTTGATTCAAAATTAAGGACAAAATTTTTATGAAGGGGAAAGTCATGCTACACCCTTAACCTATAGTGTATCTAGGGATATATGTGGCCGACTTGTGGCTTACACACCATGTTATTTTGTTGCATTTCTCTATGTTCTTAGTATGGTCAACCTATGGAATAACATTGGATAAGTAGAGTATATATAAGAGGTAGTGGTTAGTATTTTATCATCATATTTCAATTTTTTTTCTTATTATATTATTGTGGAGGTTACTCAATCAAAGTGGTCCAGTCATAATATTCAAGTATTTTTCTCTTTTACCAATTGTTATTGTGGATCTATTTATTTTGCTCTTAATTCTGTGATATATAATTCTATTTTTGTGAATCATATAAGTAATTTAATTACAATTATTTTCATATCTAGCTTATTTATACTTATTATTTTTAGCCTATCTCAGTTTAATGAATTCAACATTTTATATTTGAGTTTAGCATTTAATTGGCCTACTGTAGATCTGATTATCACCATATGTATTGTCATTTCTATATTATTAACCCTAACTACCCAAGTAAGATCCACATCCAAATTTAGGGTTAAACATACAAAAACAAGGATTCCAAAGCAAAAGTGATAAGGTTTAGATCAAATATATGAATAGGTAATACTTCACAAAAATCAAAAGAACATTACTAATATCAACCACTAGTATCATAGGTAACCAATATAGGTGTGTTTATTTTTAAGAATATAGAGCCAAAAATTCAATATCAAAAGGCAATTATAAATAATGATCAATATGGTACTATAGATACTCAAATTTGGTCATGAATACTTGATAATGTTAGTTTTGACCCACTTTTACCTTAATTTACTTAATCACTTAAATTGGTACTATTTCACCACCTCATTATATCCTAAGTACCTATATAGATCCATCCCTTATAAATTTTATGTTTTATACCTATGTTTTTTTTAAATTATGAAAAACCTTTATAAGCATATGTATGGACATTAAAATTCTTAAAATAAGAGGATTACCCTTTCAATATAGAATTAACCCACATGGTTGGGGATCAGGTTCCCTGCATCTATTAGGATCAATCTCTCATTAGTCAAGTGCCCCTTGGTTTTTTGAACTCCTCAACCTCCTCCATATATATATCTAGGGTGAGGAGCATCCTATCTAGAGTGGGGTAGGGCTCCCTATATATGCCCCCCCAAACCCATCTAGATCTAGATGAGATTGTTCAATGGCCCATATAGATACCTATCCATCATCATCTATTACATATGTGACCATATATAGTTATGGTGTGATATGGATATTAAGATATATAGATTAATTCTGACCTTAAGGATCAATCCTACACTTTTCCCTAATAATGATTCTTTTTAAAAATTAAACTCTCCCTTATATATTGGTCAATCTTTTTAGGATAGGTAGTATGAGGTTTCACTATTTTAGATTTCTATAACATATAAAAGTTACTTATTCTATCACCTGGATATTTCACTACCTGGGCACACTTACACTATTGAACATTAAATAAATCTCCCTTATTATTTTAAAATTCAATTTTATTCACTTGAAGTATCCCTTAGACAAGTCAAGAGCCTATTCTATCTGAGTCAATCTATTAAGTTTTCAATCCATCTCTTAATGCATATTTGTAGAAAAATGATCAAAATTACACTAAGCATGCTAAGTGGGAGAATTATACATACTTGAATTATCTCCTTGGAGTGCTGGATATGTAGGCAGTGTTCAATCATCATAGGGGTGATTGGGGTTAGATAAACTCTTTACACTCACCTATATTTTTTTTTAAGTTTTTTTGATATTGCAATACCTATTAAGGTTTTAAAATTTTAATAAGTTATTTGTAGGTCATTGATACACAATTGAAGGATAAATATACACACACATGCATATTTAAAATAGGCACATGCGACAGTATCATAAATTCCATATTATTGTGTGCAGGTCAAGATCAATCTGACAAGGAAAATAGTGGTAGTAAATTTTGACCTTTTCCAATTGATTATGTCCTTGAACAACTTTATTTCAGTTGTAAGTGTATATTTAGATCTAATTCAATTAGTTCTAGTCATCTCTTATTCACACAAAGTTAACATACACGTAGAAAATAATTAAGTCTTCTCATATTTAGCTTCTTTCATTCATTTTTGCTTTGTCTATTTTAGTACTTTACTTTTGTTCTCCTAGGAAGTCATTTACAACATTTGCTACCCTTTTATTCATTTTATCTTAGTTAGAGTTAATATTCCAACTAATTCCAAATTCTAATAGAATGATGGGTTTCACCCCATAATTGAAAAGAGATAAAGGCTCAATGTGTAATGCATGATTGATTTTTAGTAAAAATTCATTGTTTATTAAAATAAGACTACTACATTTATAGGCCTACACAACTTGTTAAATCATGAAAAGCATGTTCATCCCAATCCCACATATTTATCATTTGAACATATCTCTAAATCTTTCACAATCTCTACCAAACCATATAATCACTCACCTAAATAATCTAGGTGATTTTTATTATAACTCACTTTCATTATTAATTTATTTGTTTCACATATTAATTTCATACACATTAAATATAATGAAGCACTAACCTATCCATATGTGATTATTACTCACATAATAATTCCTTACACTATTTTAGTACCACACTCACTCTAACTTAAGTACCATGTGAACTCTAATTTAATTATTTATGTAACATTTATACCCTTAGTGCTCTTATAGGAGATGAATCTCTAAATTACCCCCCACAATATTGAATTGCAGATGTAAGGTTCACCCAAAAATGCATTTGATTTTACATTGAGTATGAGAGATTATTACATCCATGTTTTTGTTGAAAAATAACTTTTAAATATTTATTCAAAATTTATGACAAAAGGTGAAGGACACATAAAATATGACTCAAGACACTAACAAAAAATTGTACACTTAGTTTTGGCCACTTTCATGCCTAAACTGGCATTTAGTTCAATTTCTAGCAAAAAACATATTTTAAGCCTAACAATCACATGAATTACCCAAATTTATCTATTTAAGGCATTTAATTATCTACAAATATGCCAAGGCTAGCTTATTTGATGTAATATCTTGTATGCATCACTAACCCAGTTCAGTTCTAACTCTATTCAAATTATGACCTAGTAATTTAACACTTTTGGGCATGCCAATCTATTAATTCATGACATTTAAATCAATTACCAAAAGCTAAAAATCACTAAGCAAGAATAATTATATTACAAATCCTAATTAACTTTGCCTAAACAAAAAATCCAAATCAAATTAGTAAATTTCACTTACTAAGAAAAGAAGTTAGCCAAAAATGAATTCAAAGAGTCAAATGAGCTAATAAAGTGATTTATTATCTCATAAACATTCAAAAATATGACTCACACCTCAAAAATATCTAAAGTGAGTTATCATGCCTCACAAATACTAGAAACTAAGGTGTCAAGATTTCATGAGTGCCTTAAACCCTCTTAGAGTTAGATTGACCCAACCTAGGTTAATTTAGACTCAACTCAAGCTATAATTTAACCTAAGCTAACCTAACCTGCCCATGGTTAGAGTTAGTTATATGAGCTATAAATAAAAGTGCCCACACCATTGATAAATAAGACTTTGTATGTAAGGTTATTCTGTTGGAATACCTTCTTGAATCCCTTTGAGAGTAGTGCTATTATGCCAAAATTATGCCAAACTTCACACCAAGCCACTATTTAAAAGATGCTACCACCATATAAGAGCAATGCTAAAAGACTTCAATCATTATAGGCCAAGCACAAACATTCTTATGCCAACAAGTAAGCATCATATGCAATAAGGGAGGTAATAAAATTATATTGTCTTCATCTCTATTTTGTGCTCTTGTTTATTGTGTTATGCTCTCCCTAGTTCTTAGGCAAGAAGGTTTAGTCTTAGTGAATTATTTTTCTTGGTGTTTTCTCATTTGGACAAACAAGAGACTAATCTACATATTGTTTCTTCTTTGAACTCATAAGGTACATAATGACACACCTAATGGGATCAAACATCCTGTATGGCCAAGGAGATTAATATGTTAGTCTTAATTTTTCTAAAAGATTCATTATAATCTTAAAGTTTCAAGTTTTAGCTTAGAAATTTACATCTCTTTTTAACAAGCTTTTAGGGATTGACACCAATTTTATAGATCGACATTAATTGTAGGAATAGACCATGATCTCTATGTAGAAAATAGAGAAAGGAAGGAACATGGACAAAGATGAATTTTCTTGCCTTCATTTTATGTTTGATAACCTATTTGTTGTTTATGTAACCTTTTTCCTGTAGAATCCATGAAAATTTTGAGCCTAAAACTTGTTTATTAACCATTTTTCCTTGGAAATAGAGTTATTTTTATGTGTTTGTAGTAAACATTGATGATATCATTTAATCAACACTAAATTTAAGAATTGACCACAATCTCTATATGATGACTGCCAATTTTATCTGAGACAAAAAACTAGAAACTTGAGAGCTCAAATTAAATTATTATTTTCTCACTTGATTTTGAGATTATAAGTAGGCCAACCCTCTAAAAATTTTTAGGACCTAAGGTGGAAAGAGAAAAGTTTTATCATTATTAAAATATTACATACATTTTATTTGGTGCTTAAAAATCCACTTAGTTATATTTGTCTCTTAGTTATTTTTTAATATTTTTACAAGTGCAAAAAAGGATAAGGGGCCAAAATTTCAATCACACTTTGATTTGGAGCTATTAAAAGGAACACACATTTTAGATAGAGCTCTTAAGATCTTTTTCACTTTATGTTTGTTTTCATTATTATCTAAATTTCAAACTTATTAGCTTAGCTTCTTTGTTTGTGGCAACCTCTGAACTATTTTGTGTATGCTCTCCCCCCATCCCCTTTAGGTACTTTAGGTGACCAAAAGCACTTAGTTTTCCTTTTTTATAAATTTATATCAGAAATAATGTAGTGTATGCTCTCCCCAAGATTTGAGTGATTTGGGTGACCTAGAAATGACTTCTAAAGTCTTCTTTTTCATTTATTTATTTATATTATGGGTAGGAGTTCATCACCTCCCCACAAGTTCTGTATGGGTGAATTGACTTGGGGTTTCATCTCCTAACATCATACTAACCTCATTCCATGGTGGGGTATACAAATTAGGGCACATGATATTAGGATTTCTAGGGGGCTGAGCAACTAGCTTCTCCAATCCTAACAAAAATTTGGGTCAGGTATGGCTAAACATCAAACTCCACTAAGTACATGGATGAAGTAGTTTTGTAAAGGAATATACCATTGCATAGTAAGTTAGCCAATATAAACCCAATTGACATGATTTCACCCCTTGTTTTATCCAGACTTGGGACCATCTAGTACACAACATTTATAAATTTTAGACAAAAACCCACTTGCCACAGAATTTCATGCCAAATATCAAGTGATCCTCACTCTATGTTTGTGTCATGTATTAATTCGTGATAGATAGAGGGGACATAAAAAACTCTACTACACCTATACTTTCTTTTTTGGATTAACACTTAATTCCTTATAGGCATTGGTATATCGATGGAAACTTTAGCTGAAGCTATGCACACCCATGTCAGTTCTAGGGAGTAGGATGAGCTATGAGTGACACTTTAATTTTTTATTTGATTTATATATGTGTTTTTAGACAAACTAATTATTTGTGTTGTCATGTCAAAACAAATCCAAAACATTCATGTTGTTTTTAAACCCTTTTAACCTAAGAGGTATTACTCTATCCATTGGTATCATAGGTTTTGCCTTAGAAATTTGTTCCAAAACCATTTATGGGTCTCTTGTTTAAATAGGGCATTATTACACTGCCCATTTTGTCCCAAATTTTTGCTTTGGATATTCTAGTCTAAAACCATTTGCCATATCATTTATTTAAAGGAGCATTGTTACGCTATCAAATTCATTCCAATCTCTCATCACTTTTGAAACCAAGTTCCAAGATATTTTTATACCTCTCTTATTTCAAACATGTGGTTACACTACTCATTTTGGTCTAACCTCTTTGCCATAGAACATCTAAGTCTTTTTACATTAAATTTAAAGATCAAAGTTTTAAAGTAAAAATTCTAGATTAATCAGGTTCATACCGAATCCTTGTCTACTTTTGTCTTAGGATGTCCATATTTTGTGTTTGGATTGTGTTACTTGGGTTAGTTTCATATTTTATCTAAAAGACACCTTACCTAGACCTATCAATTCTTATTTTTTTATCCTTATTTAGAGTGTATTTTTGATCCAAGTTATTACCATCTAGTTTATCTAAAGTTTGTCATGCCAAATTTTTAAGTGT
Source organism: Torreya grandis (assembly GCA_037957365.1). NCBI lineage: Eukaryota > Viridiplantae > Streptophyta > Pinopsida > Cupressales > Taxaceae > Torreya > Torreya grandis. The sequence goes on from JARHVA010000844.1 coordinate 3,144,284, forward strand.
CTTAATTTTTTTTCTACAATAGTTTTTGTGAGTCAAACTTTGAGTCTTAAGTGAGACAATTACCAAGTGCTTCCCAAGCCAATTACCTTTGTTTAGTTTGATTTTGAGTTCTTGTTCAAGTATTATGTTTTTGAGTCTAGCCTTATCTTAGTATGATTATAATCACATTTGGGAAAATCATTGATATCTCTTCATCCTAATTTAGAATTGTTCCACTTTGTTTATACACTCTTGTGACTAATTATAACGGCTTGTGGGTAAATAAGTACACTAGTGATAAATGAATTTGATCCCGTGTTACTTTTGTTACTGATTGTAATCACCTTTAGGCAAATTAGTATCATTTTGTTAGACTGGTCTCACATTTGTTTTTTTATACCTTTGCCTAGTTTAGTTATTTCTCCCTTTGTGCCTATTTTATAAAGCTAAAGGCCCTTTATTTTTTTAGACTTTGGTTGTTCATTATCTTTAGACCCTTTGTTTGTCATGTGACCTATCCATGGATCTAAATGTTGATAATTTTGACCTCAAAAGTCAAATTATCACCCCTACCACTTGAATGTTTACTTGTCATGTTGTTTTCCCTATTTATTATTGTGTTGTTCTTGTAATATCCTTGAAATGGTAATCTAAAACCTTGATTAGTAGAGTTTAAGGTGGATTTGATGAATTAGGCTTTTATCATCATGGTCATGTGATTATTTATCCACCTCTTGACCTATTTTATTTTGTTTCAAGAGATGAAAAAATTATAAAACATACTTATATGCCTTATGGCTTGTGTCAAGGTCATCTCATGCTTTACAATTGATTAGATTGGTTGGTGATATGTTTGACTAACTTCATGACCTAGTTACTTGCATTTTGGGTCAATTTATGGCTTATGGAGTAGGTTTTACATGATAATGTCATCATAATATTATAAGGACATGGTATATTTTTTCAAGCATGAAAAGGTATAATGGACACATTTTTCAATAGTTTTATTAGATTTCTTAAGTGATTTTGTTAGTTTTAATGCTAAAAAGGCTTATTTTAAGGGCATCCATATAGTTATTTAGGGTAAAATTAACCTTAACCTTCAAGTATCTTCAAGACATTATTTTTTCATGAAAAGGGTCAAATACATGGTTTTTAAGGAGTTTTAGGTCTCAAAATGAAAAAAATATTTTATCTCTCATATCGACCTCCTTGGCATCTCTAGGAAGGACATTGGTTTTTTGCTCAGTATAAGAAGGAGAGAGAGAGAGATTCAAGTCCAAATATATTGGGTAATGATAGGTACCCTAATTAAATTCAATTTAGTGTAATTTTTTATTAGCTTCATCCCCCCATCTTTATGAACAAACACTAAGAGTGTAAGGAGGTCACTATGACCTAGTCATCCAGACAAGGTCCAAGTTTATCTCCATTTATTAACTTAAGAGATTGATGGATAAATTTTTTTAAAGGGAGATTATTTCAGGGAAAAATAGGACCTTTTTCATGTTAGACTCATCAGCTAATTTGTCTTGATAAAGAGTCTTTTGATAGGAAATTAGTTGCCTATCTTGTTTGTCAAGGATGGCAATTTTAAAGCATGTTTGATATATCATTTGAGTGTATTCATTTTAAAAGGTTTAAATTTCATGTTTTAGATACAATACACCTCCTTAATCCAAGTAAAATTTTTATGTACCTTCATATTGAGGAGGGTATTTCTTAAAGTATCATGAGTGAGATTGGTCCTTCCACAAGGTACAATTGTAAGTCTAATGAGATTCTCAATGTGTGAGAGTATCTTAGTGAGGTTATCATGATTTTGAAGGAATTATAAAAGATGAAAAATTCTGACTTTACCTTTATATAAAATTACATTTGAGTTCTTGGGACTTTGCTCTCTCAAAGCTCAAAATCTCTCTTGTAGGCCTAATAAGCAAGCGAGATGGACATCATGGTAGGTAATATAAGTTATGAGGAGTAAACAAGAAATATAAGGTTTTTTTGAGAGCATGATATTATTTTAGAGTGATTGTAAGGTATTTATGGTAGATGGTAACACCATTAGAATATAAGAGTCATTTGATGCCTCAAATGCCTAAAAGAAATAGTCATGACTGTGTTTGACCGTGTTACCATCTTGGGAGACCTACAAGGGACTTGGTGTCTTCATAAATATGTTATGAGGTGTTATATGAAATTTTAGGGTGGTCTAAGATGATTGTCTAAGGTAAATAAAATTCATAAAATAAAGCCTCTTAAAACACTATTTAGCAGAGTTTAAGGTAAGTTAACAGTTATTAAGGTAAGAACATGTGTTTTGGTCTCCTTGTTTATCAAGATTTTAAATGCCTCTTAAAATAGATTAAAGGTGACCTTAAATAATTCAATGGTTTTGGATCATGTTTTACCTATTACCAATCATGCCATAATTCTCCTCTTCTATCCATACAAGTTCCAAATATGCACCTACACCAGTCCTCTATTTTAAGACTATATTTTTAGGGGAAGCATAATGAATACAAGAGTCATTCAGGTAATTTTTACATTAAGATTTATAAAATGAGATCATGTTCTAAAGGGAATATATAGAGCATAAGGTAAGGGGCTTGACTGTTACAAACCTATAGTCTATATAAATGTGCATCTATAACCATATATTGAAAGCACAATCTATTAAGGTATGGAGCTAAAACCTTCACCAGATGAGCGGATGCTAAAGTTGATGGATTTACACAATCACTGATGATGGCAAGGAGTCGACCAGTAGATATCGGCGTCAGTCATTGATTGGCCAATGTCGATCATAGGCAGACAGGTAGGGACCGACGTCAGTCACCTGTGCATCCAGAATCTATTTTCGTGGACAGAATAGAATGTTTGCATGATTAGTTTAGCTGTTAGTTGTAAGTCCACGTCTCTATCTTTAGCAAGACTATTTTGAGCCTTTGATTAGGAGGTGTGTATAATGGTTGTTATTGCATTGCTCATGATCCCTAATTCTATATAATGGGATAGATCTTCATAGCTTATATACTTGTGAAAGTGTAAGAAAGAACAGTATAAGACATATTGTATATGTGTGTATCAATCCAGGTTGTTGGAATTGATTGTAAACTCTTGAGGGAAAGAGATCTATACATCTGAGAGGTGTGAGAAGAAAGTGTGTAGCTTCTTCATTGTATTTCCTTCTGAAAGAGTTTAATACAAGTTTTCAGGGTGGTTTCTTGTATCTCTTATTCTTTGCTATTTCTGATTCTAGTTGCTTTCAATTCTAGTTTAATTTTGTGTTTAATTGCTTGCATAAAAGTAATCAAGTTTTTTGGTTGATCCCCAACAAGTGGTATCAGAGCTCAGGTTGACTAACAGGTGTTTCAGATTTGGTTAGTGTGTGTTGATTACAGGTTACTCATAGGGGTTTCTGTTTGAGTGGGAGAGGTAATGGCAGAAGAAAGCAAACTGAGAATGGAGAAGTTTAATGTTAAGAATTACCAATTATGGAGAATGAAGATAGAGGATTATCTGTATCAGAAAGATCTATACTTACCATTGGGTGGGGTTGATAGAAAGCCCACAGATATGGAAGATGAAGAATGGGAAGTTCTTGATAGAAAGGCTCTTGGATCTATAAGATTGAGTTTGGAATCTTCTGTGATTTCTAACTTGTCACAGGAAAAGACAACGATAGAGTTGATGGACACTTTAGAAAATTTATATGAAAAGCCCTCAGCTTCAAATAAGGTATATCTTATGAAGCAGTTATTTAATTTGTAAATGCAGGAAGGTGGATCTGTATCTAATCATCTTAATGATTTCTATGGAATTGTAAATCAATTAAATTCAGTCAAAATAGTTTTTGATGATGAAATTAAAGCTCTTTTAATTTTATGCTCTTTGCCTGAAAGTTGGCATAGCTTAGTAATGGCAGTTATTAATACTGCATCTGCTTCAAATATTTTAAAAGTGGATGATGTTGTTAGTGTAATCCTGAATGAAGAGACTCATAGGAAAAGCACAAGGGAATCATCAGGTAATGCTTTAAGTTTTGAAAGTAGGGGGAGGCAAAAAGAGAAGGGAAAGCATGGGAGATCAAGGTCTAAGTTAAAGATGAGCAATAGATCTAAATCCAAAAATGGAAAAAGAAAGATAACCTGCTAGAATTGTGGAAAGAGAGGACATGCAAAGAAAGATTGCTGGTTGAAGGTGAATGAAGAGAATCAGCATGAAGGTAATGAAGAAGCATAAGTTATAGGCATTGTTGCACAAGATGCTCTTTCACTTTCTTTGTATAATAAAATAGAATCTTGGGTTTTAGATTTTGGGGCCTCATTCCATGCTACCCCAAATAGAGAATTTTTCAATGATTATGCCCAGGGAGATTTTGGAAAAATTTATTTAGGGGATGATGAGCCTTGTAAAATTGCTGGCAAAGAAAAAGTGCAGCTAAAATTGTAGAATGGCAACACATGGGTGTTGAAAGATGTCATGCATGTCCGAGCCCTGAAGTGGAATCTAATTTCTGTATTAAAGTTGGGTGATGAGGGTTGTATAGTAACTCTCACAGCTGAATCTTGGAAGGTTACCAAGGGAGCACTTGTATTAGTCAGAGGTAAGAGAGTAGGTACTCTCTATTTATGTAATTGTATTACTGATTATTCTCCTTCTGTATTATCTACTTTAGATGTAGATGCAAAGTTGTGGCACCAGAGGCTCAGCCACATGAGTGAGAAACAATTTTTAAGTCAAAAGGTAAGCTTTCAGATTTGAAAAGCATAGATCTAGATTTCTATGAGCATTGTGTTTTTGGAAAATAGAAGAGAGTAAGGTTTGTTAAAATTGGGTCAACAAAGAGGAAGCACAAGTTAGAGCTTGTTCACACAGACGTGTGGGGACCAGCTCAGGTAGCTTCTATTGGAGGATCACAATATTATGTTACTTTCATTAATGATGCTACAAGAAAGGTATAGGTCTATTGCATAAAGAAAAAATTTGATGTTTTTGACACTTAAGATTTGGAAAGCTTTAGTTGAGAATGAAATAGGTAGGAGATTGAAGTGCCTTAGATCTAACAATGGTCGTGAGTACTACAGTTATAAGTTCAAAAGTTACTGTTATATGAATGGAATACATAGGCAAAAGATAGTTCCAAGGACACCTTAGTAAAATGGAGTTGCTGAAAGGATGAATAGAACAATATTGGAGCATGCACAGAGTATGAGATTACATGCTGGTTTGCCCTTACAATTTTGGGTAGAAGCTGTAGATACTGCAGTTTACCTAATTAATAAAGGACCCTCTACAACTCTGGATGGTGGAATTCTAGAAGAGGTATGGACAGGTAAAAAGGTAAATCTTTTATTTATAAGAGTTTTTGGTTCTAAAGCTTTTGTGCACATTGATAAGGAAAATAGAAAGAAGCTGGATGCTAAGTCTATGAGGTGCACATTTATTGGTTATGAATTTGATGATTTCAGATTTTGATTTTGGAATATAGGAACTAACAAAATAATTAGGAGCCGTGATGTTGTTTTCAATGAAAAAGTGATGTATAGTGATCAGCTCAAGAAGCTGAAGAATTCTAAGCAGGGCCATGAAGATTTGGATGAGGTGATGGTCCAAAATGAGCTCACGAGAAAGAATTATCACAGACAGGAAAACACAGAGACCAACATCGATCAAGCAAAAATTGACATCGACAATACAGGAACTGATGTTAGTCAGACAGTGACTGACGTTGATCAGGAAGGAACCGAGGTCGGTCATGTGGAACCGATGCCGGTCAGTTATAGGCCTAGAGGTGACCGAGGTTGATCACTGTTAGAAAATTTGGGTGGATAGTAAGCAGAAAATGAGTCTCAGATGCCCATCAGGAGGTCAGCAAGGGTAAGTAAACCTCTAATTTGATATTCCCCTTCATTATTCTATTTATTGCTCACTGATAGTGGAGAACCAAAGAGTTTTGATGAAGCAATACAGGTGGAATCCAAGAATCAGTGGGAGCTAGGCATGAATGAGAAAATTGATTCCTTGAAAGAGACCCAAACATGGGATTTGGTTGAGTTGCCAGTGGGAAAGAAGACACTGAAGAACAGATGGATCTACAGGTTAAAGGAAGGTGAGAATGGATAGATGAGATATAAGGCCAGGTTGGTAGTGAAAGGATTTACACAGAAACTAGGTATTGATTTTGGTGAGATTTTTTCTCCTATAGTTAAAATGACTTCTATACAGACTGTATTGTTTTTAGTTGCTATTGAGGATTTGCATCTTGAGCAGCTTGATGTTAAGACAATGTTTCTTCTTGGAGATTTGGATGAAGAAATATATATGGATCAACTGGAGGATTTTGAGGTCAAAGGTAAGGAGAAACTTGTGTGCAGATTGAAGAAAAACTTGGAAGGTCGCAAGCAAGCTCCTAGACAATGGTATTTAAAATTTGATAGGTTTATGACTGAGCATGGCTATAGTAGATGTCAATATGACCATTGTGTTTATTTTAAGAAATTGGATAATGGTAGATATATTATCTTGTGCTGTATGTAGATGATATGCTGGTTGCAAGTTCACACATGCAAGATATCTCTGAGCTTAAGGTGAAATTAGCTCACACATTTTCCATGAAGAATTTAGGAGCAACAAAGAAAATCCTTGGCATGAGTATTAAGAGAGACAGGAAAAATCACAGGTTGATTTTGTCTCAAGAGGATTATGTGAACAAGGTGTTGGAGAGGTTTAATATGCAGGATGCAAAATTGGTAAGTACACCTATGGCTGGACACTTTAAGTTGAGTAAAGAACAGTGTCCTAATTCACATGATGAGGTAGAGTACATGAGTAGAGTTCCATATGCTTTCACAGTTGGGAGCTTAATGTATGCAATGGTATGTACTAGACCGAATATTGCCCAAGCAGTGGGAGTTGTCAGTAAGTATATGGCCAATCCAGGGAAGGAACACTAGAAAGTAGTTCAGTGGATTCTCAGATATCTAAGAGGGACCAACAGTAGGCATTTGTGCTATGGTGGGTCAAACACTTCTCTATATGGTTATGTAGATGTAGATATGGCAGGTGACTTAGATAACAGGAGAAGCACCACAGGATATGTTTTCACTATTGGTGGAACAACGGTTAGCTAGATTTCAAAGTTACAGAAGGTTGTTGCCTTGTCTACTACAGAGGTAGAATACATTACAGTCACAGAGGCTAGCAAAGAGATGATATGGATGACACGGTTCATGGGAGAGATAGGAAAGGAGCAAGAGAGTTGTAGATTATATAGTGATAGTCAGAGTACAATTCATTTGGCTAAGAACTCAACCTTTCATTCAAGAACCAAACATATACAACTTAGGTACCACTTCATAAGATAGGTATTGGAGGATGGTGAGTTGAAGTTGGAGAAGATCCATATAGATAAGAACCCTGTTGATATGTTAACAAAGCTGATAACAAAGGAGAAGTTGAATCTTCATTCAAATTTTGTTGGTCTTCAAGATTGAGTTTGAAGATGGAGAAGCTAGAAGATGTTACTGTACAGGTACTGGTGCAGCTGTTTATCTCCAAGTGGGAGATTGTTAAGGTATGGAGCTAAATCCTTCACCAGATGAGCGGATGTTGAAGTTGCTAGATTTACATAGTCACCGATGATGGCAAGGAGTCAACCAGTAGCTGCCGGTGTCGGTCATTGATCGACCGACATTGGTCATAGGCAGACAGGCAGGGACCGATGTCGGTCACCTATGCATCTAGAATCTATTTTCATGGACATAACAAAATGTTTGCATGATTAGTTTAGCTGTTAGTTGTAATTCCACGTCTCTATCTTTAGCAGGACTATTTTGAGCCTTTGATTATGAGGTGTATTTAATGGTTGTTATTGCATTGCTCATGATCCCTAATTCTATATAATGGGATAGATCTTCATAGCTTATATACTTGTGAAAGTGTAAGAAAGAACAGTACAAGACATATTGTATATGTGTGTATCAATCTAGGTTGTTGGAATTGATTGTAAACTCTTTTGGGAAAGAGATTTGTACATCTGAGATGTGTGAGAAGAAAGTGTGTAGCTTCTTCATTGTAATTCCTTCTAGAAGAGTTTAATACAAGTTTTCAGGGTGGTTTCTTGTATCTCTTATTCTTTGTTATTTTTGATTCTAGTTGCTTTCAATTCTGGTTTAATTTCGTGTTTAATTGCTTGCATAAAAGTAATCAAGTTTGTTGGTTGATCCCCAACACAATCAAGTTTATTATGCAATATAGACTTGTGTGAAGGAAATATGAGGTTTATTGAGGTGAATGTGATGGATGCTAAGATAATATAGATATTAAAGGACCTAATGTGGTTTTCATTCATAATTAAAGAGGGTTTGGGCCTTAAAAGACCACCTAAAGCTAGCTAATTGGGCCTAATTGAGCTCTAAGATCAACAACATAAGTATTAAGCACATGGTTGAAACTTTGGTTGATTTGTCATATATTTCAAGGTGGAGTTGGATATAAAGTTACAAGGAGAAGTCTTTCAAAGCAAAGAGTTTTCTAATGAATTTGCCTACAGTCAGCTTAGTGAATCTACATTAAATAAGGAAAGACATAGTCAGTCTATGCCAAACACTTGAGATATCTTGATTGAAAGGTGTAGTGAGGGGTTTAGTGTCTTTTCTAGAGATACTAATAGGTTTTAAGATCATGGCATAAACCTTGATGAATGTATTATTGCATCTAAATCTAAAACTTAAACCAAGGAAACAAAAAATATCCACCTATAACCAATGCATACATAGTCAATTAAGGAGATAACACAGTCAACCCATGCACAATACATGAGAAGTTGTGTGTGAGAGAAGGTTAGAGGTTCTTTTATGCCTTCACAAGATACTTGTTGACTATTTTGACCAAAAGTCAAAATGGGTCAACCCCATATAGTCAGAAATTGATATAGGGGTATAATATAATGTCATAGGGTGTGTCATAGTTAATTAGATGTGATTTAATGTCTTATTAGCCTTGGTCATGGTTTAGTTTAGTCATTGTGTCATTTTTTGTCATTTAGGGGTCATAAATGGGCCATTAAATGAAGTGGTATAGTTTTCAAGGTGTCTATGTGTTCCAAAATTCATTCTAAAATACAATGTGTTATATTCCTCTTCAGTAATGTTAGCACTAACAAAAACTTGTAGGTGTTAATTAAAAATCAAGAAAACAAGTGCAAAAGAGGGAGTTTCAAAGGCTATACAACCTATGATAGAGAGTGGAACATGGGCTAAGATTATGATATGGATATTAAAATTAATTAGACTCATTTCCATGCTTGAAATAATTTTTAATTTCCAAAAACTGGTCAAAAACTATTTTGCTCCTCATCACCCTTCTAGACATGTAAAACCAGTCAACATGTTTATCCTTAATACAACCAGTAAAGGAAGTTACAAGTCTAATGAATTTTAGGGGTGATAGTAAAATAATTTAAATTTAATTTAATTTTTTGAGTTCAAGGAATGGTGGCTTATACTTTATGGACCATCTTTAACAAGTTGACTATGGTTTTTTGCCTATTATTTCCCACACCTTGTAGGTTTTTCTCATGTGTGAGCAAGTCCATAAAAATTAATTATTTAATTTACTTATAAATTATGTTTAATATCTCCTATAATGTTTCCCATACTTGTTTTCATGTTTAACAATGATTTCATGGGCAAAACATTTCAAATTGTAGGAAGGTGTCACCAAGTGAGCTTGCAGTCAAGTTCACCACTTGTAGAAGGTTTCATTATCTGTAGTGGTTTTAAAGAAATGTGTGGTGTTATATATCATGACTCTAATTTATACTTTCCCTATTATCCTTACAATTTCAAAACTAGCATCATGGAGTTACAACCATATCAAACACATAGTCAACCTTTTGCAAGTTGAAATCTACAATCATGGTATACAAGGGTCCTGAGAAAATTCATGGAGGTATGATGAAAGGTTTAATGGTTTTAGGTATATTATTGGAATATCAGATATAAATATAAGCCTAAAAATCACACATAAGGGATTGTGATAGTCATATGCAGCACACATACATAGTTAGTCTATTGATGTGCACCTATAGGTACTTGAAAGAGGATAATTACATGGAAATAAGGAAAATAGATTATGTGAATCCATTGAGGGTTGTAATAATCATTGTTTATGTGTTGATATAGTCTAAATATTATTTAATTCCCATTCACCATGTGTATTGGTCATGTCTCCACACTCACTACCTAGTCTGCAGCTGCATCAACACCTACAGGAGATTAAAAACATTGAAATAAGAAGTGTGGAGACTAGTTTGAACCTTTTAAAGGTGAGATGATCAATTGGTTAGAACCAAATGTAAGTTCATAAACCATGACCACATTGATCATCTCAACTTCACTGCCCTGTAAATTAGGATGTCTACCTATAGGTGGCTTATACAAAGATATGAGGGTTGACATGGAGGAGTTTGACAAGTTTATTTACCTTCATGAAGTTTGGATAGTTAAATTATGGCATGAAAAATATGTTTTATCCATTAGGTAATAAAATAAGTTAGATGAAGTCATGTTTAAGTGAAGGACTGACCTTTAGAGACAAAATCCCTAAATGTCGCAAAATAAAGCCCTAGGTCCTTTTGAAGCTGGCATACCATGAACAAGAATGATGCTTAGAAGAGTTTAGATGCACCCACATTATAGATCTATCCTAGGGGAAGAGCCTTGTAATCGGAAATTGGTGTATGATTAAAGGAAAGGTGTGTTTTAAGGCCTCCACTTTTGACATTTTTTCACTGTAGTTTTTCAGTGTATTCTACAGGATTTCAAGTTCCAAGTGACCTCTACCCCTCAAGTGGAAATATAAAGGCATATCTTCATGTTAGGTGATATTTTTAAGTTGAAAAGATTATTTGTGTTTAAAAAAGCATACAAAAGGTTAAATTTCAAGATGTTATCCTCCATGCACACTTATAGGTGTGTCATTACTAAAAAAACCCTACCAATAGCTTGACTGTACATGCTCATATGTTCACAAAGTGACTTATACCTTAGAGAACTATTAGGCATGAAAAATGAGACATTATATTATTGGAAGTGTTTTAAGGATTCCAAATTACCATAAGGTGTGAATCATTATGTTCAAATTAGATACCCACCTATAGGATTCCTTTTTGTTCTTCCATGAATGGTCAACTACAATTGACTATAGTTGGTAGTGACCTAAAAGATGACTGTTCTTGGTGTTTGTCCTACAAATTCATGATGTGAGGTAGCTTAAATTATTTTGGAAAGATAGTGATGGATATAAAGAGATCTCTAGGCATTTTTTGTAGGATATAAAACTAAAATACACCTATAGGCATGGTGAAATTCAAAACCAAGTCAACACCTATGGTAAGCCAAGTACAAAGTATACAATGAGGAAGTTGGTAAGGAAAAAATAAGTGTTATCATGTTTTAGAGATTATTATAGGTGATTTATATCATATGCCATTCTCAAAACAAAAGAACAGAGTGAAAAATGCCTCTAATAATGTAATACACAGTCACATGTCAAAAGCCTACACAGTCAACTCTCTGTTAGGAACCCAAGGAAACACCATTGATTACCAAATACAAGCAACTTAAGATGCAGAATTAACTAGAAGTAACAAGTAACTAGAAACCAGAAACAACACAAAATATGAAAGACATTACACAACTTGTATTAATACTCAACCAGAAAAGAATACAATAAAGAAGATGCCACTTCTTCTTCACACCTCTCAGAGGCTTCCCACACCTCAAGTGTACAGTAATTCTTTCCTCAAAGCTCTCTCTCTTACGGTCCCAACACACAACTCAAACATAGAGTTGGTGTTCACCTCCAACCAGTCAGTATCCACTACTGCCAGTACACCAGTGCTCCACGCACTCCACAAGTGCTCCATGCACTCCAAGTACTCAACTTACTTCAAGTAGATCTCCCATGAACTGTAACAACCTACAACCCAAATGATCTTACTTATGGAAGGATCTACCTTGCCTCCCTCTCTGCTCTCCAGCTGAGTACACACCGTACTCCAAGTAGATCTCTCCTGATCTTGCTACCTGTTGTGTTTCTATCTTCCCTAATCTTGCACAACTACAAATCAATCTGGTTCTGCACACCTGCAAACTTGGATCCTGCACATACATACACCTGTAGATCAATGATCTTACTTACCATGTAGATCTCCAAATGTGGCCTTGCACACCTGCTGACCAAGATCCTACATACATGAAGAATCCTTCTGATTCTCCAAACTAGCACCCATAACTGGTACTATGGCACTAGGAGGAACACACCATGCTCTCTTCACACACAAAAGGAGCTAATATTTTTCTCTCTTACTCTCTAGCACAAATTACAATACAGCCCATGAGTCTATTATATAGATCTCATGCAAACAATAATTAGACACCTAATTACAATAATTAGATCCACAGCTTCAAGTCTAAAATTGGCCTTTGACATGCAAACAACTAGTTCATTAGCTAACTGTCTGTGACCTAGCAGTTTTTGAACCGCATAGGTGACTGACGTCGGTCCTTGTCTGCCTAGAGGTGACTGACGCCGACTGATATCTGACTGACGTTAGTTGCTCTTCTCACTGTATATGACCGACATCGACTGATCAGACTGACGTCAGTTGCTCTGCAACTTATCAACCTCTCAGCAACCTCCTCCATGTCTGCAATAATGAAGCTTTTAGCTCCACAACCTAACAATCTCCCACTTGGATATAAATAGCTGCACTGTACCTATACCTGTACCTCATCTAATCTATTTCCTAGCTTGTATCCCTCTTCAAGATCAATCTTGAAGACCACCACCACACAACCTGTGATGCACCTCCTGTCATCCAAGTAACCTGCCGCATCTGTATCTACAAACCCATGTAGAAAAGAACTTGACCCTACATAACATGTCGACCTACTGCTAGTCCCTCTCAGATACCTGAGAATCCACTGAATTGCCCTCTAGTGCTTCTTTCTCGGATTGGCTATAAACTTTTTGACAACACCCATTGCTTGGGCAAACTCAGGTCTATACCAGACCTCATGTGATTTTAGACACTGAACTATCCAGCCCTTGGTGTGCTCTGGTTTTGCATCCTGTGTATTGAACCTTGCTAACACCTGATTTACATTAGCTCCCACTGGAGACAAAATCAACCTATGATCTTCCATGTCTCTCATGCCAAAGAATTTTGCTGCTCCCAAATTCTTCATGGCAAACCACTAAACTAACCTTACCCTTAGCTCATCAAAACCCTGTATGTACAAACTTGCTAGCTAGCATACCATCCACATACAATAACAGGATAATGTCATGACCATCATCCACCTGGTAAGACAAACACAATGGTTATAATGACACTGACTAAAGCCCTGCTTTGTCATCCACCTGTCAAAACTTGTACCACTATCCTGTAGCTTCCTTAAGACCATATGACCTAGCCTTCCATCTCACATGTCCATTCTCTCTATTCTTTAACCAAGGTATCCATTCATCTCAGTGCTTTCATATCGGCTGGCAACCCTACCAAATCTCTCATTTGGTCCTGCATCTTGTTCATACCATGCTCCCACTGTTTCCTGGATCCTTCTTGCTCTACAGTCAGTAACTAGTATAAAGAAGAGGAATAATGAATTTGAGGCTTACTTACACTTTTAGTCCTCCCCATGGGCATTTAAGACTCCTTGACAGCTTGTTGTCTGCCTAAAATCCATCTCAATGACTGACCTCAGTCACTACATAGTCTACATCTGACTCACGTTGGTTCCATGCGACTGTCCAGGTCACCGATGCCAGTTATACTACCGACATTAGTCTCCACCTGCCTGACACCACTGACTCCTCTGGTCTACACATGATCGATGTCGGTACTTGTCTATTTGACATCAATTACCCTTGACTGATGTCGGTACCTGTGTATGCTTGTGAGTGATGACTTTTTACCCGTGAGCTTACTTTGAATCAAAACCCTATCCAAATTGCCCTGCTCAGAGGTATCCAACCCCATCTACTATTCTTTGTCTGTCATCTCTTCCAAGAACACCAAGGCTTTCCAGTTCTTAAGTTTGTCAAACACATCTAACTTCCTCTTAAGAACATGCATCTCCTTCTTGCTCATGTGACCAAGCCTACAAAGCCACGTCCTTGCAACATAAGAAGAATCAGTAATATAAGAAGATAGATAAAGGATACCTACTTTCTTACCACCAACTAATTCAAGTGCATCCGCTGTGAGAGTTCTTTTGCATCTCTCATCACCCAACTTTCTTGAAGCAATTAGCCGCATCTTCAAGATTGGGACCTGCATGACCTCCTTCAACACCCATGTGTTGGCCGCTTATAATTTCAGCAACACTTCCCCTTTGCCAATACTATGACAAGGTTCACCAACCCCTCTACTTGGGGCTGCATGGAAAGAGGCAACATAATCTATTAACCAAGATTCAACTTTATCCAAGAAACATCCCAGAGCATCTTGTGTAACAACACCTACAACATCTGCTTCTTCAGTTCCTTCATGCTGATCTGCTACCAACCAACAATATTTCTTTACCTGCTCTTTCTTTCCATAAGACCATAATTGACCATTCGTGCTTTTCAATTCCTCCATTCTTAGTGTAATTTTTTCTACCATTGCTATACTCCCACTCAATCAGAAACCCCTGAGAGTGACCTGTAACCAAACACAAAACCTACTCCCTGCAATCTTAGCTTTGATACTAACTGTTAGGAACCCAAGGAAGCACCATTGATTACCAAATACAAGCAACTTAAGATGCGAAATTAACCAGAAGTAATAAGTAACTAGAAACTAGAAACAACATAGAATATGAGAGACAATACACAACTTGTATTAATACTCAACTAGAAAAGAATACAATAAAGAAGATGCCACTTCTTCTTCACACCTCTCAGAGGCTTCCCACACCTCAAGTGTATAGTAATTCTTTCCTTGAAGCTCTCTCTCTTATGGTA
This sequence comes from Torreya grandis, assembly GCA_037957365.1. Lineage (NCBI taxonomy): Eukaryota > Viridiplantae > Streptophyta > Pinopsida > Cupressales > Taxaceae > Torreya > Torreya grandis. Next base: position 3,159,284 of record JARHVA010000844.1, read on the forward strand.
CCAACACACAACTCAAACACAGAGTTGGTGTTCACCTCTAACTAGTCAGTATCCACTATTGCTAGTACACCAGTGGTTCATGCACTCCACAAGTGCTCCACACACTCTAAGTACTCAACATACTTCAAGTAGATCTCCCATGAACTGCAACAACCTGCAACCCAAATGATCTTACTTATGGAAGGATCTACCTTGCCTTCCTCTCTACTCTCCAATTGAGTACACACCGTACTCCAAGTAGATCTTACTACCTATTGTGTTACTATCCTCCCTGATCTTGCACACCTACAAATCAATCTGGTTCTGCACACCTACAAACCTGGATCCTGCACACACATACACCTGTAGATCAATGATCTTACTTACCATGTAGATCTCCAAATGTGGCCTTGCACACATGCTAACCAAGATCCTACATACATGAAGAATCCTTCTGATTCTCCAAACCAGCACCCATACCTGGTATTGTGGCACTAGGAGGAACACACCATGCTCTCTTCACACACAAAAGGAGCTAATATTTTGCTCTCTTACTCTCTAGCACAAATTACAATACAGCCCATGAGTCTATTATATAAATCTCATGCAAATAATAATTAGACACCTAATTAAAATAATTAGATCTGTAGCCTCAAGTCTAAAATTGGCCTTTGACATGCAAACAACTGGTTCATTAGCTAACTGTCTGTGAACTAGCAGTTCTAGAACCGCATAGGTGACTGACGTTGGTCCCTATTTGCCTGGAGGTGACCAATGCCAGCTGATATCTGACCGACATCAGTTGCTCTTCTCACTATATATGACCAATGTTGGCTGATCAAACTAACGTCGGTTGCTTTGAAACTCAGCAACCTCTCAACAACCTCCTCCATGTCTGTAACAGTGAAGCTTTTAGCTCCACAACCTAACACTCTCCCCAAGCTCTATCTTAGATTTTAGAGTGTTTGAGGGTGTTGGAAACATCAAATAACCTTGAAAATATTTAAAAAAATCCTTATGACTTAGAAAATATCTTCATAACATTATTTATCTTGAGAAGATAGATGAGATACCCTCCATTCTGTTTCAGATAGAGTGTACTCTAGCAAATAAGGAAACTATAGGGCTATGAAGAAAATGACAAGAAGATGACTTGAAGATGGTGTAATCCTTGAAAAATATTGTATTAATTTTGGTTGGACATAGATAACCCTAAAAAAACCCCCATAGGTGTTGGAACTAAACATAATGGCCTAGACTCACAAAGGCACAATCAACTCCTACTAGGCTTAGTCTAGGCTTAATGCCTAAAAGGGAGTCAACTCCATATCTAACATTAGATGAGCATAAAAATGAATTAAAACATGTTAATTAAGGGTTATAAATTAGTAAACAACATTTTTTTTGTAGATAAACCTTATATAATGGTTATTTTGGCTCAAAACCAATTTAGGCTTGCACAAAACAAAAAAAGGAGCTGTAGTAGGTAGGTTTGGAGGATCACACCTAATTTTAGATTTAGAATGGGAGTATAAGAGCTTGATATATGTTAGAGAGGGTATCTAATAATGTTTTAGTGAATTTTTTTGAAGGATTGAATGTCTCATATTCATTAACAATCTTTAGAGGGAAAAATGGCCTAAAACCCTCTAAAAAAGGACCTGATTGGGGAATTGAAGGAGAAGATGCATCCATATGGCATATAAAAACTTGGGAAACGGTTTGAGGTTGCATTGGAATTTATAGGGATATTCCCCATCAACTTGAGCTATACCTTACCTGTATGGACATGGTAGAAAATGAATTTCTTTGACTATTTTTGATGTTCTGTAGGTATGGAGTGGTTTAAAATGATGAAATCAAATTTGTGAGAGGTATTGAGGCTTCAGATAATACATCATTTCCATTTATTATATAAAAATATTTCCTAAGTGCTTTTTCATGAGCTCCCACTTCAACTAGACAAAACTACCATAGTGAACAAGCTAGTGAGAGAGTGAAAACTTCAAGTGAGAGGATTTTTAAATACTACTAGAGGAATATAAGGAAATTAAGGGTAGTAAAAGGTTTAATTCAATCCTTTATATGGATCATATTGGAAAACTAAAGGAAAATTTGATGCCAAGTGTGAGAGGTGAGTGAAGGAGGAGTTATTTAGACTATAGGTAGTGATAACTCATATGCAAAAGGATCTTGATGTTTAGGGATGAAACCAATTCATGGTGGAGCATGTATAAAACATCTACCCCTTATTTAAATCATCACATATATCTCTAATCAGTTATGGGATGTTCCAAAATGGCCAAATGATGAAGACAATTTTCTAAGCAAGCAAAACGAGTCCTACACCACATTTCATGAGTTTCATGACTTTGAGGGAAATTTTTCCTATGAGACCTTAAATGGTATATTTCATAATTCATTATAATACATGTGTAACTCCTTATATAAATTTTAAAAGTGTTCTTATGAATCTTGGACTTCTTTCTTCTCAATTCTATCTCCAATTCTATAAGTAGAAGCCTTTTTGGCTCTTATAAACTAATACCACACCATTTATGGCAAGGCCCTGCTAGTTTTGGAATTTTAATTTTTATTATAATAATAAATGTAATCTAATTTGAGTTCATATCTCATCTTTCCAAAGTGTGTGAAGAGATGTATAGTAAAAAGTTAAGAGATATCTATCCTTGCTTTCTCTCATTCCTTCCATGTTTGATGCAAGTAACTTTAGTCTAACAGGTCATATGAAGTATTATTAAGTGTATGGATATGTTCTCAAGTGTAAAATGAGCCTTAATATCTATAGTTGATCTATGGTTTCACTTACCTTGGATAGCCTTCATGCATCTCACCTCCATATTAAAACACTATTGCTAGTGCATTCTAGTACTCTTAGACTAGTGTTTTAGGCCTTTTATCTTTATGAAAGAAGTATGATAGTATTGTGGAATACCTTCTAGTGTATAAACCCATTATAATAGTTACATTTCATGCAAATTTCTATCCCTTTTATAAAAAACAATTAACTAGTTTAGGTGATAATCACTTCAAGGCATATTTAGGGAGCTAACCCTTAAACCTAAAGGTATACTTTCACTATAGGTACACCCACATACCTAAAAGTATTCCCATGTTGCCAAATTATGGAGGAGGCTTAAACATCCTCCTCTATGGTTCAATATTTGGTGATAATAGTTTTGGTGTGCTCAATGGGACAAAGGTCCAAGAGATTGGAAAGATTTTTGGTGTGTCTTTCCTCTAATTAGCTTTTAGAAGAAAACAAGATTGCACCAATGGTAACTCCAAAATAAATATTATATTTATGATAAACCTAGGTATATTTTATTGAATATTTTGATCAATTTTTTGCATCTCATTTAACATATGAGGTTGATATGAACATATATGGTGAATACCCCTATCATGAACGTCCTTATCAGCCTTGCTATGAACCACATTATATTCCTCAATAATCCTATTATAATGTCTATCAATCCTATATGCCATGGAAAACCTATGGTCCTCCATTTACATCCCCATATAGACATCATGTTGTTGGACAACCCTATGAGGAAGGCTACTAGAAAACATATCAAGAAATTCCTTCATATCAACCCCAATATGATCTTTACCAAGGATACCATGATGCCTATCAATCTCAAGAGGATTCCTATGAGTCTTATCATGAGGAATCAAATAATTCCATGGATTCTAAGCCAAGATATCAAGAGGTAAGATGTGAATTATTATAGACTCAATTATAACAAGTTAATGATGGCCTTGATACCCATCATTACCCTCCTCCTCTATTATTTATATATTACATAAAATATTTATTTGCATCCATACCACTATTTATAGTTCATGAAGAGAATATGAGAACATGGGATGATAAGTATGATGTAATCCCTAATCATACATAAAATGGTTAGAAGATGTTACCTAAAGTTGTATGTAGATGTTGGATATGTTTGAAGAGATAGAAAGAACTCAATGGGAGATCAAAGAGTAGATGCACTTGGAAAAGGTGCCCAATGCTCAATAAGTAGGCTAAAGATGTGGGAAGAAAAGGAACCTAAAAATGAACATGGTGTAGTTGAAGAGCCTCAAGGAGGCTATTAGCAAAGTGAAAATTTTGATGATGTAGGTGTTTTCCCTTCTAACCAACCCAAAATATCACTTCCCTATGAGCTTAGTAGTGCAGTCCTCTTTACTAAGTCTATTAAAAAGCCTTCTTCTTCACCTCACACTACATCTCAAATTCATAAGCCCTCCATCACACCTCATCCTTCACCTCAAAGTCATAAGCCTATCCATAAACCTCCCAAATCACCCATTCTTGAGAAAGAGACCATTTTGAGGGAAGAAAATGAAGAGGAAAGATCTCAAGTCATAAATGATCAAGAAGATGTCATTAGTGACTATGGGGAATAAATCACCATAAGGACTCCCTTTGGTGAACATAAGGACAACTCTACCTTTTTGAATGAAGAGAAACATATTATAGATTATTTTTCATCTATCCATGAGGAATATTGCTAAGACTTGAAGAGAGAGGTACTTAAAGAGTAATTCATATCCAAACCTAATGTTGAATAATCCTCAAATGCTTTGGAGCATAAAGAATATCAGCTTGGTGACCTCATATATCAAGAAGTGAAGGTTGAAGAGGTGGTGGTTTTAGAAAATAAGGAGGATAAAAATGATTGGAATCAACAAATAGAACTCTTCCAAGAGCTTGAATAGCTTTGAAAAATTGAGGGTCAAGTACTTGAAAAGGTGGAGAAAAAGTTTTCCATGGAGGATAATGATCAATATTGGGTGGACTATGGAGAGATCCTTGATGAGCTTGAAGAACTTGTAGTAGTTGAAAAGAAACCCAACCTCATTGAGAGCACTATGGAAACTAAGAAGGTATGCATTATTGAAACAAAATTAGAGGATGTAGTTGAATATCCATATGAAAAATTTGAGGTTTTTTAGATGTAATAAGATTTCATTTTCATAGCTAACCTAGTTGGAACTGCTTTATTTTCATTGAACATCATGCCTAAGAAGTTGGCAAACACCATGAAGAAGATAGAGGCATCAATGCCAAGGGTAAAAAGGATACATGACTCATTAAATTATTCATTATATAAATAAATAGGGTTTTAAAACTTCCCCTTTGATCTAGGGGGAAGTGTTTCTTTCAGGCTAGTTTGTGTTTGATTAGTTAATTTGGGTTTTGTGTGTGTGTTCCGTAAGTGCTCATGAAGCACAAGTGTGTGTTGGTTTAGATTCTTGTTTTATGTGTCTTTTCCTTGTGTTTTGTGTGTGTTAAAGTGAAATTTATGTGTAAAAATGGTGTATATGTGACTCCATGGCCTAATGGATAGGATTAGGCTACTCATCATGGCACAACAAGCATACCACCCTTGGGAAATGACCAAGAATGTTAACCATTTTGACCACAAGTCAAAATGGGTCAACCCCATATAGTAAGAAAATGATATAGGGGTATAATATAATTTCATATGGTATTAAATAGTTAATTATATGTGATTTAATGTCTTATTAGCCTTGGTCATGGTCTAGTTTAGTCATTGTGTCATTTTCTGTCATTTAGGGGTCATTAAATGAAGTGGTACAATTTTAAAGGTGTCCATGTGTTAAAAAATTACTTAAAATGTAAAATGTGTCATATTAATCATCATTAATGTCAACACTAATAGATATTTTTAGGTGTTAACTAAAAATCAAGAAAACATGTGTAAAAGAGGGAGTTTTGAAGGTTGTATGGCCTGTGAGAGAGAGTGGAACATGGGAGAATCTTGTGAGATGGATATTAAACTTACTTAAACTCATTTATATGCTTTTTAAGTGCCAAAAATTAGTCAAAAACCATTCTGCTCCTTCCTTACCCTTTCAAACATGCAGAACCAGTCAATAGGTTTCTCCTTAGTATGACTAGCAGAGGAAGTTCCAAGTCAAATGCATTTCAGGAGTGATAGTATAATTGATTCAATCAAATTTAATGTTTTGATTTCAAGGAATGGTGGATTATAATTTATGAACCATATTTAACAAGTTGACTGTGTTTTTCTACCTATTATTTCCCATACCTTATAGGTTTTACTCTTGTTTGAGAAAGTTTGTACAACTTAGTTGTTGAATTTAATTATATATAAAATTTAATCTCTCTTCTCATTTTTACCATGATTGGTTTCATGTTTATAATTCATGGTCAAAATAGTTCAAATTGTAGGAAGGTGTCACCAAGTGAGGTTGCATTCAAGTTTCACCACTGATAGAAGGTTTATTTCTCTATAGTGGTTTCAATGTAATGTGTGGTGTTATATATCATGACTCCAATGTCTCCTTTCCCTCTTTTCCTTCCAAGTTAAAAATCAATATCATGGGGTTATTGTCATATCAAACACACAATCAACCTTTTGCAAGTTACAATCTATAGTCAAGGCATATAAGGGTCTTGAGAACATTCATGGAGGTATGATGGAAGGTTTCATGGTGTTGGATATCTTCTTTGAATATGAGATAGAAATCTAAGCCTCCAAATGGCACATAAGGGGCTGTGACAGTCATATTCAACAGACATACAGAATCAATCCATTAATGTGCACCTATAGGTTCTCAAAAGAGGATAATTATGTGGAAACAAAGAACATAATTTATGTGAATCCATTTAGGGTTTTAAGGATCCATTTTAAGGTTTTAAAATAGTATAAATCTTGTTGAATGCCCATTCACCATGTGTATTGGTCATGTCTCCACACTCACTACCTGGTTTACAAATGCATCAACACATATAGGAGATTGAAAACATTGAAATAAGAAGTGTGGAGACTAGTTTGAAGCTTTTCAAGGTGAGATGATAAATTGGAGGACCTTTGTGAAAGTTTGGATCTAGTTTTAAGTTCATAAACCATGACCACATTGATCATCTCAACTTCACTACCCTGTAAACTAGGATGTCCACCTATAGGTGGCTTATATAGAGATATGAGGGTTGACATGAAGGAGTTTGACATCTTTATATACCTTCTTCATGAAGTTTGGATAGTTGAATGATGACATGAAATATATGTTTGAGCCATTGGGTAAGCAATCAAGTTGGAAGAAGTCATGTTTAAGTGAAGGACTGAGCTTTAGAGACAAAATCCCTAAAAGTCCTAAAACAGAGCCCTAAGCCCTTTTGAAGCTACCATATCATGAACAATAGTGATGACTAAAAGAATTCAGATGTACCCACCTTGTAGCCTATCCTAAGGGAAGATCCTTGTAAAAGGATAGTGGTGTATGATTATAGGAAAGGAGTGTTTTAAGGCCTCCACTTTTGACATTTATTCACTATAGTTTTTTAGTGTATTCTATAGGATTTCAAGTTCCAAGTGACCTCTACCGCTCAAGTGGTAGTATGAAGGCATATCTTCATTTTAGGTGATGTTGTTAAGCTAAGAATATAATTTGTGTTTCAAAAAGCATAAACAAAGGTTAATTTTCAATATGTTGTCCTCCATGCATACCTATAGGTGTGTCATTGGTCATAAAACCTTATCAATAGCCCGACTGTACATGCTCATAAGTTCACAAAGTGACTTATACCTTGGAGAAATACTAGGCATGAAAAAATGATACATTATCTTATTAGAAGTGGTTTCAATATTAAAAATGACCACAAGTTGTGAATAATTGTGCTCAAAGTGAATACCCACCTACAAGATTCCATTTTGATCTTCCATGAATGGTCAACTATAGTTGATTGTAGTTTGTAGTGACCTAAAGGATGACTATTCTTGGTGTTTTTTATATAAATGCATGATGTGAGGTAGCTTAAATTATTATGGAAATATAATGATGACTCGAAAGAGGTCTCTAGGTATTTCTTATAGGATCTAAAACTAAAATACACCTATAGGCATCGTGAAATTTAGAACATAGTCAACACCTCTGGTAAGCCAAGTGCAAGGTATGTAATGAGGAAGTTGGTAAGGAAAAAATAAGTGTTAACATGTTTTAGATCTTATTGGAGGTGATATTTATCATTTTAAATTCTTAAAATAAGAGAAAAAATCAAGCAAGGCCTCTAATAATGCAATACATAGTCACATGCCAAAGGCCTACATAGTCAATTCTCCCTAAGGTTTATCTTGGATTTTAGAGTGTTTGAGGGTGTTGGGAACATAAAAAAACCTTAAAAAAAAAAAAAAAAAAAAAAAAACCTTATGACTTGGAAAATATCTTCATAACATTATTTGTCTTGAGAAGATAGAGGAGATAACCTCTATTATGTCTTAGATGAAGGGTACTCTAGGAAATAAGGAAACTATAGGGTTATGAAGCAAACAACAAGAAGATGACTTGAAGATGGTGTAAGCCTTGAATAATATTTTAGGAAGTTGGGTTGGACATATAAAAAACTTAAAAAATCCCCACATGTGTTGGAAACTAAACATAATGGCCTAGACTCATAAAGGAATAGTAAACTCCTACTAGGCTTAGTCTATGCTTAATGCCTAAAATGGACTCAAATTCATATATAGCATTAGATGAGCATAAAAATGAATTGAAACATGTCAATTATGGGTTATCAAGTGGGAAAAAACATTTGGTTTGTAGAGAAACCTCACAGAATGATTATTTTGGCTCAAAGCCAATATAAGAAGTATGATAGTATTATGGAAGACCTTCTAGTGTATCACCCCCTTAGAATAGTTTCATATCATGTAAATTTATATCCCTTTTCCCACAAATAATTAACTAGTTTAGGTAATAATCACTTAAATTCATATTTAGGGAGCTAGCCCTTAAACCTAGAGGTCTACTTCCACTGTAGGTACACCCACATACCTAGAAGTATTCCGATGTTGCCCAAATTTGGAGGAGGCTTGAACACCCTCCTCTAGGGTGAAATATTTGGTGCTAATAATACTAATAAATTTTAAACTCATGTGATATAATTATATTCATCTAATTCATTATATATACCAAAAAATAGAAAAGTATACACCTATAGTCCTTTTCAAACCTTCAGGTAGTCCTTGCAAATGATGAGAACATGGACAGGGGTCACACATGAAATGGTAATGAGTGAGTTTGGATATGATGTTGGATGAGATGATAATGAGTCTTGAAGAATATCCATTTCCATTGAGGGATTAAGCAAGAAGATCACACTCATAAAAGGTAGAACTTAGTCTAAGGTAGAACTCAGTCTACCAACACAGTCTAGTATAGACCTAAAGGCCTGCCCACTCATAAATTAATTGAGAAGAGCATGTTTTAAATAAAAATAAGAAAAATGGAATTGGGGAGGGAGTGTTTATGATATTATGAATACCTTACCAAGTTTTGATGATGAAATTGAAGAGAGAAACTCAAGAGTAAGAAATCTAGGGTTAATATACACTATTAGCATATAAACCCTCATGGTGAGAATTCAAAAATTTGGACCTATTTGAGAGGTTATAACTATATATAATAATTTAAAATCATTTCATATATGTTTTTAAGACATTTTTAAGAACTCTATTTGGCATAAAAATGAGTTTTGAGGTCTGTTGGCTCCAACGACCTTCCTTAACCTCTTCCACATATAGTCATCAGCCCGAGAGGTAGTTTTACTAGGGTTAAAAAGTGTTACATAAGTTTCATATATGTTTAAGGTTTCTTGATGAGTTTAATGGGGTCCCATGATTCAAAATAATGACATTGGTTCAACCCTTTGATCTCATAATTGTATGAACAATCAACTAGAGAAAGCAAACACCCTTGTTTTGCTTGAGAAGGAGCTCGAAGAGGTCATTTGTTTACTCATATATTGCATGAAGTTTTCCATGGGAAATCAAGCCCATAAGAGATGATATAGGGGTCCCCATGAAATAAATTATTGGCATTAGTTTTTTGAAAGGACCCTTGTCCTTTATGAACCATTGTTATGAACATAAACCCCCTAAAACCCTCCTTAAACCCTTCAATTGACCCAATTGAAGATATATGATTCTTAAATACATAAAACACAATATTTTTAATTAAAAATAATCTTTATAATGTTTTTTTTCTCTTTTGATCTTCATTTCTAGATGTTTTTTTAGAGGTGTAGGTATAGTACCATACAATACAAGGCAAAATAGGTAGTTTTTAGCTTGTTTGTGAGGGTATAGATAGTGGAGTAACAACTAAAAAATTTGAATATGTTTATGGAGACTTAATATAGGTTTCATAATCATCCAATATATTCTATAGGTTCCTCAAATATTTACACAACCCTTGCAAGTGAGCCACTAGCTCAACAAGTAAGAGAACTCAGTTTTGCAAGCCTGAAATCAATGAAGTGAAGATAATGAGTGAAATAAAGGACATAAATATAAAAAGATGAGTTTTATTAAGGTTTTAAAGGTCTTATAAAGTAATTTTAAGTCATAAAAACCTAAAATTTTTTTGAAAAGCATCTCAAACTACCCCTCAAGCACACAAAAACATCTAGGCTTGCAAATGGTCATTTCATGGTTTGCCATTCTCCATAACTTTAAAAAAAATTAAATTTGAAATGGAGGAGGTTATTATTATAGGTAAATTTAATAAATATTTTTTTCTAGTTTCACATGTGTGGGTAGTCATTTGGGCCAAATTTCTCTTTCTAGGCCTAAGAGGCCTAAGTAGCCCTAATTAGAGAGAGAAATCATAGAAAAAGATACTTCCACTTGGATATGGATAATTAAATTTTGTATGGAATTGTAAGGGGATAGAGGGTACTAAATTTTTTTCTCATTTTGACAAGTTTATTCTTAAATTCTTCTAGAGAAGGAGATTTACCAAATTTTAGGGCTACAAAGAATGGGTGCTTTAGCAAGCAAATGGAGTAAAATGGAATATTTTACAGGGTATGATGGATCCATGTGACTTTTGTTAGGTCTAAATTGGTGTTAAAAATCCATCCATGGATGAATTTTTCCTAGTTTAATGAGGTTCAATGCAAAACCCATTTTCTCTCTCGTATACCTCTTTGCCCATGAAGGAGTCAAGTGATCCAAGTAATAAATTGATGCATTGAAAAATTTCTAAGGGATTTATTGATGTTTATCTCTACATAATAAACCTAATCAAGTATAAACAAGTTAATTTTATTTATAAATAAGGTTTTAAGTGTTTAAAATGTCTCAAGGACTCATAATAGGACTTTCCTTCTTACACCTAACATGTTGAAGGAGTCAAACAAACATAAATGAGCTTCTAACAACCCAAGTAAGGTGGATATACCTCATGAATGTCTTATAATAATATTTAAATACATAATTAATGAAGACTTAAAGTCCTATTTTCAAGGAGGAGGACTCATTCTTCAACCAAGGACATATGAGGTACTATATAGAGTTCAAACAAGGATATATGCACCTTACAAGTGGTCAAGATTGACCAATAAATGATGATTTTTTTTTCAAGTCTCATTAACACATAATACTCTACCTATATGCCTCCCTAACGACATGAATTAAAATACAGGTTTGAGGAAGTACTACATAACACTTGAGGGGTTTGAAGACCAAGTTAACAACCCTACTTTGGGGCTACTTTGTCTCCCCATCATTTTGATTTTATATTTATAATCTTAATTACAAAATGTTATTATCACTCTTTTGATTTGGTTTTTCTTAAAGGCTTCCAAATTTTGTTCTCACCTATTAAAGAAATAAGAAGCTCTTTTCCTCCATTTTTAGGTTTTAGTCAAGTGTATGGTGATTGCCATTGATATAGCATTGTAAAGCATTAGTTTTCTTATGTTATTATCTAGTTTTTGTACCTTTATTACAATATATTTGAGTTATATAGTTCAAATTAAGTTTCAATATCAACCTTAATATAAGCATTGAATTTTAATTCATTTCCTTTTCATTCCTTTCATGCAAAGAGAAAATTTGTTAAGCCCATGTGAAACATTATTGTAAAGGTCATTCCTAAAGTGAAAAAAATGTGTGCAAGCTTCTTCCATTCCTAAGAGTGTCATTTTCAAGCATAAGTGGTCATATACATTGGTGCATCACCTTCATTCCAAAGTTTTCATTTCAATTCTACTAAAAATAGTGTCCATTCCACCTTTTTCATAGTAAAAAATTAGTAGTTAGTAGGAATAATATTAGTTTAGTGAGTACATCAAGGAAACCAAACCTAAATATAGATATTATCTCCCTTAAAAAGTCACCTACACTTAGGATAGATTCAATTATTTTAGTATGAGTGAGAAGTAACACACATACTCACAAGGGTACACTCTTGATTGATAGCACTAAACCTGCCTCGTTACACACATAGTAGACCATGTATAATCCTAGATATAGGAACTTTGTGAATAATTATGTCACTTATGAGATGGATCCATATCCATTTTATGACATCCTATACATTGAATAAAGGCATGACCCTTTAGCATAGTATTTGGTAATCATTCCTCCTTATCTAGGCTAAGAACTAGAGCAAACAACGTAATATCTTACTCAAGCAATGCCTAACATTGAATAAAACCAACAACAAGAGCCCTATTATGTTATGAAACCCACATAAACTAGATATTATCAATACTTATTTGAACATCATTTTTTGGAAAATAAATATAAAGTGCTAGTTAAAGCTATCAAAGTAGGGTCTAGGTTTCTGCCAAACTCCCACAAGAAAGTTTGAGTAGTTTGATCAAAACACCTAGTAATGTGCTATGACATCAACCATTTGAACATGTATTTACTATTTATAGCCAATATTTGGTCCAAATACCACAACAAGACCGCAATATGCTTACAAAAGGAAAATATATTTTGGATGAATAAATGAAATAGGTACAATAAGTGTACCAAACCTCTCTCAACCTAGATCATAATCATAATGCAAGGGCTATTTCTAACATGTCACCTATTGAGATAGATCTATCAATAAGGTAGTAAATATATGCCTCGAGACACACAAATTAAAATATATACCCCTTTAGCCAAAGTACATTAGTTGGTGAAATGTATAATGTTCATATTTTTATGGAAGATAATGTTACTCGAATAAAAGAAACCACTCAAAATGTTGTAGATAACACACAAGTGTAGTCTAATTTAAACCAAAGTTGGTCTAACTTACCACAAAGAAATATACAATAGGCTCTTTCAAACAAAGACACAAGTGGGTTGTAACAACATAAAATAGGTACACCTATTTACCAAAATCAATATTTAATTTCCACTCCTCAAATAACTACTTCATTGAATGTGCAATAGGGGGAAAAAATCCAATAATAGATCAACTTACCATCATAAAATATGTAAAAGACGATGCCACCGCAATAGGTGATAACAAATGTTCCACCATAACAAGCACAAACCAATATAACCTCTTAATCATAGATGTTTCTTAACCAACAACATATTCTTATTGGTTAGAATGTATCAATTGGTCAACAACAAATGCCAAAACAACAAGTACAAACCCCCAATAGTTGCTAAGCCAACAAGTGTCATTCTAACAATAATTTACAAATCAATAATAGTTGTCAAACCAAAAATAAATATTGTTTCAACAAGTACCGATTTAACAATAGGTGTTTAGACAACAATAAGGTTATTACATATAATAGGTACCAAGTGCTTGTCAATAATTTCCTTTCACCCAATGGGTATCACACGTGTAAAAAGCATCTAACTACCCACACCTTTAATAATAGTGATCTAGTAAAAAACATGTTCCCTATATCCAATAGGGTTGAATAAGTAGACAATAAGTTCCCTCCCAAGCCCAATAATATTAACACATTCAAAAGAGTCAAATGTCATTGATGTAGTCATAATTCCATAAATAGGGTTATGTATCCAACCTAAACCAAAATATGCCTCAACAATAGTATATTCTATACCCATAATATAATCCTAATGCATATATATGCATACCTTGTCACCTAGCCAATTCAACCAATGCCACAACATATACTTACCTTGGTTAAAATAATCCAATTTTGACCACACAACCTCCCAAAAAATAGGCCACTCCTTTCGATTTCCTAGCCCAAGAGTTACAACAAATGAAGGATGCAATTCAAGCAATGCGGGTTGGAAAACAAACAAAGAAATTCAAATTCGAGGAGATATTCTCTAACCCATTCAACATGGAGTATTTGTAAATACCATTTACACCAGGTTACAATCCACCTAAATTCAAAAATACAAAGGGAAAGGTGATCCTAGAGATCACTTAAATTAATTCTTTGTTTCCTACTAGCTAGAGTCCTACAATGATATATTTTTTCTTTTACTCTTCCCAAAGAGTCTAGCTAGACAAACCTTGGAATGGCTATTGAAATTACCAAAGAACTTTGTACTATACTTTGATAATTTTTTAGATAAGTTTGTACAACACTTTTCATACAATCTTGAGCATGATATTACTATTATGGATTTAGGACAAGCTAAATAGAATCCTAGTGAAATTTTTGTTGCATACTTGTAATGTTGGAGAGCCATAACAAGCCAATTTACACATAATCTATTGGATAAATAGTTGGCTACAATATTTACTTGGAGCTTGCATAGTGATATATCCTACAATCTTGAGCTGCAATATGCTCATATGTTTTAAGAGGTTATAATGAAAGGCATATAGATTAAGAAAGCCCTTATCAACAAAGGCATGATCAAGCTATCCTCTGCTAATCAGAACCAAAACCAAAATCAAGGCTAAGACTATAATCAAAACCAAACTCAAATACTAGATTCAATTCCACCTCAAGTGAACAACACTAAAATACCTACACCCTATAAATATAATATGAATATTATTGGCAATGGGGTTGCTAAATCATGCCATGTTTAGACAATACAAACACTAGCTTTCCATATCCCTCCATCCACCATACATTCAGCCAGGACCTCCACAAAACCAACCACCACAAAATCAAAACCAATTACAAACTCCTCCTCTGAGGAGAAGACCACCCATCACTCAATAATTTAGTGACCTTGGTGAACCTATCAATTTTGTGTTTCATAGATTGGTCCAATAAAATATGATTAGTTATCCTATACCAAAGCCATTTCCTAAATATACTCCTTTTCCTAATTGGTACAAGGAAAATGAATTTTGTGAGTACCATCATGTTAGAGGACATTCCATAAGATGTATATCAAACTCAGACATCTAATTGACAACATTCTAGAGAAGGGAGAGATCAAAAGAGACACCCATGCTCCTATGAACAATCATAAATTAGGTATAACCAAAATTCATTTATGCAACATAATAATAATAATAATAATAATAATAATAATAATAATAATAATAATAATAATAATAATAATAATAATAATAATAATAATAACAATAGTGGTAGATAATTCCACCCTTGAATCAACAACAATAATTCCAACCATAATAATAAGATAATGGTTAGAATCAAGGGAAAAATGATCAAACCAATCATATAGGTCATCATGTCATTACATATACCTATAACAATGTTTTAGGACACATTTTAGGCAATCATGTTACCACCATCACTATCAACCCTAGACCAACCACAAATAGACCTGGACCTTTATATAATAATGCCTATTTACCAACTAATACCTACCAAGCTCCTTATGTTGGTGATTATTATATGGGTCATGTTGATAATCAAGTACCATACCAACTAAAGATCATCATTCTAAGCCTCATTACATACACAACCAACTATCAAATCTAAGTTCCATATTGAGATTGCGTAATTGCAACTCAAAGATCTAGAGTCACTATCAGAGAACCACAACCAAATACTAAAAATGAGCCTAATCAACCTTCCATGCCTATCAAAAATTAGTAAATTGAAAAAACTAATGGTAAATCCTATTATATTGTGGAAAAATTGTAGAAGACACATGCACACATCTACATCATGGATTTGTTGTGTAGTTCTACCATCCATAAACAATCTTGAATGAGTATTTGAATCAATCCCTTTTGCCAGATAATATCACTCTATATAAATTCCAAGCCATGATAGGATACTTGGAACCTAACAAACATCTCACCTTTGACCATAATGATATGTCTTTTTTGGGCCCTCTACATAATAACCCATTGTACATTGAAGTCAGTATCATGAACCATAGAGTTAAACATGTCCTTGTAGACAATAGTTTAGGTCTAAACATTGTGTCTTTGAAGTTGGTCAAACATCTTAGATATACAACAACCAAATTATAGCCAAATACCATCTTTCTCAAGGCATATGATAATGAATAATGAGAATCTTAATGTACCCTTAACTTGGCAGTAGTCATTAGGCCATTGACCCATGATACTTTGTGCCATGTTTTAGACATATAATTATCTTATAATCTGGTATTGTGCTGACCTTAGATCTATGAAATTAGGGATATACCTTCAACATTGCATTAGTGTATAAAATTTACACACTTAGAAATGGGAGTGACTATACTTGCTGATATTCATCCATACTAGTATTGTAAATACCTTGAGGATGAGTTTAAAATTTACAATTACCAATTTGGGCATGAATCCTATGCCCCAAAAAGATAGTGAAAAAGACAAAAAGGGAAAATCCATTGAATCGGTCCTAGAACCTAATTACATTGACTTAGATATATTAGCCTCTACCTTAGCCATGCCTTCACTAGAATTTTTTAACCATTTCTATGTCATTGATAAAGGTATTAGAAAATATAGTACTCGCAATACATTCTTATTTATAAATTGCCTAAAAATCTCTAAAACTTATAGGAGACCTATGGATAAGAATACTCATATGGCATGGGAAACCAAAGGAAAGTCTCAGCTGAATAAACCCATTATCTTTAAATTGGCCTCTAGCCTAGAACAAGACCCTTTAGTAGAGGATGATTCATTTCTCTACATTGATGATTTGGCTGATTGTTACCAAAGTGTAAAATATCTTATTCCCAACTAGATTATGGATCACCTCACTTATGAAGGCTGAGGCCTCAAGTTACATCAACAAGGAACTATCAAACTAGTCTCAATGACTAAGTATAAAGGAACTCATGGTATTTGATTTAAGCTACATGTGGGTGACCTCACATACCTAATTCACAATCCAATACCAACAACTAGTGACGATAATGCTGACAGTGAAGTAGGGTATAATTATAGCATCTATGATGACCTTTTTGATATAAAATTATTTAAAACCCGTGCCATTTACACTCTTATCCCTATTTATTAACCTTCACCTTTAACTCATTAACATACATAATTGATAGATTGGGACCAACAAGAATCAATAATGCTATTATATGAGTTCAAAAATGAAGAGCTCATATGCAACTTTTTAGGATTAAGGAATCACATACCTCTTGGAGACTAGAAGTAGTGATTTGTTATTATATTAGATCCTGTTACCTATTTAAGAGAACATGTGAATTTCCCTAGCCAAAAATAAAATCAAACATTGAGGTCTAAAAGTGAAAACCTCTTTGGGATGCTTTCTGACTAGGGAAAAAGTAAAGAGAAAGGCAAGTCTCTTGGTGAAAACTAGTTTTTGGTGCCATTATATGGGGATGTTCACCCCTCTTCCTATGAAGCACATGAGACATTTATCCCACAGTCCATTTATGGATTAGATATTACTACTAAAGAACACAAATATTTTGCATATATTTTTTAAGAGTGCCCTAAGGTCTTTGTATCATGGCTGATGCCAACATTAAGAGATTTTGATTAATCCTATTTAGGATAATTAGAAGAGCCAGCCCATTTGGTGGACTTTGACATTGCCAATCTATTTAACTCCTGCCAACTATTTTAGATGATGATTCTAAACTTCTCATGGAGGAAAATTTAGAGGTAAATATTGGGACTCCAAAGGACCCAAAGTAGACTAAACTAGTCATGTCCTTCATTGAGGAGGAGCATGAATTTTTTAATTCCCTTTTGAGGGAATTTATTGACATATTTTCATGGGCCTATTCAGACATGCCAAGTTTGGAACTTTCCTTAGTTATTCACCATCTCATTTTAATCTTGATGCCAAGCTCATTAAATAAAATTTGCATAAGATGCATCTTCGTATTGTTGTTTTAGTAAATAAAGAGTTGTAAAAAATCTTAGATGCAAAATACATCAGGCCAATTGACTATTCTAAGTGGATTTCAAACCTTATGCTAGTAAGTAAGAAACCAGAAGGTATCAAGATCTATACTGGTTTTAGAGACATCAACAAAGCCTACCTGAAAGATGACTTTTTTTTCCTAATATTGACATGATAGTCAACTAAATGACCGGTTATGAAATACTTTCCTTAATGGATGAATTTTTAGGGCATAATAAAATCAAGATATCAATGGAAGACCATCAAAGACAACATTCACCACTCTATGGGGAATGATGTCATTTGGAATTAATAATGTCAGATCCACTTACCAAAGAGATATGATAGTGATTTTTCATGACATGATACATGAAATTATTAAGGGATATGTTGATGATATTTTTTATAAATTGAAGACCCATGCCAATCACCTAGTCCTAATAAGAATAATCTTTGATAGACTTTGTGAGTATAAAAATGGGCTTAATATAAATAAATGTGTATTTGGCATCAATTTTGGCAAATTGTTAAGTTTTATTGTCTCTTATAGGGGTATTGAAGTTAACCTAGGAAAATTCCATGCAATTACAAAAATGTCACCACCATCTACCTTGAAACAACTTTGTAGTTTGTAGGGAAAGATTCAATCTATCAGATGCTTCATCTCATAATTAGCTGACAAATGCCATCCATTTATGCACATACTAAAGAAAGGTGTGCAATTATCCTATAATGGAAAATGTAAAAAGGCATTTGACTAGCTTAAATAATATCTTTCCAACCCACCTATTTTGTTACCACCAATGCCAAATAAGCCATTACTTCTTTACTTGTCAGTAATCAAGAATGCCCTAAGGGCACTTCTAACATAGCATGATGAATAGATAAAGGAGTGTGCCATGTATTATTTGATCAAAACATTGGTTGCATATGAACATAGCTATACATTGATTAAAAAACTTAGTTTAGCAATGGTGTTGACAACCCAAAAATTATGTCATTATATGTTAAACAACAAGACCATTATTATCACCAAAGTAGATCCACTCAAGTATCTATTTTCCAAATCAGCTCTATAGGGCCATATGGCTAAGGATCAAGTACTCATATATTAGCATACTAATGCTCCTCTTAAATTTACTCAACCTCTTACATTTGGATTTATAGATGAGGCCATCATGACTATTGAATAAGTAGATGCACCTCCTGAGGCTAAAAAATGGAAGATATATTTTGATGAAGCATTCATGACTCATGGATTACGGGCTAGAATATTATATGTTATGACACAAGGGGATATCATTCCCAAGTCCTTTTATATTATATTTTTCTGTACCAATAACATATATGAGTATGAAGCACTCATTATAGGGATTCATCATGCAGTACAGTGGAACATTCAACATTTACTGGTGTATGGTGATTTCAATCTCATCATCAATTAGGATATAGATCAATATGAAACAAAAGATGCAAAGTTAGTACCATATAAAGGTATGGTTGATACTCTCAAGAAGCAAATTACCAACATATAATTTGAAAGAATACATAGGGACAATAACAAAATAATGAATGCCATGGCCACTATTAGCTTTATGATCTAGATCATCGATAAAGTATCTCTTAACAATAACACATGAATATCAATTTCTTATTGAGCATCTCTTAACACCAACACATGAATAATAAGCCATCAAGATAGTTTGTGTCATTATTGGTTCCACGTTTCACTAATACTTAAATATATATACCTATTTTCAACACCAAATCATGCCTCCCAATTTATCACATAAAAAACAAAAATCATTTTCCCACAAAGACTCTCACTATACCCTACTTGGACAAATTTTATATTTTAGAATCTATGATGGTACTCTACTTCGTTGTTTACCTTTGGCATAATCTGGACTAGTGTTGAGGAAAGTCCATGAAGAAGTGTGTAGAGCTCACACTAACAGGACAATCTTAGCTAAAAATTTACTATGTATTAGTAATTACTGACCAATGATGGAAGTTGATGTAGCTACATATGTGAAGAGGTGTGTCAAGTGTCAAAATCAAGCCAATCTAATTCATGATCCCACCAAGACACTCAAACCATTGACAACACCATGGCCATTATCAATGTGGGCCTCAACTTTATTGGGAAGATTAACCCAACATCTTCAGATGGCCATAAACACATCCTAACTACTATCAAATAATTTACTAAGTAGGTGGATGCCATTTACCTCAATATGTAATTGCTAAGTAGATATCCAAGTTCATATTCAAACATCTCATTTTCTCATCCCCTTTGAAATTATATCTGATAATGGTAGGTCATTCAAGAATAAAGATGTGAAAGCACTTTGTTCTCAATACCACATCAAATAACATTTCTCTACCACTTATTATTTGAAAGGTAATGACTAAGTTGAGGATTTTAATAAAACCATTTTTAACATTTTGAAGAAAATTGTCAATGACACTAGTCATAATTGACACTTGTAACTATTTATCACCCTATGGGAATATCATATCACATTATTTACTCCAATAGGAGCTATACCTTATTAACTTGTTGATGGAATTGAATCCCTTCTTCCCATTGAGGTTGAGTTTCCTTCTCTCCAAATTTCATTGCAACACATCATCGATGATGAAGACTATAGAGTGGCTCACTTATAAGAGATAGATCTACTCGATGGTAAATGTTTGTCCATATTGAATAATATTCAAGATTATCAGAACTGACTCAAAGGCCAAATAATAGGTGCATTACGCATCATTAGTTCAAGCTTGGTGACCTGTACTAAAAGAGAATCAAAAGAATGTAAATGCTAAAACAAATAAAAAAAGAAAGTTCCAACCAAATTGGTTAGGACCCTATGTAATTATTAACAACTACAAAATTGGAGCACATAGGTTCACTACACCAGAGGGAGATGAAATTGATGAACCGATGAAAATAATACACCTTAAATGTTTTTAGACTTGAGGGATTCATATTATTATCTATAAATATCATCTAAGTTATGCAATATTATATCTATTCTTTATCCTATACCCCTTACCATTCTACCATAACCTTAACACTTTACCAACAAGTTCTTTTTACCTAAATCCACATATCAAATTTGGCTCTAGTTTTGATTCATTTTTAATTTAGACACATTTAGTGGCTGATGATAGATTTAGTTCCAAAAATGGTTTCAAAATTACATCTTCGAATGGTAGTATATGCAAGCAGTGTGACAATAATCTTAGCAATTGCATCTTTGATTTGTTATTCCATTTGAATGGTGCCACTAATTATAATTGCCTTTGGGAAAATCAGTGTCCCACCTTTTTTTAATAATTATAACCACTTATGGGTAAATTAGTACCATAGACCCTTTGTCATTGCTTACTAATTATAACTGCTTATGGATAAACTAGGAGTAACACCTTTACCATGCATTACCACATCATCTTATCATTATTATTATCATTTGCCTTTTTAATTGAACTAAGTGGTACTTAATTCACCACCTTTCATGAAGGTATAATTAGAGTGACTTAAATTCCCAATAGGACTATGTAGGTAATTCTTAATTTAAATTAAGGTTAGCTTAGTCACCCTTTTGCCATGCTCTCACCATTTTGCGAGCTTGAATTATGTTGTATCTCATAATTATCCATTGAGTTGAGATAATAAACACACCAAAAATATTTGAATAATTTCAATACATTTTGTGAAGGTGTAACTACAATGAGTTGAGGTCCTAATGGGACTATATAGGCAATGCTTGAATCACGTTGAGATCAACTCAGTCACCCCTTTGCCATGCTCTCAACATTTTGAGAATAACCTAAGCCATACCTCATCATTTTGTGAGTTGGAATATTCTATGTCTCATAATTCTTGATTGAATTGAGATTCTTAGAAAATTCTAAAAAACATTTGAACAATTTCAAAATCCTTAAAAATTTGTAAAAAATCATAAAAATCTTAAAAATAAAAAAATCACAAAAATTAGATTATAATTTCCATGTGAGATATAAAGCTATCAAAATTTTATGCGACCGGCCATTTTATCTATTTTATTCATTTCTAGACCTTGGTCTTTTTTTCCTCCCACTTTTGGGAGAACTACATCGGCCTGAGGTTCGCACGGATTATGTAGGCAACACCTGGATACAAGGATTATCTCAAGTTAGCTCATCCACACCTTATTTTATTTTTTGACCCACTTCTTTGCTTTAAGGATCTTAAGACCCCTAAATATTTCATGAGTAACCACTTGTCATTTATTTTCCCCATCCTTATTGGCCTCAATCCATACACTTTCACTATTTTACGAGTCGATATTGTGAGCATTATGTATTCAAATTTGATACATTAATGACCACTAGGATTCATCTTATGGTCTCATCATTTTAAGTTGAATGCTCTTGAAATTTTTAAAGTTCATTCTAATTTTAAGATATATATGTAGTTAAAATTGTGAATTATAAATCTAGTTCATTAGTGGATACTAGTCTCAACTTTTAGTGTGGTTTTAACCTAAACCATACTCTCGTGCTTGTGTGATTTTTATTTGTGTTAATGTTTTCATGATTGTGAAATGTCATCCCCTTTTTTCTCATGCATTCACCATTTTATGATACCATTCTTATTTTCCTTTACACTTCAATCATTTGTTTTCTTATCATCTATTTTCTTCTATCCCATATCTTGAGAGAACTATATTTGACCTGAAGTTCACATTGGATCTTGTATCCATAGAACTATGTAGGTAGTGTCCACTTATGTAGTGCATCTAGAGTCAGCTTAGACACCCCTTCATTTTATTATATTCCCTCTCCTATTTTGTTTGTGTCATTGTCTCCTTATAGCCTAGGGGAAACCTTATGCCAATTGTTCTTATGTTATTTTATCAGTGTCATTACTACCTCGCTTAGGGGTCACCTTGTTGCCAAAAATAACACCTTTATTACACATTCATGAGCAATTGGTTTTTTAATTTGTAATAACATTATGATTAACCATTATTTATGTATTTTTGTTTATTGTGTTTAGAGTAGTTTGTTTACTACTCTTTTCTTTGCTTTGGATTTTTTAGTTGTTTAGTTATTTTGATTGTTTTATTCACTTTGTTTATTTGTGTGTTTATTTTTATATTTTTGTTGATTATTTGTTATTTTCTTCTCTATTTCCATAATATTATTTTACTTTTTTTACACTTAAGTCTTAGTTATCCATATCATGTACTTCATTTGTGTTTGTATTTAGTCTTACATTTAATTTATTTGTTATATTTACACTTTGGATTTGATTATCCATATCTCATTCCTAAATTGTTTATATTTACATTTAAATTAAGTTTTGCATGCTTAGGATATGAATTTTAATTTTATTTATCCATAAATATCATGCATAATATCACAAGCGAAAGCAAAAACATGCTCACAAAGTCTTCTAATAATGATAACATCTCTTTGATATATCAAATACTAACCAATTACCCTAACACATCCTTGAATCCATGCATAATAGACAAGAGAAAAAAAAGATTTATTACGTGTTTATATAGATGGGCATCTCTAAATAAGCATCCATATGAGTCATACAACATAATAAGATGATAATCTCAAAAAAACATATCCTAACCTTAACCGTCCTTTTTGGGTCTCCCTCTGAGACCCATTTCACAACATAATTTTTTAGTCTATATCCTGTATTTATTTGAATGTGCATTTTCAAACCTAAATTTAGGTTATAAATATGTTGTTATCCTTTGCAAGCTCTATCCTTTTTAGGCCTTGCCCTAAGAATAGAGCCTATATCCCATGTTTGTTCAAATGTGCATATTTGAACTCACCTTTAGCTAAAAATGAGTTGTTATCCTTTACCAAATCTATCCTTTTTGGGCCTCCCTCTGAGACCAATTTCACAACATGATTTCTTAGCCTATATCCCATATTTGTTTGAATATGCATCTTTGAACTCACCTTTAGACTAAAAATGGGTTGTTATCCTTTACCAACTCTATCCTTTTTGAGCCTTCCTCTGAGATCTATTTCACAACACAATTTATCAACCTACATCTCATGTTTATTTGAACATGCATCTTGAAACTCACATTTAGGATATAAATGTGTTATTATCCTTTTCCAACACCATCATTTTGGACCTCTTCCTGAGACCCATTTAACAACATGATTTTTTAGCCTATATCCCATGTTTGTTTGAATGTGTATCTTTGAACTCACATTAGGTTAGAAATGTGTTTTTATCCTTTACCAATGTATGTGTTCCTAATTATACCCACTTTTGGGAAAATTAGTGTGTTTCCCTTTTCATTCCTAATTATAACTGCCTTTGGGTAAATTGGTGTTTCCCTTTTTATTCCTGATTATAACCACCTTTTGGAAAATTAGTGTTTTTTGTTTAGTTACTAATTATAACCACCTTTGGGAAAATTAATATTTGTCCTACCTCCCTATTGGGGCATTTATCCATATCACTACTTATAACCACCTTTGGGCAAACTAGTGTCACACCCTTTGTTACTGATAATAGCCACCTTTGGGCAAATCAGTGACTCCACCACCATTACTGTCTATAACTACCTTTAAGTAATTCAATAATCCCACCCCTGTTTCCATCTAGATCATGCCATTATTTTCATTTTGAGGGAACATTATTTGACTTCCCTTTGGGGCATGAACCATTTGGATTAAAAAATTTTCATTCTTTGAAAAGACATTATGGTGCTTATGTCTTGCAAAAAATTCTCAAAAAGTGTCAAATTGTAGACACTTAATTTTGGCCACTTTCATGCATAAATCAATATTCAACTCAATTTCTAACAAATAAGGTAGCCTCATCTATATTGCCCAATTTCATCTATATAAGGCATTTAATGATGAGGCTACCTTATTTGGTGTATTATCCTATATGCATCACTAACATGGTTCAGTTCTAACTCTAGTCAAATTATGACTTAGGAATTTGACACTTTTATGCATGCTAATCTATTAATTCACAACATTTAAATCAATTAACACAAGATAAAAATGACTAAGAAAGATTAATTATATTATAAATCCTAATTAACTTGCCTAAATAAAAATTCTAAATCAAATTAGTGAATTTCACTTACTAAAAAATGATTTTTAACTAAAAATGAAGTCAAAGAGTCAAATGAGCTAATACAATGATTTATTATCTCATAAACATTTAAAATTATGACTCACACCTCACAAATATCTAAAGTGAGTTGTCATGTCTCACAAATATCAGAAATTGAGGTGTCAAGATTTCATGAGTGCCTTAAACCCTCTCAGAGTTAGATTGACCCAACCTAGGTTAATTTAGACTTAACTCAAATTAGAATTTAACCTAACCATAAATACAAATACAAGTGCCCACACCATTGATAAACAAGCTTTTGTGTGTAAGGTTATTCTGTTGGAATACCTTCTTGATTCCCTTTAAGATTAGTGTTATTGTGAATTTTTCTTTCCAAGCTTCACACCAATCCACAAGTGACTATTGAAAAGATGCTACCACCATGAAAGAGCATTGATAAAAGAGTACAATCATCATAGGTTGAGCACGAACATTCTTATGCCAATAAGTAAGCATCATATGCGACAAGGGAGGTAAGAAAATTATATTATCTTCATCTCTATTTTGTGTTTTTTCTTATTGTGTTATGCTCCCCCTAGTTCTTAGGCAAGAGGGTTTAGTCTTAGTGAATTATTTTCTTGATGTTTTCTCATTTGGACTAACAAGAGACTAATCTACATATTGTTTCCTCTTCAAACTCCTAAGGTACACACAATGACTAGAGACATTGATAAAATGATGAAAGAATGACAAGACACTCACAAATTATTATTAAATGACACCAGACTTTGACACAAAATTATTGACTCACTATAGACACAAAACAATAAATATATTATTTGACAATAACAATTTATTTGACATATTAGTTTTGAAAAATTAATTATATGACTCATTATGTAATAAATACCAAACTTTTTAATAAAAAAATCCTAAAATACACATAAATTAATAAATTAAAATGACATATTTATTTTAAAAAACACACATTAAAAACTCATAATCTAAAACTATGAATTAAAAAAAAATAGACTCAAAATAATACAAATCAAACATAAAAAACAAATAAATAAAAACCCATGAAAAGCTACTTACCAATTTAAATAAAAAACTAATACATAAACTTAAAATATAAAATAAGTACATACCTTTAAAAAACTTGAAACTAAAAAAACAACTAAATTAAAACCACTTTTCAAAAAAAAAAACCATAGATCTTATATAAAGCACTACATGCCAAAACACAAACAAGTGTCGTGAAGTGGCTTTAGTAATTGTTGACAGGTGCAACAAGTTTATGACTAATTGTTTCTTTATTTTAAGAATGACCATAATAATTGTGCTGATCATGAACAAAAGCATATAGTGTCTATTGAATAATGTGACTAATAGAAAAGTATATTATTATAAAAAATCATGGAATCTAAACATGAAAATTTATGTTACACATATAAAGATGGTAAGCTTATACAATAAATTATAGAAATCCATATAAATATATTTAGAAAAAAATATAAGTTCGATTACACAAAATAAATGAAAAATGAATCACAATTCCTTATAACATGCATAATATTATATATTGGTGTGACCACATATTTTTTCAATTCTAACAAGACAAGTAAAAACATAATAAGTAGACAAATAAAAACATGTTTCCAAGGAAATCTATTTATGTACGAAAACTCAATACTGCACATTTAAATTAAAAAAATGAAGGAAGAAAAATATAACATTAGAAATAAGAGAGAATTTTTTTGATGGATGTGACATTTTTTTCTCCAATTTGTTAATACTAAATATTTGAATTTCCCTAAGAAAATTGTCATGTCATTCCCCATTAACCAATAAAAATGTATAAAAAAAAACTTTCCAAATTTTCTTTAAAAAAAAAAATGATTTAAACTTTAGAAACTTATGATTTTTTTTGTATTACACACTTTCCAATACAAATCAATAGTTAAAAGTGATTCCAATAAATACCTACTGCAACATGTACTCATAAACAAAACTAAAAAAAACAAAACCATAAGCTTTGTAAAACCACATATTGTATGGACTCAATAAATCCACAAACCAAATGGAATTAAATAACTTGATACCATATAAAACAAGGAAAACCATAGAATACAAGACTAAACCATTTATATCTAAACCAAGTAAACTAATAAATAAACCAAACTATTAAAAAAATGAATGGTTGTAAATAAATGGTTGTTATGAAGCATATAATGGTTGTAAAGGGTGAAATTTATGGCTACTTGAACTATCAAGTTTGAACGAAGTAAATTTGACGTCATTATAGTAGGATTGGATACATATCAGGAGTTATAATGTAATATGATTGAAAAATGCATGTGTCTAGGTGGGTGAGGATACCAATGCAACATTACCAATGCTACCACTCAGAGTTGAATTCAACAAGATCAAATGCATTAGGTCTGATGAGTCATGTTCAAGTGCAACTTACTATGTGAAACATATAAAGCTAACATGCAATGCTTCATCACTCAATGCAATTGAAAACTACAAATGTACATCCTAATTTTGTAACCAATGAGGGAGGATGAATGGGATCCAGGTTTGGGAAGGATCTCTTGAGGAGTGTCAACTCACCTAAAGTCTTTGAAATAATACAGGGTCAAATTAAAAAAAAAACATATTTATCTTGTGAATAGACGTATGGCCACGACCATAAACCATTGAATATGGCACTAGAACCTTGTAAAAATAATAAAACATAAACCTTATTTATCATTAAAAAAATTAACATTGAAAATGGCATGTGATCTACAATGTTATCCCAATGTCAAAAATGATGAAAGGCCTATCATATGAAATGATACCAACACGTGGTCTTCATTTCTCAACATTGTTATGATTTAGGCTAAAGAGGAGTAGAAAGGTTCCAAGGTAGAACTTGATCTGATATCAATGATGGGTTTTACCCCATAAATGAGAAGAGTCAAAGGCTCAATGTGCAATGCATGATTATTTGTTAGTAAAAATTCATCATTTATTAAAGTGAGAGTGTTACATTTATAGGCCTACATAACTCCTTGAATCATGGAGAACATGTTCATATAAATACCACACATCTCTCATTTGAATATCCCTAAATATTTCACAATTTCTATCAAACCCTATAATTACTCAATAATATACATGAGTTGTATTATAATGCACTTTTGTTATTATTTTATTTGATCCACATATTAATTTATTATATATTAAATATAATGGATAACCAACCTATCCATATGTGATTATTACTCATAATAATCCCTTACATTATTTTAGTACCACACTCACTCTAACCTAAGAACCACGTGAGTGATAACTCACTCATTTATGTAACATAAAACACATTGGTGACCTCGTACATTGTAATAAAAAATTACTTAAAATTTTTGTCTTAGGGTTTAGATAAATTCATAAACATTTAACACTAAAATAACTTTCTTTTTCCCTTGGATTCAATAGCCATCATTGAAATCACTTTTTTTTTACCTTGAATTTCATAGGAATTTACTAATCTTCATACTGTTTAACACTTTTTTAAAATTTAATGGTCGGGGGAATAACTTAATTAACTATGGAATAAACTATTCTAAAGAAAGTGAATTAAATAATTTAGATCTACAATATTTTGATAAATATACAAAATTTGAGAATATGTTAAATATAGAAAAGTACAATGCCAAAAAATATCATGAAAGTAGTAATGAGAAGGAGAAATAACACTTAGCTTATGCAATGTTGTATTTATAGATTTAATAGGCACAAGTACATAAGAAGATAATTTTATGATTTACCTTGATTCATAAAATTTTGGTACTTAACTTTCTATCAATTGAGACACTAGCATCATACTATAGACACTAACATCAATGCTAGATTTTGATGCTTTTATATAATTCTAAATATGGATATTTTTTTAGAGAAACCAACTATGCCTATTAGGGTTCACTGTCACCTTGTAAGTTACCAATTCAGATTGTGCACATAGGTTCTTGAAATTAGTATTTTTATCAAAACCTTATGTCCTTCAATTAGGACATGTCACCTTGAAAAATATATGTTAATGCTGAAATGAAGTTAAGCTAACCTCAAAGATCCCTATATGAATTATAACTACCTACATATAAATATACTCTTAAAAGGGCCTCAGAGTGATGTAGTTCTCCCTTTTATGTAGGCTTGTGTGTGAACAATTATGCAATATGATATACATGAGTTCATCTTGTGATATAGCTTGTGACTTGATAAATACTAGTCATGGGCTGCTCTTTAAATGCTTCATACCTATTAGAATATTATCCTTATGACTAATTTGGAAATAAATAATAATAAGGAAATAAATAATAATAAAGAAATAGCTCAATTTTACAAATGATTTTTAGTACTGTAGTGTGAGATTTAGAGGTGTTTTCTTAGATTCCATTAGATTGATAATGAATGAACCTTGATTTGTATTTATACTACACATTTTGAAATAATCTCATGATAGAGTTAAATAAGATAAATAGATCAAACCATACATATCATGAGATTTTCAATTTGATCATTTGAAAGGTAGGGATATGAGTGTCGATAATAGTGTCCTAATCTAGATGTTAGTAACCTATAAGGTAAAAAGATACTGAGGATCTGTAATTGTCTATGTGAGATGGAAATCAAGTTTTATATAGAATGTAGGTTATAGGTTATCTATGTCATTAGAATGCTTAGGGTCAAACTATATGATAATTAATTAGGCATAGTGAGATGGTGAATATGAGCCTTTCAACAATAGTAATGTTATAAATTAAAAATTTGAGCCATGATTAGTATTTTTTAAATGTATAAAACCTATATGTCATATAAAATAAGATTTTAGTATCTACATTTACATCCTCTTTAATCTAGTAATGCATGAATATGAAATTATGAGGTTAAATGAAAGAAATGTGTACCTTGGTGTGTATAACACACCTTACTTTTTCTTGAGCCTTGTTTGAGTTTGTTGTTTATGCATACTTATAATCAAGATCATGCTACATTATAATTAGTGCCTATAATTTAAAAATTAAACAACTTAAAAGTAAAGAATGTAAGGAATTAATGCATTTATATGTAAATGCAACCATATTTCTCATTGGTACTATACTTTAATGATGATGCTTCCTTGTTGAAGCATTTGAGAGAGAGGTTCATAACTAAACCTTAGAGATGCAAAGAGGGGAATTGAAGGGTGATCATGCCCCTAATTTAGTGTACATGTGAGTTTTTCTAAGGTCATTGAGATCACTGAATCTCAATTATACAGCTTAAGTGTAAACATAATCTAGCCATTCTAGCCAAGGTCAGGTGGTGTAACCATCTCAACCTAAAAAGGGGAGTAGTGCCAAGGTCATTGAGGGTGATGAATCTTGACCTAAAATAATGTTGAAATAAATGAGCAAATGATGAGCCAAAGAATAATATCATCTTAATAAAAGTAAGCCAAAAAAGTTGAGACAATGATTTTTAAAGTGAGATATCAAATGTATTGGATAAAAACCCATGTGATCTTATTAGAAGGCTTGTAACCAAAATCTCTACAAGTATCGTTGACAATTTTTGACCCTACAGGTCAAAATTGCAACTTCTATCATTCAAAACTTTGCTTAAACACGCCTTTCAAATAATGGGAAGAGGATCAGGCCAAGGGAATACTTTGAAAAGGCTTAAGATAGAATTCCTTCAGACTTTTATCTAAAGGAAATACAAGAGGAATGGTCCATTACAGAAAGGCTAAAGGACTATTTTCCAAAGGCTGAATGACTTTAACATTTTTCCCAAAGGGTACATAGTGAAGGGTCTATGTTATGAAAGTCTTGTCATGGTTCCAAAGGGACATTTTTAGAAATCCCAAAGGGCACATACCCTTCGATTATATTCAAAATGAAAAGTTTTAAGGGTTATTAGCCCTTCATAAAAGGGCAGTTGAGAAAAATTCAAAGAAAATGGGACATTACAAAAATCTTGAAGGGAACATACCCTTTGGGAAGGTTCAACATAAATGTCCAAGGGTTCATTGAGGAAGCCTGAAGGGCACTTCATAGAGAAGGACATTGGTAGGTTTTTCAAAGGTCCTTTACAAGAAACCTGAAGGGTATATACCCTTTGGAAGAAGGCATTTCTCAAAGGGTAGAGTTTATTTGCAAAATCTGAAGGAAAAAATGTATGAAGTAGAGCTTCAGACATTTTTTCTGAGAGACAAAATATGAAATAAAGAGGACCATTTACATAATTCCAAAGGGCACTTTTTGGAAGAAGAGTTCACTTGGAAATTTTTGAGGGGAATTTGGAAAAAATCAAAGGGTCCTTTTCATAAAGCTGAGGGGACACACAAAAGTTTTGAGAGACACTTTTTGAGAGTCACAAAGGGTATCTTCCCTTTAGGAAAGTTCATCACATAAATTCTGAAGGGTAATTTGGGAAGGCTTGAAAGATAATTCTTGTGAACAATTTGTCTACAAGAAAATGACTTGACAAAAAGTTTGAAAGAACAGTGAGGCCATAGTAAAAAGTCTGAATGAATTCATTTAGACAAATTGTTTGAAAGAATTCCTTTGAAATGATTTCTAAGAAAGATAACCCACAAGTAATGATAAAGACCAAGACTTGAATTTTCACAGACAATTTGTCTACAGGAAAGTGAAAATAATTCAAGCAGAAGAGAAGTCCAAAGGAATTCCTTCAGACAAATTATTCGAAGGAATTCCTTTGAAAGGTTTTCCAAGTGAAAGTTTGAGTAAAAGACAAAGAGATAGGAGCAAGTTTCCTTCAAAATTTTTGTCTGAAGGAAATAAAGAGAACAAGATGAAGAGAGAAGTCCAAGATAATCCTTGTGAACAATTTTTCCATGGGAAAATGACTTGATAGAATTCTGAAGGCCAATGAAAAAAGATAAAGAAAGGAGATGAAAAGGCTTGTGATGATAAACTCGAGACAAATACATGAAAGGGGGAAAATATATACACAAATGGCTAATGAACATGCATAGTAACAAAGAGCCAGATAACGTGAGAGATGTCAATAGTGAATATAGATAGATTAAAGGGTTCTTCATGCAAAGGGATTAGAAGCAAGATTAGACACATCTAGGTGTAACCATTTTATCACAACACCTTTATTTATAAAGATAGAGACTCATTTGCATGAAGGACTCAAGCTGTTTAACATTAGAGAGCTTAACATGATTTACGTGCATGCACTCTTGTTAGTTCCAAGGTTTTCAAATGTTCCAATAGTTTAAATAGAATTCTAAGTTCAACATTAACATTATTTTCATGTAAAGAGAAACCTTTCAAATGTTCTAATAGCTCAAGAAGAGTTCCATTTTTGGAGGTGGGCATAGATTTCATGCATGTTGAAAGAGCAACCCAAGATGAGTCCACCATCTATTTTCAATTCCAAAGGATTTTTCATGTAAGACAAAGATAAATCTAGAAGGCTTTGTTATCTTGGCATAATAGAAATTGGACTTGGGCTAATGAAAGAGTTATATTCTTCTTCTATTTTCAATGTCAACCTCTTGGCTATTGTGTATTTTTCTATATAGATTGGCTTTTTAGCCTTGAATTATATCCCTCTTTTGGAAAGAAAAAATTCTACCAAAGATTGAGTTGTAACTTTCTTTTAGATTAATAGAAGGATTGTTGTTTTTAGATTCCAATTACTGGTATAATGTATTTATGTCATTGATTTGCATAAATGATAGAGTTTTTCTTCCTTTCCAAGTCTTGACTCTTACCTGGTTACTAGCTGGTCAAATTATACAGGTCATGCTCTATGTTTAAGTTCCCTTTGGTTAGAATTTTAGTGGATGTAAGTCACTGATTAGTGTCTTCAATCAGGCCTATTATTTCATTTCCCTCAAGTTTTAGTTACTAGATCAAACCTTTTCATGATATACTTATGTATATTTGTCAATTGGAGTTGAAAGTTCAGCCTTCTTCTTGTCTAAATTAGTGTTTTTTAGGATCTTTAATTGAGTGGATCAATAAAAAATATAGGTGTATCACCATCATTAGATAGGATTTTCATTCAAGTTTCTCTCTCTTTTCTTGGAAGTTTGTAACATAAAACAAAGGTCCTAATTGATACACCAAAGGGAGATAGCCCTTATAATCTAGAGATTCAATACACTGATTAGGTCACCCATAGCCTAGGATTGTTTCCATGTTTTAGCAGACTATGAAGGCCTAAAAATACCTTCACAGGGGTGCAAGTCTGATTGACAATAGTTTTTGGCATGCCCAGTGGGACATCAAAGAAATTCTTTGCATATCTAAATTTTTTTTGTAGCAGTAGAAGATATCATCTAGTTTTAGAGATCATAGCATCTTTCAGGCAATTCATTCATGCCAAAGGTTACCACAAGGTTAGTAACTAAAATTAATCCTTTTGAATTTTTATTATACAAGAGATAAAGGTTTAAGAGGGCAAAACCATATCCTAAAAAATAGTATTTGCCTCCTAGTCAGCATATTATTCTAAGCACTACAATCCCCACTACTAAAATGGCCCTCAAAAATCAAGTGTTTGCTCCATTCAATAGAGGTAGCCCACTAAATTTAGCCCAATTTGATGACATTATAGTGTCTTCCCTCAATAGTATCCCATTCTTATCAGGAGAAAATCAAACAACCCCTATTGAACATATCCAAGATGTTGCTAATCTTTATTCAATCCATAATGTGGTTGAGGATAATGTTGCTATTAGATTATTCACTACCTCCTTCAAAGGAAAAGCATTATAGTGGTATATAAATCTACCACTTAATTCCATCTCTACCGAGGATGAATTAGGTGCAACTTTGGTTAAGCAATTTGAAGATAAATCTAATCACCTATCTTTAGTTGAGTAATAAACCACCATAATAAGGGCTCCTCATGAATTCATATTTAATTTTAACCTCAGATTCTAAAAGACATGGATCAGAATACCTATGCTAGTAAGGCCATCCTTTGAATATGCATTTTTATACTATTTGAAATCTCTTAATTCTGACATTAGTGTGATGATACAGTTAATGTGTGGTACTACCTTGCTAGATGCTTATGAGATTGAAATAAAGGTACAAAATAGTTTGATACAAGATGGTAAGATTTCTCTAAGACCTCTAATGCCTATATTTCTAGAATTAAGTTCTGTATCAACCCCCCAAATTCCTCAAGTTCCATCCTTAGCTCTTATTTTGGCACCTTAAGCTCAAATTGTAGCCCCTACTAGTCAAAATGTGAGATACGAGAGTTCAAAAGTTTGCTACAATCCTTTGGGAATTAAATATATAACTCAAGAGGAAATAATTTTAGTCCAATAGGCCTTATCAAAAATAAAATTAGAACACCTATCAGCCCTTAAAATATTAAAGGCTTCCTTATTAGGGTTTCAAAGAGAATAAACCACCATATCAAGCACAAGGAGCCATAACTCCAGCTAAGCCATATACTACCCTTGATCCTAAAGCTCCTTTGAATTCAAAGGCCATTTTTACCACCCCACCTCAAAATAACATGATGCAATATTTAGGTTGGTAATCCTCAAATCTCAATGATGCTCAAAACCAAACCTTGGTATCACAAAACATCACTATGCCACACATGACATAAGAAGAGTTTTCTTTTCAAGGAGGTCAGTACTAAGATATTGGTTTGGTATCACAAGGAGAGACTCATAAAATTTAAGGGTATACTGATGATATTAATGTAAATTAAAAAGTAGATGATCATGTTGCTTTTACTTAAGGTGTTGAAACTAGTAATGCAAGTGGTCAAGTTACAGCTGTAACTAGAGCTAAAAGAAGAGCCATTGAAGAGGCTCAAGAGATAAAAAATGATTCAAGTACTCCTAGGGTTGTTTCTAAGAGTACCAAAGAGCAAATTTATATCCCAATAACTTATAAAAATCAAAATATAGAGGTTGGTAAGGTTCATCAACTACCTCTAGTTTGTGAATAGCTAGTGCTTTAGAAGGTACAATCAGAGGTTAGTGGATCTCATTTTAGTATAATGGATCAAATGAAGAAATATAATATAAGTATTAGTATGTGGGATTCTCTTTTCATTCCAAGATAAAAGGATAATTTCATTCAAGATATTTTAGCTCTAGAATTATCTCCAAAACTAGTTTTACAAGAAGGTGTTGTCTTAACTAATTTAGATCAGCCAGCTAAGTAATAGGTACAATAAGTAAATAAGATGGAATATGTGGGAAAAACTAAGGTAAAATAAAATAAAACTCTTACTTTTTACCTTTCTTTGATAGTAGGTGATACTTTAGTTCGTAATTGTATGGTGGATAGTGGAGCTAGTAGTATAGTCATGCCTAAATAGAGTGCAGACAAGCTTGGATTTGTTTATAAGCCAAAAATTAAAGGAGTATTGAATATGGATGGGTCACCAAAAAATATGGTAGGAATAATTAAGGATTTGAAATTGACATTACATGCATGTCCCAATGTTACTATTCAATAAGATGTTGTGGTAGACTTGCTCCCGTACTTTGCTATGTGCCTTTCAAGGGATTTCACCTCAAACATTAGGGGATATTTATCATCTGATTGGAATTATTTGCTATTAAAAACTAGGTATGGTACCAAGGTAACAATTAATTCTGAGCCTATTTCATGTTTTCATATGGAGCCATATATGCCAAGTGTTGTGAATACTAACTATATCATCTCAGATGAGGTACTAGAAACTAGTGAAGTAGAAAATGGATCACATTTAGATGGAGTTCTAAATTTGTTTCTTGATGAGTGGGATTCTACCTTACATGAACATTATCCTTATGAGATTATTGAATAAGAGGGTCTTGGTCTATATTTCCTTCATGAGAATGATGCACTAATTCCAACCATGGTCAAAGAAGATGAGTCTAATGAAGGTTTGTGGTAATTGTACTTTGATGGATCAAGGAATAAGCATGGAACCATAGTAGGAATGATGTTATTTTTTCCAACAAACCAAAGGTATTTCTATTCTATTAAATTTTAGTTTGGTTGTTCAAACAATGTTACTAAGTATGAAGCACTAGTTCATGGTTTACAGTGGGCTAGGAAGATGAAAGTCAATTCTTTGTAAGTTTTTGAAGATAGTGAACTTGTAGTTCACTAAGTAAGAGGTTTGAATGTATGTTAAAACTTGTTGCTTAAATATTATAAGCATAGAATTTGGGATTTACGTGAAGATTTTTAGGCTTTTAACATTCAGGCAATATTAAGAGATAAGAATAAACATGTTGATAGGTTAGTTACTATTGGGGCACAATTTAGTATCCCAACTGATGTAAAAAATGAAAAAATATAGTCACATATAAAGGTGGTTGTAAGGCCTTCTATTCCAGATAATCATGAGAATTGGTAGGTGTTCAAATATGATAATCAAATTGTGAGATTCTTTCAAGAAGAGGTTGAGTTTTCTTCAAGAAACTAGTCCAAGCACTTACAACAGTATGGTGATCAGATTATGTAACTAAAAATGAATAAGCTACCCAAAGTATTGGTCACACTTGAGAACATTTTTAGTGGAGATGATAAGCTAAGGAAAGATAAGTCATCCTTGTCAACAAAAGAAGAAAACTATGCCAATGTAGAGATTACAGTTGGTGAGATTTTAAATTTGGGTAAGGTATGCACTCCTTCATAAAATAAATCTTTCATTGAGTTATGCACAAGTTTTGCTGATATATTTGCATGGTATTATAGTGATCTCAAAGTTTTTTATCTAAGTTTGGCTCAACACACCATTGAGTTAGAGGAGGAAACTAAACCAATGAGACAAAGACAAAGGCCCATTAATCTAATGCTTGAGCAATTGATGAGAGTTGAGCTTCACAAGATCATAGAATCAACTATTATATTTTCAATCAAGCACTCAACTTGGGTGGAAAATATTATTCTAATATGAAAAAATAATGGTGAGATTCATTTGTGTGTTGACTTTCATGATTTGAACATGTCTTCACTTAAAAATCACTATCTATAGACATCAATGGAACAAATTTTATAGCTTGTTTTAGGTTTAGAGAGGTTTTATTTGTTGGATGGATATAGTGGCTACAATCATATTTTGGTCAAGGAAGAAGACCAATTTAAGACAACCTTCACAACCAAGTGGG
Source organism: Torreya grandis (assembly GCA_037957365.1). Lineage (NCBI taxonomy): Eukaryota > Viridiplantae > Streptophyta > Pinopsida > Cupressales > Taxaceae > Torreya > Torreya grandis. Next base: position 3,196,589 of record JARHVA010000844.1, read on the forward strand.
GGACATTTACATATAGAAAGATGACATTTGGTTTGTCTAATGCTGGATCAACCTTTCAGAGAGACATGGATATGGAATTCTAAGGCCTTCTTAATAGGTCTATACTTGTTTATTTGGATGATATAATAGTGTTTTTAAATAATACAAAAGATCACATGGTTCATCTCAAGTAAGTGTTTGAAAGGTGTAGGCAATTTGGGGTATCTCTAAATCCAAAAAAGTATGTATTTTTAGTTCATGAAGTAAGCTTCTTGGACATATTGTTTCAAAGCATGGTTTAAGCATAGATGATAAAAGGATTCAATCCATCTTTACACTCTCCTTTCCTAATCACAAAAAGGATTTGTAAAGTTTCTTTGGGAAAATCAATTTCATAAGGAGATATATTTCAGATTTTTCTATTTTAGCTAAGCTACTTACAATGATGCTAAATAAAAATTAGAACTTCAACTAGTATAAATAAGGAATAATAGATTTTTAGGATATTAAGAAGGCCATAAATAGTTCTCTTATGCTTATAAATCCATATTTCATGAAAGATTTCATTTTGTACACTTATGCTAACATGGACACTATTTCAAGCATTCTTATGTAGCAGAATCATGAGTCCTTCGAGCAACCAATAGATTTCTATAGCCAAGACTTGGAAGGGTATGAAATAAGGTATTATTTTGTTGAAAATCATGTCCTTTCAATTATAATATCTCTCAAGAAGTTTAGGCACTTGTTGTCTAATAATAAGATACACCTAATGGTTTCCCATCCAAGCATCAAAGAGTTTCTTTTGAACAAAGATATAAATGAGAAGAGAGTTGGTTAGATAACAAAGGTAATGGAATATGATGTGGAAATTAAGGTCATAAAGCTGATTAGAGGCAAAGGATTGTGTGAACATCTAGCAAAAGACTTGAAAGAGGATAATGAGATTGTTTTGATGTTAAATGATGAAGAGGTTACAATTGGTCATACCTCACCTTCCAGGTGGTTTCATGACTTGGTAAGCTATCTCCAAGATGCTATTTATCCCTCTCATCTTAGTGCTTCAAAAATAAGATATTTTATATTGCAATTAGTTCCATTTTTGTTCTTTGATGGTGTTTTTTTCAAGAAAGATATCAATGAAATGTTGCTAAGATGTGTAGAACCAAGCCAAACTCAGAGATTGCTTGAATAATTCCATGATGGACATGGTGGAGGACATTTTTATATAATAACTAAGCCCTTAATATCATGAGAGGTGGGTACTATTAGCCTAGTATATTTGGTGATTTCCATTCATAGGTTAGAAAGTGCAAACAATGCACTATGTTTATAGGAAAAGTAAAGCTTGCAGCCTTACCTCTTCAACCAATTATGGTGGATTAGACCTTTGTCCAATGGGGATTGGAATTTATTGACTTCATTAATCCTCTTTCAATTTTAGGGCATAAATGGATTCTCATCACTACAAATTACTTCACATGTTGGATAGAAGCAATAACATTGAAAGAAGCAAACAAAACTAATGTTCTTGATTTCCATGAAGGTTTGCTTACTAGGTTTGGAGTTCCTTCAACTATTATTTCTGATAATGCAATGTTTTTTGTGGGATCTAGGATCAGCTAATAGGCTTTCCAACATGGGATTTATCTCAACACTTCATCAAACTATTATCTATAATTAGAGGTCATAAGAAGGACTATTAAAGAAAATCAAAGGTCATGCCATCTCAAGTTGAAGTCATTTCTATGGGCTGATAGGATCACCTACAAAAGATCAATAGCCAACTCTCCATATAAGTTGGTATATAGTAAGGAAGCAATGTTACCCATTTATCTTGAATTTTATACTTTAGAACTAATGCATCAGCTTAATTTATTGGAGAATGAGCCTATGGATATTAGGTATGTTGAGCTTATGGAGTTGGAAGAGACAAGAAATTAGTCCATGCTAGCCATGGAAATTCATCAAGCACAGGTAAAGAGATCTTTTGATAAGGGAACTTATTTATGAAGTTTTAAATAAGGAGATTTGGTCCTCAAGTGGGATGAGGATAGAGCTAAACTAGGAAGGCATACCAATTTTTATTCTCTTTGGAGTGGCCTATACACAATATCTAGCTGCAAATCCCACAATGCTTTCTAACTTGCAAAGTTGGATGGTCAAGAGCTTCCAATCCCATTCAATGGGATACATCTGAAACATTGCTATTGAAGAGCAAAGCTCCTTGTACATAGTTGTTTTGATTTCCTCCAAGTGTTATTAATGCACATTAGTTTCATTATATTTTATTCCAATAAGTGTTTGTTTGCACATTTACTTTGTTAGTTAGCTTTCTAATTTTGTGTTTCTCTTCTATTTTGAAGGATGAAGTTACTTCATGTTTGATTAAAGGAGATTTGTAGTCATAGACCAGGTTTACCATTATTTTTGTGAGTTTTATATCATGTATATGACCAGGTTCTTAAGCATAGTAGGCATGCTTCCCAGCAAAATTACCAAAAATGTTGACAATATTTGACCTTATAGGTCAAAATTGTAACTTCTATCATTCAAAACTTTGATTAAACATGCATTTCAAAGAAGGGGAAGAGGACTAGGCTGAGGGAATACTTTAAAAAGGCTTAAGACAAAATTCCTTCAAACTTTTATTTGAAGCAAATACAAGAGGAATGGCCCATTATAAAAAGGTTGAAGGACTATTTTCCAAAAGCTGAATGACTTTAACATTTTTCTCAAAGGGTACTCAATGAAGGGTCTATGTTATGAAGGGCTCATCATAGTTCTGAAGGGATATTTTTAGAAATCCTAAAGGGCACATACCCTTTGAGAATATTCAAAATAAAAAGTCCAAAGGGTTATTATCCCTTCAAAAAAGGGCAGTTGAGAAAAATATGAAGGAAATGGGACATTACAAAAATCCTAAAGGGTACATACCCTTTAGGAAGGTTCAAAATAAAATTTTGAGTGTTCATTGAGGAAGCTCAAAGGAAACTTTATGGATAAGGACATTGACAAATTTTTTGAAGGTCCTTTACAAGAAAGCTGAAGGGTATATACCCTTTGGAAGAAGGCATTTCTCAAAGGATAGAGTTCATTTGCAAAATCTGAAGGAAAAAATGTATGAAGTAGAGCTTTGGACATTTTGTCTGAGAGACAAAAGCTGAAAGAAAGAGGACAATTTACATAATTTCAAAGGGCACTTTTTGGAAGAAGAGTCCACTTGGAAATTTTCAATGGGCACTTGGAAAAACCTAAAGGGTCCTTTTCAAAAATCCAAGGAGACACAAAAGTTTTGAGAGGCACTTTTTGAGAGTCTTGAAGGGTATCTACCCTTCAGGAAAGTTCATCACAAAAAATTTTAAGGGTAATTTGGGAAGGCTTGAGAGACAATTCCTAGACAATTTGTCTATGGGAAAATGACTTGACAAAAATTATGAAAGAAAAGAGATGCCGTAGTAAAATTTTTGAAGGAATTATTTCAAATAAATTGTTCAAAATAATTCCTTCAGAAGACTTTCCAAGAGAGATAACCCACAGGTAATGATAAAGATGAGGACTTGAATTCCCATAGATAATTTTTCCATGGGAAAGTGAAAACACTTCAAGTGGAAGAGAAGTCTGAAGGAATTCCTTTGGAAGGTTTTCCAAGGGAAAGTTTGAGCAAAAGACAAAGAGCTAGACGAAATTTTCCTTCAAATTTTTTGTCTGAAGGAAATAAAGAGAACAAGATGAAGAGAGAAGTATGAGATAATGAAAGAGTTGTCTTCTTCTTCTATTTTCAATGCCAACCTCTTGGTTGTATATTTTTCTATGTAGGTTGACTTTTTAGCCTTGAATTGTATCCCTCTTTTAGCAAGACAATTTTTTTCCAAAGATTAAGTTGTAACCTTTTTTTAGATTAATAGAAGGACTGCTATTTTCAGATTCTAGCTACTAGTCTAGTGTATTTATGTCATTGATTTGCGTAAGTGATAAAGTTTTTCTTCCTTGCCAAGTCTTGATTCTTAGTTACTAGCTAGTCAAATTATGCAAGTCATGATCTATGTTTAAGTGTCTTTTGGATAGAATTTTAATAGATGAAAGTGGCTGATTGTGCCTTTAATTAGGCCTATTATTTCATTTCCCTCAAGTTTTAGTTACTAGATCAAACCTTTTCGTGAAATACTTATGCATATTGGTCAATTGAAGTTGAAAGTTTAGACTTTTTCTTGTCTAAATTAGTGTTTTTTAGGATCTCTAATTGAGTGGATCAATAAAAAATAAAAGTGTATCACCATCATTAGATAGGATTTTCATTCAAGTTTCTCTCTTTTTTCTCAACAATTTGTAGCGTAGAGCAAAGGTCCTAATTGATACACCAAAGGGAGCTAGCCCTTATAATCTAGATATTCAATCCAATAATTAGGTCACCCATAGCCTAGGATTATTTTTATATTTTAGCAGACTGTGAAATCCTGAAACTACCTTCACAGGGGTGCAAGTCTGATTGATAACAAGTACAAGATTGAATCAAGAGCACAAGAGAAGAAGAGAGACATTTATATGATTCTAGTGAGAAAAAGAGGAGAAGAAGGACTCTTTTATAGAGCTAAAAGAGGAAAATAAGAGTTACATATAATCCCATTATGACCTTACAAGCCTTTTATGTGTGTGCCACTTGTGGCCTAGTCTATTACAAAGAGAGGGGAGTGTGTGCAATGTGGGGAAGGGAAGTTACATGCAAGTAAATCTAAGCCCAACAAGTGGATTAGGTAGGTGAGTGACAACTCATAAAGATAGAAATAAAATAACTTTAGAAAATAGTAAATGCACACATAATTAAGACTTAGATAAACCTATAAATCTAAGGACCTAAATTAAGATTAAATTTTTTAACACTCCCCTTTAATTGTAAATTTGGGGTTATAAAAGTGGAGAAAACCTTTTACAAATAAATAAGGGAGTTGAAATTACACAACACTCCCCCCACCTTAATAAAAACTTCCTTAAATAAGAATTATAAAAGTTTAGATAGAAGAAAGAGGATAAGGTTCCGTCAAAAGTTACAAAGAATAAAGTGTGATCGTCATGAATCTCCAATAATACTCTTCGGACAAGGTGGCCAATCTATCATGGAACAAAGATCAACTAAAAGGAGTAATGATCCACAAACCTACAAGATAAAAATGCTCACACCAATATTTCAAATTAAGTAACTAATATACTGAAAATATAATCTACATACATAATGTAATAAAAGTATAATTACAGAGAAGCAAATTTGAGCAAAGAAAATTCCATCATAAAGTGCGTAAACCTGCACAAAAAGAAGTTAGTCACAAAATCTCTAAATAAATCATAGATCTGTTGTAACAAAAAGTAAAGAATGTATATAAGATTTAAGTTAATAAAAATAGATACAAATAATATATGTCACTTTCAAAAGATATTATGTGGGAAGAATTATAAGAATTATTTTAAGAAGACATATCAAAATCTTTAGAAGATTCATCTGTTTTAAAAATCCTAATAGTTTTACCCTTAGAGGTAGGAGATTTAGTTATTTTCCAGTAATGCAATGTATCATGCATGGATCTACCAAAATATTTACATGGGTGTAATTTATAAAATTTAGATATACGATACCCATGTTTTCCATAATGAGTACAAGGTTTATCATATTTAACCAAAGCACAAGCATGAAAAGCAGTATAATCAAAAGAAATTACATTATAAGCCCTTTAATGTGGAGGACAAGATGTTAAATTTTCATTAGAATCATGTGAAGCATTATAGCCAAGACCTTTAGATTTTGAATTAGATTTAGGCAAAAAAGGTTCAAGAATACCCGTTTCACACTTACCAAGCCCACCACCCACATAACCCATAGAGTGCATGATTTTTAAACTGGGGTTGGTAGAATAAGTGTGCACATGAGTTTGAGTGTGTTTAGAAGCACAAGTAGATTCATCATCATTAGAGATATTAGCATTAATAAAAGATGAAAATTTATCATTTAATACATCAATAGACAATTACATTTTCTTTGCATGAGTAGTGAAGGAGGTTTGTAAAGCAATAATAGTCTTGTTTTGACAAGCAATTTTATGTTTAAGAGAAATAATCTTATCATTTTTTAAATGTATTTGATGTGAATAATTTTTAAATGCTAAAAAAATTGCAAGTTTAAAATTCATTACAAATATTTGCATAAATTCTAAGCTTATAAAATGCTTAAAAAAATTAAGCCACTAATACTAAAAATTGAACTTGCACAAAATTAATTTATAAATCATTGTAAACATAAATGAGATAAATCACTTATTAATGTGATATAAGAAACAAAAACATTTAATATGCTCATCTATGTGAGACTTAAAAAACTTGTGTGTGAATTACTTTGAAAAAATAATTTGTGTGCCTAAGAAGATACAAAACAAAATGCTTTTGAATTGAATTTTAATGATACAATATTCTTCCCTCTAGTTATCTTAAAAGATATTCTTTTAAAAAATTTTGGTTGTAAAACATGTGAATCACTTTTTTGAAAAAAAAAACACATACCAAAAGTTTAAATGAGATTCCAAGAAGACAAAAATCTCCTTTTCTTATTTGCATTAGATTTAAAAAACAATCATGCCAAGATAAGAAAAAGATTCTTTTTTTAAGTTTGATTAAAAAATTAAAAAGATTTATTGATTTAGAAAGATTTAAAAAAAAATCAACATGTCACGAGTCCACATAACGCATTACATTACTATATTCATTCTTCTGTTTTATTTTTGGATTGAAAAACTAACCAAAAAAAAAAATGAATATATGAATGGAATTTATTTTGTTAAAAAATAAAAGGCATGAACTAGCACACGACTGGGAAAAATATTTTTTATTTTATTTTTTAGGCCATGACAGAAAACAAAAATTTAGGCCCAGATGCCAACATGAAGACCATAGATTGGGGTGAAAATATGAACTTATAACATTTAAAAAAATACTAAAAATGAACAACAAATGCAGAACAAGGAATAATAGCCTGCAGAGAGATGTTACATCTTAAGAAGGAGGAATGCAAACAATATCACAAGAAAGGTAAAGAACTCAGAGATGATATATACCAAGCTGTGTAGAAAAAAAATGAGTGTAAGGGGAGAGCTCCCAAACTATGTAGAAGCATCAAATAAGAGTAGTAAGACAAAAGGTTACAGACTGGAAGAAGGGAAAGAGCTTGAGAATGCTACACTACAAAGGTGATAAGGACTGGTTAAAAACCAACTATGCCAAGGTTTAGCTTGGAAACAAAAAAAGTCAAAAGGACCAACAAAGTTGATAAACAAGCTATACCAGGAGAAGGGTACAATAGAGAATGACATAGCTGGTCCAGAATGAGGTGCAAAACAAACAAAAAAAATGAACTGCCAAGTTTAGATTAAAAAAATTAGAAACAAGACAATTACAGGTAATAAAAGAATGCACCATAATTGCAATATAGAAAATCATGTCACCAGTAATTTTTCAAGCTAAATAGTTGAAATGCCAACTTGGAAGACGAAAAATAACCAAAAAATAGATATTTATTGCTTTATGAGGCATGCCTACAATAAAGGCAAGATTTATAGGCACAAAGAAACCTTAAAAAGAAAGAGGTAAATGCAACTAAGAAGAGGTTTTATTTTTGTATTACCTAGGTAGAGAAAAAAAATGTTATTACCTATTGTATCCCTGGATGGAAGCAAAAAAAAGAAGGTTTTTTAATTTTTTTTTCAAAGTAAATAAAATAATAAATTAATTGAATGCACTGATTTTAATTTTAAAAAAAATAGAATGTATCTAAATGAAGTGGATATTACAATAACATATAAGATAATAACGCTTGAAAGTAGCCAAAATAACATGCAACATAAAGTTAGAAGGTAAAAAAATATGCCACATATTAAAAAACCAACTTTAAAGACAATTAAAGAGGAAAAATAATAGAATGTTAGAAGAAAGAGAACCTTCTTTTTTTAACCTTTATATCTACACAAGCCCAAGATTCAACATTTAGACAACCGTAAAGCTATGATACCATGATAGATTTATTTTCTAGGTTGAAATAATGTTGAAATAAATTAGTAGATGATGAGCCAAATAATAACATCACTTTAATAAAAGCAAGCCACAAAAGTTGAGACAAAGATTTTTAAAGTGGAAAACTGAACGTATCCAAGAAAAACTAACATGATCTTATTAGAAGGTTTGCAAAAAAAATCTCCACAAGTACAAAATTGAATCAAGAGTATAAGAGAAGAAGATAGAGCTATATGATTCTAGTGAGGAAAAGGGGAGAGGAAGAGATCTTTTATAAAGGTAGAGGAGGAAAATGGGAGTTACATAGAATCCCATTATGATCTTACAAGCCTCCTAAGTGTGTGCCACTTTTAATCTAGTCCCTTACAAAGAAAGGGAAGTGTGTGCCATGTGGGGAAGGGACAGTTACATGTAAGTAACTCTAAATCCAACAAATAGATTAGGGAGGTGAGTGACACCTCAAGGTAAGAATAAAATGCATTTATAAATATAATAAATGCACACATAATTAAGACTTAGGATAAGCTTATAAACCTAGGAAGGACCTAAATTAATATTAATTATCCAATATGACCACACGATTTAAGGGAGCCAACTACTATAGATCGGTAAAATCTCAATCAATGCATCTTGGAAAATTTAGTGCATCAATCTGTGGTGAGAAAGGAATTAACCTTGTTCATACCCTTTCATCAAATATGATATAAATGGTGTATAATCTAGTAATCATGAAGATAAGGATTGTAGGGATCTACAAGAATTGAAGGAAGACATTACTAAGAATGTCTTCATAGTAGCTACATAAAAAACACCAATGATGTTGCAAGACACTACTAGAGTAGAAACCAATCCCACCAGTGTAGCACAGGCTAGCTTAGCATGGGATCATAATGCAAAATTATTTCAACCACAAGGATTAGCTGGTGGAGTTTAAGACATACAACCACTACAATATGCTTATCAATCTATATGGAATCTTGTGATTCCTCAAGCACAATAAGCTAGCTAGAATACACATATAAATAAACCCCAAATATGATGGTTATGATAATTAGTAGTACCAGTAGTGGTGGAATGTACCCAAAAAACTTTGGGGCACAACATGTAGATGACTAGGGATATCAAGGGAATAGAGGTGGATAGCATGGTGGTACATAGTGAGGATATGAAAATGGTCTTAGAGACATAATTAGATGTTATTTATGTAGGGAACCCAATCATGTATAATGGAACTACCCCAAAAATCCATAATGACAAGATTATTATGTGTATTGTTGAGTATCTGAATGACATGATACTCATGATTGCCTTATTTTAGAAACACAACATAGAGATCAAGCTATGCTGAATGTAAATTGAGTTGGTTCTAATCCCAACCAAAATGAATATATGTAAATAGTAACAAGAACATATGCACATGAAGGCTTACCTCCTTTAGAAATACTAACAAATTTTAGCATATGAAAATCTTAACTAGATACCTATGAAGAACGAATAAAAGAGAATGGAACCATGAAGGAAGATATGCAAATTATATAGAATATTCAACAATAAGGTTTAGATGTAGTAGATGACACTACACTTAATGTGCAGATGTATGGATAGATTATGTGAATCATGAAACAAGAGGGGGTTGTAACAACATTGCCAAACTTGATGAAATTGCTTAATACTCTATGAAATGAGGATATATCATAGAGTATCGCTAATCTCTTTCATAATTTGATTGAGTGTGAATAGAAGGGAAAGGAAAGGCTTGAGAAGATGGTTTGGTATGTTAAGATAAAGAAGCCATGTGATGTTGATGCTAGGGTCAATATTGAGATAACATGGTATGAGATACCAAACACTATGTTTGATTTTGGGAGCACAGTGAATATGATCCCATGATCTACTTGGGAGGTGATTGGTAGACCATCTTTGAGTTACAAATTCATAACCCTTAGTCTAGAGGATTATGGTAGGATAGATCCCATAGGATGATTAGAAGATGTGGAGATTAAAGTTGAAGAGCTAACTCTACATGGTGATTTTGAAGTAATAGATATGAAGATAGATGAAATGCACTACCCAGCTTTGGTAGGGAAAAATTGGGCCTATGATGGATGGATGACCATCAACACGGTAATGAATCAAATATAGTCACACCACGATGAACATATAATCATCATTCCTCTTAATAGAGATGCCAAATCTTACATAGTTCCTAGGGAACCTGGTTCTCCCTATGTAGCAAAAGGCAATAACTGGATGCAAATTGTGATGTAGAGTGTACCTGATATACAATGCCATATACCAATGAATAATTACATCTCTTTTTTATAAGATCCAAAAAATAATGAATTGTGTGGTAAGTGTTTCTTAAAATATTTGAATACTTCTATAGAAGAAGAAGATAAAGTGTGATCTCTATCTGTTCACTCACCTACACAGTCTGATATAGAGATTTTATATCAAAATGACTATGGAGCATGACTATATTGAACCTACTCTTGAAGGTATAGTTCCATGGGATTGAGTTTAATCTATCAATGGTGATTCTAATAATTATATGGTCAGTTAGGCTCAAAATGATCTCGAGCTTAAACCTCTGTACATGGTTTATGCAACTAATTGGCGAATTCCTCAATACTTTGCCACTGAAGACATTAACGATTTTATAGTGTAATTCCAAATGCATATACTAGAGGATAATCAAAGGGTAAGTTCTCTTAATTATGCATTGAAAGGAGTTGTAACTAAATGGTACGAAATACATCATAGTGGTAGTAAAACATGGGTAAAAGTGTGCAAATTGCTTATCGCATATTTTCAATTGCCTAAGGAAGTAAGAAAAGAATGGCTTGTGTTCCATTAAGGAGAATATCCTAAAAAACATGTTCAATAGTGTGTTGAAATATGGATGGCTAAATAAATCAATTCAAAGTATAAGCCACATTATTTTATTTACATAATGGGGGTTTTGCCTACTACTTGGTACATTCATCAAGAACACTATAGAGAGACAAAACACTGGATCTAGTTGTAGAATGATTTTATTAAAATCTTTATATTTGAAAGTGACAATCCCCTTGCGAGTTGTGTGTTACAAAAAATGAAAACATTTCTATGCCATGGATGAGTGGAAGATCTACGTAATGACCAAGTTTTGCAATAAGAAGAAATGGAGGCTCATGAACTTATTGATGCTATCACCATGGAAGTCAAACACATTCAAAAAGACACCTAGGATCTCATGGATGCCATAAATATGGAGACTATACTTAGAGGAAAAGCAAAGATGGAAATTCAACCTTACCATTGTATTCAATAAGAGTCTACTGATGATCCTAATTCGGTTAGTGAGGATTATTTAGAACTCATAGATTTTTTTGATCTTGAGTGAGACTATGAAATATTACCTAAACCTTTGGATGAAGAAGATAAAGAAGATTGATTGTGATAAATATAATTTCTAGAACAAGAGGGTGAGAGGACCATTATACAATCCATTCCAGAGGATGAACAATAAGTATATCAGGAACCTCTAAAGGAATAAATTGTGAACATTGGGTCTAAAACATATCCAAAATTGGCACATGTTGGTGACTTTGGGAATAATAGGACATTTTAGAAGCATTATAACTTCTCCAAGATTATGTAGATTTGTTTCTAACTAATTTTGTAGATTTTAAAGGGGTGGATCTTTCTTTAGGGGAAATGCATATAGAACTCAAGGAAAGTGCACGACCTATTAAGAAGAGGCCTTACCATCTCAATCCTAACATGAAGATGAAATTTAAAGCTGAATTGGATCATATGAAAAACAAAAGAATAATATTTATTGAAGGAAAAAAGGACTGGGTAAGTCCTATGGTCATACATCCAAATAAAATAGGTGAGATTCATATCTACGAAGACTACCACATCTTAAATGATGCTTGCATTAATGACCCCTTTCCAATACCATTTATTGATGAAGTGTTGGAAGTTGTAGCTAGACATGAGGTGTATTCCTTCACTAATGGATTTAGTGGATATCATCAGATACCCATCGTAGTTGAGGATATAACTAATATGACATTTGCTATCGAATGGGGGTCATTCACATACAAAGTAATACCATTTAGTCTAAAGAATGCACTTGTAGTTTTCTCCAGGGCCATAATAACTGTATTCAAGGACTTTATTCATGATTTTATAGAGGTATATTTAGATGATTGGGTAGTGTTATCATTATTTCAAGAACATTTATCAAAAGTAAGACTCATGTTGGAAAGATGTAGAGTGCTCAATATTGTGCTTAGCTTAAAAAAATGTTTGTTTTTCACACCGTTTGGTGTTCTTTTAGGCCATGCAGTGTGCAACAAAGGGATCTTGGTGGACCAAGCAAAGATTGTAGTAATAATGAGTAGCTACCACCAAATTCCTTAATAGAAGTGTGATCTTTTTTAGGACATATAGGGTATTAGCATAAATTCATAAAAGGATATGTGGCTATTTTAGCTCCGATGGAAAAATTACTGCATAAAGGTGTTCCTTTTATTTAGATAAAAGATTTCCAAACAAAATTTTTGGATCTAAAATACTAGTTGGTTACTACACCAATCCTTATTTTTCCTAGCTAGGGTAAGCCTTTACATGTACATGTGGATGCATCTAGTATTGTAGTTGGCATAGTGCTGGCATTGTCAAGAAAAGGAGGCTTAGACCATCCAATCCATTTTACAAGCCAAAAACTATCTGTGGCTAAGAAGAAATATACCACAAATAAAAGGGAAGCTTTAGCAATTGTGTTTTCTCTACAAGAATTTAGACATTATTTTCTGGACACCATATTTGAATTGTTTATAGATCATTAAGCTTTACGATATCTCATAAATAAACCATTGTTGGGTGAAATGATATCTCATTGGTTGATGATTTTATAGGAGTTTCATTTTTGAATCAATGTGAAACCAAGGAGGGAAAATGTTGGCCCTAATCATCTTAGTGTATTGCATAATGGTGAAGATCTAGAAGATATCCTTAATGAGTATCCTGATGCTCATTTGTTTAGAATTTCTATGATTATTGAATAGTTGGCTAAAATTGCATAGTTCTTGGAATAGGGGACATTACCCATACATTACACTAAAAAGGAAAAGAAGCACCTCTTGACCAAGGCACTTCCTTTTAGCATCATAAATGGATTTCTTTATCATATGAGGAAGATGAGGTTTTGTGATGAGTAGCACTAGAGCATGAACAACCATAAGTCCTAGAAGAGGCACATCAAGGCATTATGGGTGGAAATTTTATGGGAGAAGCCACTGCAAGAAAAATATTACAAAGTGGTATGTGGTGGCCACACCTTTTTGAGGATGTGCAAAGGGTTGCCAAATAGTGTGATGTCTACCAACATATGGGTAAACCCACTTAGAGGGATGATATTCCTCTTCATCACATATTAGTAAAATAACCATTTGATTAATGGGGCATTGATTTTGTTGGCCCCAATAATCTAGTAAGTAAATGTAGTAATTCTAGATACATAATTATTATGACTGATTACTTTACCAAATGGGTAGAGGCTGCTACTACACCAAGTTGTGGAGCTAAAGACACTACTAAGTTTTTGTATGAGAACATCATTACTCGATATGGGTGACCAATATGATTGGTAAGTGATAAGGGTAATTATTTTTTGAATAAGACCATTAAATACTAATAGAAGAATTTATGATTTCCCATCATAAAAGCACAATGTATCATCCACAAGCGAATGGGTAGGCAGAGGCTACAAATAAAGTGTTGAGTAAGCTCCTCATAAAGGTTTGTGATGTTAATAAAGATGATTGGGAGGATAGAATTCCTTCATTACTTTGGGCTTACCATGCCCATTTTAAGTGTGTGTCAAGATTTACTCCATTCAAGTTGGTTTATAGGATGGAAGTTGTTATGCCTATGTAATATGTCATGCCTAGCCTATGAAATACTAATTCCATGTGAATATGTGATACAAAATTACTTACAAATTGGTTATTGGATCTCAACAATTTGGATGAAGATAGGCGCATATTATGGTTATAAGAAATTAACAAAAGGATTAAAAAAGCATGGCATGAGAAGAATATTTGCACAAAATAATTTCATTATGAACAATTAGTTTTGTTATATGATAATCAGTTTCATGTATTTCTTCACAAAATTACCATTTGATGGAAAGGTCCCTATGTTGTTTATGAGCTTTTACAAAATGGGTCTATAATCTTGTGAGATATAGAAGGTAATGTTTTATCTAAAAAGGTTAATGTCTATAGACTTGAAGTCTACCACCATTAGATCAACATTACAACAAAAAAGTGTGGTTCTGTACATCCAATGTAGTTAGGAAAATTTCATTCATGCAAGTTATTTGAGTTTGGTTTGCATTTTCTATGTGACGTGTGTTTTCATAAGTTTCTTGTTAGTATAACATAGGATAAAATCTAAATTTGTAAAAATGCATGATAGGCATGGTCTAGTTGGACTAACATATGCTAGTTGTTGAGTCATTATAGGTGGACAAGATTCTAAGTGATGTCCTTGAATAAAATTAAGTATGGGTCATTTATTAAGTTTGGGAACTATACCTAAACAAGATTGAGGGTTATGATTATGAATAATGATTTCAAAAAAGGGGAGTTATGGCTAAGGCATGTAGGCAAGCAGTTTTAATGTCACTATAAAAGTTTTATGTCATAATCAGGATCACCTATCAAATAGATATGGCCAATGAAAAGATCGTGGAATGTCCCATCAAACATTCTTTAGTAGCTAGATTGGTGCCACATTGACTGCATTGAATGTCACATCTACCAAGCTAAAATTTCTTCTCATGCACGAAATAATGGGGGTGCAACATCATTTCAAATTTGAATCGAATCATATAAGTGAAGGATTTTAGGATCCCCAACATTAAATGGTTAAGCTTGAAGGGCCAAGTACACCAAAAAGTGTATAAATAAGTCATTTCATGGCATTATAGACCACTAAATCTTGCTAATTGAGCTTTGTAATTGCTATTTTAGGTTTAACTTCTTAGTGTTGTGTGCTTTCAAATTTTCTTAGTTTGTAATCATGGCTACCCCCCCTAGTGCTATTGATTTTGATCATTATTTCAAAAATAAACTCATTGCATTAAAGGAGGATTTGGGGATAGGAGTCTCATTACAATAGACCAAGTTTTCTGATCCTCATGGTAGTGTTATGGTACAAGATGCATGAAATCAATTATTTACATCAAATGGCCTAGTACCTCATTTAGATGGCTCATTTTCTGAGCACCTCATGTAATTACCCACTTTTGGGGATTGGTCTAACATCATGTATTTTTTATTGGCAAGGTATAACCAATATTGTATTCATTTATTTCAAGATGTAATGGTGTACTTGTGCACATAAGCAATGACTCATGCAGTTAGGATGCCTACCAGAGGCAAATACTTCATGGAATATAAGTCTAAATTTCCACCAATATCTACCAAAATCAAAGCCACCATGGTTAGAGGGAATCAAGGTATTTTATTGGTGGCTTTCCCTAATGAATCAGTGTAGTTATTAGCTGAATGTATCTCTCAAAGGTTTTGGTAGATAACTAAGGCCATGACTAAGGCCACAAAGGGTGTCATCAACATCATGAATCAAATGATATGTGATAGAGAAGAGTTCAATTGGATAGAATTCTTGCTTACAAAATTGGAATAGAATATTGCCAAAGTCTTGGGCACCACAAAGAATGCTTTTCAATATCAATTTCTAGTATTTCTCCTTGTCTTCGCTCAATGGAAATCATCGATTGTGCAAGTTCATCCCAACACTGATTATTGGCTTGATGAACAATTTGTCAATTTGGTTTTTTTATGCAAATCACTATCAATATCAAGTCCCTTTGTTTAACAATTAAGAAAATGAGATTCTATAGATGGTCACTATGCATCTATGAATTTCATTAGATGTTATGAAATTCTTGGGCCAACATGTTATAATTCAATGCCTTACAAAGGGAACATATATTTAGATGCATGATCTCCCTCTAATGATTACTATGCCATTGGGGTTTTTATTAGACATGGCTACTATGCAGTGAGAGGTAGCATTGCAGAAAGTCTAGGCTACATAATAGGATACACCTCTTCAAGTTGTTCCTCTTAACATAACACCTCTGAGTTTATCTACTACACCCCCAAGGTTACCTTAATGAAAAAAGGGTAAGCACCCAATTGACCATATCCCACCTTCATCACCCTAATTCAAAATAAGGAGCTAAGATTTTTAGTATAATAATACTCATGTTTTAAAGATTGCATCTCATTGTGATTGGCCTAAGTTGTAGACTGATGCAACCAAATTATACTACCTAATGCTATAAGACATGGTGGGTGACTTTTATGAGGATGAGAATGAAAAATAATTTTTATTTTGGAAGGTTGTGTGAACTTTATAGATTCACAACAAGTTGCCACCAGAGTTATGGGTTTCCCTTCTACCTTATCTACCTTTCATTATAGTAGACCCCTTAGGGAAAGAAACATAGGATCAGTAAGCTCAGATGCACCTGACACATGGTATTTTATTTGGACACATGCCTCTACTTCAACCCCTAAATGTCCTCTTAGAAATTTCACTTGAATCTACACTAAGGAAAGAATGGTCTACACACAGGTTTCACATGGTGAAGGAGGACCCTAAAGACTTTAACATTGCTGAAATGGATGCCCATAGATATAGCATAGCCACATCCCAACCTTTGACATTGTCTAGTGCCTAAATTAAGATGATGTTTCAATAGGTGGATGCATAATATGTTTCCTAGGGTTAATTGAGGAAAGGATCTATTTTGTGCTCATAAATTCAGATGCTTGCATGATCCTTTTCATTTTCACAATTTAATGAACCACCTTTAGATCCTTAAAAATTCATCCTTGAGTGACCAATTGAGGAAGAGAAGCAATATGCTTGAGAATAAGTTGACCATGTTACTACCTAATGATGCCATAAGGAAGAAAAGAAAAGGGCTAAAGCTGAAGCTATATAGAATATGCAGGATTCAAATGTATGAGTTCAAGCTCCTACCCCTCCAAATGATCTAGATATAGCCACCATGATGCATGTTGCCTTCTCTACCAATAAACAAGCTATGGATAAGGAACCCCCCTAACATGATGTTCCATAAATAACACAATAACATAGCATTGAAATTGAGTAAGAATTTTAATGTCTATATATGGAAGATATCATAGCTGCATCTCAAGAATTTGTAGACATTACTATTAATACTGCTGCACCAGCTAATCCACAAGCTTCTCAACTAACCATTCCATCTATGGAGAAATTACAATTGATTACTAATAAGACTTCATTTTTCCCTACCATATAATTATCTTATATTCAAGTGTCTTTGGATCCTTTACCACATAGTGTAGAATAGTTGCTTGCACAACTTGCATCTACTTCATCCAGTTTGTCCATGATAGATGTGCCTATTCCACCAGCTCATATAACCATGTTTTATTACCACTTACTCCTCTTCAACCTACCTTGACCCACCCTATTTTAGCCACTTATTTATATATCATACCAAACTTCAAAAAAAATTATCTTGATGTTACTCAACTGTCACTGAGTAAACAAATTGAAAGTGTAGTTGTGTTCTAAAAATATTTATCTTAGTAGGCTCAATATTTGGTCTAAAAAGTTTCACAACTAGATGTTGAGAATGCTACATTATGACACACCTTAGAGCATGCATGTGATACTCTATATACTACTTTCCTAGACCTCGTTTCATAGGTCAAAATTGATCCCAACCATTCCTTTATGAATTGCCTTACTTTAGTTCTTAATCAATTGGTTTAAGACTGGAAACACAAGAAATTGCATACATAGTATGCTTAGCAAAGCCTGACAATTTGATCCTACACTATCAAAATGTGTTATTTTATTATTGAGTATTAGATACAAATTGATGTGACTATACAACAAGCCAAAAAAATCACTCATCATTTGTTGGATTGGTGACAACACCTTTAAAATGTTTGCAGTGGTTTGCATCCTAATTCTGCTACCACATAGACTACTTCTATGGAATTTTTAAACCCACAAGCTACCCCCAAATCTATGGATGATACATTAAATGCCTTGATTAGCGCATGAGATGTAATTACTAATCAGCTAGTAGGGTGGTATACTTAAGTGAAGTGTAATGCCTTTGCTACAATTTAAGTGAATCGATATGCAAACCATCTTACCTTGATTTTAGGCGATATTGATGATAAGGTTGTGACCACCAAGGTTACTTTTACTTCATGTGATGATGCTAATTTATATCATTTTTTTATATTCTCAGGGTCCCCTATGTGCCTTGCTTTGGGAAGTTTAAAAAGTCTTATTGGAGTGGCACACTTATAAGAAGGATTTGGCTATAATAAATGTCTCCATTGCTCTGATGGGTCATGATCCTATTTTTGTTCCCCCTAGTTAGCTCTTGGTGGTTCTACAACAAAATAAGAAGGCCACCTCTTCATTGACATAGTCTTCCACTATTCCTCTTCCATCTCCTACTCAGTCTTAGGTGTTCTATCAATTAAGTTTTCTTTTGGTCTCTTTTGTTTCCTGTATTGTTTTGGTTCATAGAGTTCAGTTGGATAAAAACTTGAAAGGGTGGCCATTTGATCTTATTAGCTTACTAAAAACCCAAAAGGGTATTAGGTTACCTTGAATTTTTTTTTGTTGCAGACAAATGATGTTTAAATTTGATCCTTTTTAATTTTTTTTTGCTTTGTCTCAGGATGAGATGACTCATTAAATTTAGGAAAGTGTTAGCAGGATAATATGCATACAAGGATTCAGTGTAACATAATGACATGTCAATAGTCTACAATGTACCATCACAACATAAAGACATGTCATCCATCTACTTGGTTAGCATACATAAGATACTTAGTCAACAACTACATTTCATTTTGAACAGATTGCATGGATTCAAGTTTTTTTAACTAAGGAAGTCTATATCGAGGTTAGAGTTGTTGGATATTCCAAACATAGTCTATTGTAACCATGCACCTAAGATAGAGATAGAAAATTAGGTATATATGTAAGCTAAAAATAATGAGAAGAGGTTAGAAATTGAAGAGTTGATTCATGTATGAGAGATTTGTGTAGTAGTTCTATGTAATGAATTGATCCCTATGTAATTATGAATATCTATTATTATGTTATCAAATTGATTCTAAAATATTTCTATAGACTTTTTATATTGTCTATGATAAGGTAGCAGCATATATAAATATTTTCTAGGCATGTGGCTATTTAAATTATGTAGTAATTGATGAATATATATTATTAACTAGAAAGGAATTCATAAAAGAATTAAACCAATCCAAATATCTATGGTTTTGGTAATTTTACTATAGGTTCTTAGGAATTTGCACTTCCACTAATTTATAATCCATTATCTCTTCCATAGTTGTACTCATAATTAACAAGTTCTGGAAAACTAGGAACCTCTGCTAACAGTGTTAGTAAATGAACAAGTTTAAAAATATTATGTATATATATTCCACATTATTAACATGATGTTTCTTCATTTATCCCTTGTTGGGTTGACTTAAATATTTTAATCCAGAAGTATGGATTGTATAGCAAGTATTCACATATTCATCTTTTATATTTTCCTTGACTTTATCTATATTTGATTTTGAAACCTATGGTGATGGATTTAACTTATATTTACCAGAGCCTACATGGGTGAATAGATTGTGTGAAAGATGCTCAAGTAGATCAAAATTGAGCTTGCACAACTATTCATCTATCATATCATGATGAATAACATCATCATTGTCATAATAATATGAAACTTTGACATCTTGATATTTGTAATGGACCAATAAAAGAAGCTAAAATATAAGATTTTATTATTGTTTGCTTATCATTCATTCCTTTTACAATGGTTTTGATCTATTTATTTGTCCTATTATTCATTTTTATTTTCCTTTTATGTATCTATGTGCACCTCAAATGTTAGTGCCTTATGAACATCTTGATATAAATGATTTATTTTGATTGATTCACACATCTCATAAGTTGATATATTATCAAATGGAATAATTGTTTTGGGTGGTAATATTTTTGGAACCCCTTCTATGTTAGAGTGTAACATTTTTTATACTTTGAGGGGTTCATCATCTATAGGCATTATCCATAATACCCCATTGTGTATGAATTTAACACATAGATGTAATGTAGACAGTACAAATTCCATAATTTTTATCCAAGGTCTACCCAAGAGTAAATTATAATGCAATGAATGAGACATTACTTGGAATGTAGCTTGTATTGTTTTTATTTTTAATGTCACACCTAATGTGATTTGGCAAATTGGTGAGTTGCATGAATTATCAAATCCTTGGATATGTATGTCTATTTTTTGAATAAGATCATTATTAATGCCCCTTATTTTTAATAATTATTGATACAAGTGTTTATACCTAATCCATTATCAATTAACACTCTTATAATTCCTTTGTTGTGAATATTGGCTTGTATGAAAAAAGGAAAATCTTGATCAATGATATCCTTTTAGGGTAAATATTTGCAATCAAAAGTGATGAGATTTGCATTATTTTTGAGATCTTGCATAATATACACAATGTAATTTAAATATATGTCACTTGGTACTTGGGTGTCATGCAAGGCTTCATATAGGATATCATTATAGATATTTAACTATTTCAAAAGCTTAACGATTGAGATCTTAACACATGTGTTACTTAAATGTTTGACAATATCATATCCCTTAGATTTTATTACTAGTTCAGGCTTAGGAGGAACCTATTATATGTGAACATATGGTTGGATAGGTTGGTAACCCTTTAATTTTCATGTAGTGATAGTGTGGACCATGGAATCCAAGATAAGGTATGGGCAATTAATGGGAGCGAGATGGTAACTATCAATTGAATAGGATCTAAGGGGATAAAAGTTTGGGAACATTCATGTTGACACTTATTAAAGATATATAAGGGTTAAATATTATTGAAATAATATTTGTAAAGAGAGATTAGATTTTACCTTTTTAAAATAGTCTCTTTGCTTAAAATTTGTTGACTCCATTTAATTATATCATTGATTGGTTTAACAATGTATGAAAGCTAACAATCATTGAATATGATCATATAATATGTAATGAAATTAATTATATATGTATCCATATTAAACATGATTAATTCCTTTTTAATTAATTTTAATATAATTTGAATATTTTAATAATTTATAAATCTAAAAACCTTAGGGCAAGTGAGGATCTGCAAAAGAAGACTCATAGGTCAGGTTCACCAGAATGTTTAACCTTTTTTTTGAATTGAAGGGTTGGGGGAACACCCTAATAAACTATGGAATAATCTATTATAAAGCATACCAATTAAATATTTTAGATTTATAATATTCTAAATTTGAGAATATGCTAAATACAGTAAAGTATAATGCCAAACAATATTATGAAAGTAGCAATGCAAAAGAGAAATAAAACTTAGATTGTGTAATTTTGTGTAGGTAGATATAATAGGAATAGGTGTAAAATAAGACAATTTGATTATTCACCTTGATTTATTAGATTATGGAAATTATCTTTCTATTAGTTGGGACACTAATGTTAGTCTACGGACACTAGTGTCAATGCTTTTATCTTGATCTTAATGCTTCTATATGACTCTATTTATGGATCCTTTTTTTGGAATAGTTAGTTGTGTTTGTTAGTGTTCATTTTAAACTTGTAGGTTATCACTTTAGATCACACACACTGGTTCCCAAAATAAGTCTTTTGCTTAAAACCCTAGGTCCTCCAATTAGGGCATGCCACCTTATAAAATAGGGGTTAACAAGCTCAAGTGAAATGGAATTGATCTCAAAGACACCTATTTAAATGAGTAATGACTAAATATCCATATAATCTAGAAATGGCCTTATAATTATGTATTTCTTCCCCTTATGTGATCTTATATGTGAATAATTATGCAATATGCTATATGTGAATGCATCTAGTGATCTAGCTTTTAACTTGACAAATAGTGCTCTATGGATTCTATTTGAATGATTTAGACCTATAAGAAGTCTAATACTATGAATAATTTATAAATAGGGAATAATATGGTAGTATAAATTAGTTATACAAATTATTTTTAGTAATGTAGTGTGAGCTTGAGATATGTTTGTTTAAATTCCACTAGATTGATAATCAATGATCCTTGATTTATATTTATAAAGTATTAAAATAATATCATAGGATGGTTAAAGAATAATAATATGAAAACCCATACATATCATGAGATTTTTAATTTGATTATTCGTAAGGCAAGGACAATAACATCATATTTGGGACGCTAGTGCTAGCATTAATGCTAGTGTCCTAATCTAGATGCTAGTGTCTTACAAGGTAAAAAGATGTTAAGGATATGTAACTACTTATGAAGGATGGAAATAAGGTTTTATATATATTGTAGTATATAATTTATTTATGTAATCAAAATGTTTAGGATTAGATTATAGGATACATAATTAGGCACCGTGAGATGGAAAACATGAGCCTTTCAGTACCACAAAGGTCATAAACTAAAGGGTTGAGCCATGATTTGTATTTTTAAAGTTTACATGACTATTATGTCATATAAAATCAGGTTTTCATTATTTACACATACACAAAATATTTCCTTATTTTATGACCTAAATTTTTGATTTATATTAATTTCTTTTCTATTTGAAAAAAATATGGCTATCTTGGATGAGATTTTTCTACTTTAAGTTGTCTTCTACTAATAATTAACATCATTATAAATCATGAAATAAAAAAAATCAACTCACATGCTAATACATTAACACCATTAACAATTTTTTTTTGTAAATTCAAGTATGACATGGGTACAAGAGCAATTATACATTCATGACGTTGTAAGGCTTACTCTACAAACTCAAGTATTAATCAATTTTTTTTGTTTTAACATTCAAGTAGATATTTTAATAGTTTCTACTAGATGATAAAGGTCATATATGACTTCTTTATTTTTTTAATCTTCCTTGACCTCATGGTTGTAGTAGCTATCATTTGGATTCTATTATTCACCCATGAATTATATTGGATTCCATTATCCATGTTATTAATAATAAAATATGTAGGCCACCACATCATGGAGGAAGTCAACATGTTCCTCCTCAACTCCACCCACAAGGAAAGTAAATCAACCTAATGGATATGCTATTATGGATCAACCAAAAGATACCCATGCTAAAATTATAACTTTCAGGTTGCTCAAGTGTTCATCAGTTTATAAGGATATATTACATGCTACATTGTGAGACAATACTAATTATATTGATACACAACCTATAACTTTTTCTTATATAATGAACACATTTAATGATACTTAAAATATTATAAGTTTTCAAGGAAGAAAAATTACTAACATAATATATAATCAGACAGAAGATTCCACTCTTTATCTAATTTGAAGTACAAAATAAAGGAATCAAATGAGTATTGATTGATGGTGATTATCGAGTAAACATTTTTAGTATTCCTTTCTTACAAAAATTGGGTGTCAACATTGAAACTATCCAACCAAAAAATCAAACTATCAAAGGGTTTGAAGAATATTCACAAGTACTTAGAATTATACCTTTATATTTAACATTTGGATCTAATAAAATACATAATCTATTTCATGTTATGCCCAATCATCTACGTTATCATTTGCTATTAGGGTGACCTTGGATATATATGATAAAAAAAATTACCATATAAATTACATACGTGTCTTAAATTAATGCATAATAGGTACTCATATGAATTTATTGTAGATGATAATCCTTTTAGATATTGTAAAATTAAATCATCTCTATCAAAATTAAATGATCCATCTATGATTCCTCCTTCCAAATCATTCCTTGTATTTAAAAAATCACATCTAAAATTAGAGAGTCAAGTATGGACAACAAGTAAACAAAACAAGAAAGTTCATGAGTGGACCAATAAAAGTTACATAAAACAAAAAAATAAATTGAGAAATTGAAAATAACACTCTAAAAATTAGAAAAAAAAACAAACAAGATTGCATAAAGAACAATTAGAAAAGGATCAGTTAGGAAGTTAAAATTTGCAAATGGAATAATTTGAGTAGGATAATTTACAAAAAAATCAAAAAAGGTTTCAATTGAAATAAGAAATGTTATATATGGCATAAACATAATAATGAGGTATCACAAAATAATTTCAAGCTAATCAGGTTCAACCAAAGCATGTCTCTGATCTTCCTTTAGTGGTTAATTCAATAGAAGATGGCAAAGACTCAAATTATT
Source organism: Torreya grandis (assembly GCA_037957365.1). Lineage (NCBI taxonomy): Eukaryota > Viridiplantae > Streptophyta > Pinopsida > Cupressales > Taxaceae > Torreya > Torreya grandis. The sequence goes on from JARHVA010000844.1 coordinate 3,220,964, forward strand.
ATGATATTGATGATAAAAAAACCAACATGGTTAATATGATAGATGCTCAACTATACAATCTAAACTTCAACCCTTAAAATGAGTATCTATCTCATACTTTATTCACACCCATTGGTCTAGAAGTATATCATGATTATTTAAAATTATTAGCTAAAAATTAGTGAGATATAACAACCAATTTTTTTAGGTATGACTAAAGATGATAATGTGAAAAATTGCTACAATAGTTGATATTATATGGAATTTGTGAAATATTTAGTGAATAATGTGGAAATATTTGGTACAAATATTTCCCTGCTCTTACAAATAACACAATGTTAAGATCAACCCACAAAATTTTTTTAAATATTGTTGGATAGTAAACTCATTATATTACCTACTAATAAAAACTGATCAACAACACATATTTTCCATAAAGTAGGAAAACCATATTGTGAGTATCATCAAATCATAGGACATGATATAAAACATTATGAAACATTACATACAAAAATTTAGAAATACAAACATGAGGGAATTTTTAGATTAATACATGATAAAAAAATATCACTTATTACAGGGGTTTGAAAGACATCATCTATAAATATAATGAGCAGAAAGTGTCTTAGATAAGAGGATTTAACCATTACAATACACATGGAAGGAAATTATTATAAACATAATTACATTGATACTAATAAATGGGAAATTATTTGCAATGTTAAAATATTACAACAAATGGGACATAATATCAATGAATTACATCATAGTGCTAATTGGGAAGAAGCTCTTGGATATATTATATACCTAAAATCTTGTGGGCCAAAAGTTGTCAATACATAGGTGTGGATTATGCCTCATAGACATTAGGTAACATTTATATTAGGATGGTCAAGGTTACAAAAAATATAAGCTATAGTGGATACCAATCAACAATGTATCAATTTTTTTCATGAAGGAGGAATAATTCATATATCACATGATGGTAACAATGAGCGTGATAATGAAATACCTTCAAAGATACCAAATAAAACAACATATGAACATTTCTAAGGTGAAGAGGAACTTGCCATGTCTTTGCATAACTATAAGGATTTCAATCCTAAAGAAAATGACATATTAGGTGACCATTAATTAAAAATAATATTCTAAAAAAAATGAAAAAACATTTAAATAATATCCTTCATTGCTCATGGATTCTTTAATTCCACTTCTTACACGTGATCAATTTGATCAATATTTTAGACTTTGGCTCTTTATGTTTTTTTGGCCTCTTGACTCTTCTTTTTCACTTTATAGATTTGAATAGTCCAAAATAGTTGTTTCATACTACCACCTTTGCCCATTTATCATGCTACTATCACCATCTAAACAAAGTAGACATAATTTTTCATCAAAGATAGTATTGACCATAAATAGTGTAGATCATCTCTTATTACTTTCTTGAACCAGTCAATCTTGACATGTAATATTTTTACATAGTCAAAATAATTTATGAGCACATAGAGCCTTAATAGATCCATTTTTTGATATTATACTCAATTTTAGTTTATAAATTTTGTTTATTCATGCCATTTTTTTGTGTGCTATATTTCTCATACCAATATGTACTCATCTAAAATGTCACTTGAGTGCCAAGAGTGTTACTTAAGACCACCCCTCCATAGCTTAGATTTAGACCTATTTTAGGGCCTATTTAGGCACACATCTATATTTCATTTGGGAAACACACAAACTTAGACATATCAAAATCAATTTCAGATGCTCTCTTAGACATCTAGGCCCTTAGTGCCTTAGGTTATTCCACCTAGTCATTAACACCATATCTAGACACTAGTACCCTGTGCTAGCATCCTAGTTTGGCATTATTGTCCTTTCCCTTCTTTTTATCCCCAATGGATATATTTTCAATCCTAAAGCCACCTAGGGTTAGACTAGATATATTTCAAACCCTGTATAAACACTAAATTAATATATATACATGAATTTTATCCCTTTATTCACTATATGGAAATTAGATGAAAATACACACAAATAAGCTCATAACAAGTTGTGAAAAATCAAGGTTATTAATCCCTATTCTATCCTACTTTTGTAGACAGTCATTTACAACCCTCCTAAGCTTATAATACATAGATTTCTAGTCTCAAGCATCACTCAAAGCACTCAAACCAACATTCATAGTAGTTTCACTTGAACTTACACCAATACTTAGGTGGGGAGAACTATATTAGGCTTGATACCTCTTTTACGTATTGGTAGTTAAGTAAATCTCATCATAACGAGGTGTTGACAATGTCTAGTCTACCCAAATAACATCACACTTTTCCTACTTATGCTGATTGAATACCCTAAGCACATGGAGGTCTAGGATTTACATATAACATTAGTAAAAATAGGTCATAGCTAGTGAAGTATGTTTCATCCATACAGGAACAAGATTGGAATACTAAGACATAGGTGCTCTTAAAAGTACAAATTAGTTCTTGCATAGAGGACATTAGTGACAAAATTGAACACTAACACTACCACGCTACTATCCAAGGTACAAAGCTATTATCTAGAAGGGTTTATGACACTTGGATATTATTTGTGACACTCAAACTAGCTCTTGTACTATTTTTTAGCTTCTAGATTCTTCATTTTAGCTATTATCCAGCTAAGTACTTATTTATGTTTGTAGACACTTAGTTTTGGTCACTTTCATGGCTGAACTAGCATTCAATTTAATTTCTATCCAATGACACATTTTAAGACTATAAATCACTTGAATTTCCTAATTAATTTGCATAAGGAATTTAATTTTTGAAAAACATGATAAGGCTATATTATTTGGTGAATTACCTTATATGCATCAATACCCTAGTTTAGTTCTAACCCTAGTCAAATTATAACCTAGTAATTTGACAGTTTTAACATGTTAAGATATTAATTCATAAAATTTTAAACAATTAACAAAATACAAAAATCACTAATTAATACTAATTAAATTTTAAATCTTAATCAACTTGCCTAAATAAAAATTCTAAATCAAATTGATGAATTTCATTTACTAAAAAAGGATTTTTTAGCCAACTATGAAGTCAAAGGTCAAATGAGGTAATAAAGTGATTTATTATCTCATAAATATTCAAAAATATGACTCATGCTCACAAATATCTAAAGTGAGTTGTCATGCCTCACAAATATCTAAAATTGAGTCAAGATTTTATGAGTGCCTTAACCCCACCTAGAGTTAGACTAACTCAACCTAGGTTAATTTAGACTCAACCCAAATTAGAATTTAACCTAAACTACCTAGGGTTAGAGTTAGTTATTTGAGATATAAATACAAGTTCCCACACTATTTTTTAACAATATTTTATGTGTAAGGTTATTCTAATGGAATACCTTCTTGAAGCCTTTGAGAGTAGTGTTATAATTCCCAATTTATGCCGAGCTTCACACGAAGCCATAAGTTAATATTGGATAGATGAAACCACCATGGAAGAACATTTTTTAATGACTACACTTGTCATAGGATGAGCACATACATCTTTATGCTAAAAATTAAGCATCAAATTCGATAAAAGAGGTAAGAAATTTGTATTATCTTCATATCTATTTTCTGATCTTGCTTACTATGTTATGTTCCCCCTAATTCTTAGGCAAGAGTGTTTAGTCTTAGTAAATTGTTATGTTTGATGGTTTTTCTTTTAGAATAACAAAAGACTAATCTATATATTCTTTACTCTTCAAAATCCTAAGGTACATAATGACACGCCCGATGGGACCAATCATTTTATATGTCCAAGGAGATTGATATTCTAGCTTTAGTTTTTATAATGAATGCATTAAAATATTCAGGTTTAGAGTTTTAGCTTTGAATTTTACATTTTTTTAACAAATTTTTAGGTATTGATGATGATTATGGAAAATAATTTCCAATTGTAGGGATCGATGATGATCTTTGTGTTAAAAATAAAGCAAGCTAGGACTATGAGAAAAAAATATTTTTTATTGATTTTTCTTGCCTTCATTTTGTGTTTATTGATCTATTTACTGTCTTTGTGACCTTTATTTTTATAGAGATATGAGAATTTTGAGTAGTAAACTTATTTATAAACCATTGATGATCTGACTAAATCGACATTAATTTTAGGAATTGACATCAATCTCTATGTAATAGGTGATAATTTTATCTGAGATAAAAATGGAAACCAGAGAGATCAAAATAAAATTTTTGTTTAATCAATTTATTTTAGGATTCTAACCTAGAAAAAACCCTATATTGTTATAGGGACTAAGGTGGAGATATAAAATCTTAAGCATTGTTAAAATCTCACATAAATTTTAGTTGGTCATTAAAATCCATCTAGTTGTATTTGTCTCTTAGTTGTTTTCAAAAATTTTACAAGTGCAAGGAATGCCAAGGGGATAATTTCAAACAAACTTTTATTTTGAGCTATTAATAATAATATACATTTTAGTTAGAGCTCTTAAGAGATTTTTCACTTTATGTTTGTTTTTCATTACTAGCTAAATTTCAAAGTTCTTAGACTTGAGTTTTTTTGTTTGTGGGAAATTACAAACTATTGTGTGTATGCTCTCCCCCCATCCCCTTTAGGTATCTCAGGTGACCAAAATAATTTAGTTTATTACCATTGTTTAAAAAGTTATGTTGGAAATAATGTTTCATATGCTCTCCAAAAACTCTGAGTGACTTGGGTGAAAAAGTCTTTCCGATTTCCATTTACTTTATTTTATGTATTTGGATTATGGGTAGGATTTTATCACCTCCCCATGAGTAGTTTAGGAGTGCATTAACTTGTGGTTTAATCTCCCAACATCATACCAACCCCACTCTATAGTGGGGTATACAAATGAGGCAAATTATTAGATGGGATAGTGGTGAGCAGTTAGCCTGAACATACCAATGGGTACTTGGGTCATGTGACAACCAAAAATTGGACTCCACTAAGTAGTACACGATTGGAGTCACTATGTAAATAAATATACCTTGTATAGTAAGCTAGGTGGTTTGGTTTCAATTGATGTGATTGTGCCCTTATGTTATCCACACTTGGGACCATCTAGTATGTGTGAGATTTATAGAATTTAGTCAAAAAGCCACTTGCCACAAAATTTCTTGACAAATGCCAAGTGGTCCTCACTTTATGTTAGTGCCACATATAAATGCTTGAGAGATAGAGGGGGTCGTAAAAACTCTACCTACACCTGTACTTTAATTTTTGGATTAACACTTAATTCTTCATTGACATTGGTGTATTAGTGGAAACTTTGGTGGAAGCTATGCACACCCATGCTAGTTTTTATATATAGGATGAGCCATTAGTGATACTTCTATTTTATTTGATTTACATGTGTGCTTTTAGATTAAAACTATTTATTTGTGTTGTCATGTCAAAATAACTCCAAAACATTCAAACTATTTTTACACCTGTTTAGCCTAAGAGGTGTTACTCTATCTATTTGTGTTGCACTTGTTGCCTTATAAATTCATTTGAAAACCATTTGTGTGTCCTTTATTTTAAAGGGGCATCATTACACTTCCTGTATTATCCTGAACACTTGCCTTGGATATTATAGTCTAAAACCATTTTCCATGTAATTTGTTTGGAGTATTATTACACTTCCAAAATTGAACAAATCCCTTATTGCTTTTAAAGCCAAGTTCTAATAAATTATTATACCAAATATTATTTCAAACATGTGGTTACACTTCCTATTTTGGTCTAGCCCTTTTACCTTAGAACACTCAAGTCCTTTTGCATTAAATCTGAGACTCAACCTTTTGAAATGTAAATTCTAAACTAATTAGGTTCACGTCAAAGCCTCGTCTAAATTGGGCTTATGTTGTCTACCTTATGAGTTTAGATTATATTTCTTGGGTTTATTTCCTATTTGATCTAAAATACTCCTTACTTATACCTAGTGATTTTTGTTTATTTTATGCCTTGGTTAGATCATCATTTTGAGAAAAGTTATCACCATGTAATTTGTTTGAAGTTTATTGTGCTAAAATTTTGAGTGTCCTAGTTTCATTGTTCTAATAATTTTTGTGAATCAAATATTGAGTCATAAGTGAAAAAATTACTAAGTGTCATCTAAACCAATTACCTTATTTTATTTTGATTTTGAGTTCTTGTTCGAGTTTGTGTTTCTAAGTCTAGCATTATTTTTTAACACAATTATAACCATCTTTAGGAAAATCATTGTTATATATTGATCTTAGTTCATAATTATTCTACTTTGTTTAGAAAATCTTGTTATTGATTATAACTACCTTTGGGAAAATTACGACTTTAGCCATATTTGAGTTTGAGCATTTGTTTTACTTTTACCATTGATTATAGCTACCTTTGGGCAAATTAGTATCATTTTGTTAGACTAGTCTTGCATTTGTTTTGTTCCACCTTTGCCTAGTTTTTTATCCCTTTGTGTCTTTTTTATAGATCTAAAGGTCATTTATTTTTAGAGCTTGATTATTTATTACCTTTGAACCCATTGTTTTTTATGTAACCTATCATGGATCTGAACTTGCCTCATTACCCATGTAGTGGAGCTATGTATAATACTAGCTATGAGAACTTTTTGACCAATGACCCTTTTGTTCAAGAGTCATATGATGACATATCTTATGATATAGATCCATATCCATCTTATAACATCCCATATGTTGAACAAAGGCATGACCCTTTAGTGCAATATTTGGTAATTATGCCTCCTTATCTAGGCCAAGATCTATAGCAAATGACATAATAACAACATTGAATAAAACCAATAAAAACCTTACTATGTTATGATGATAACACAAACAAGCTATGATCTATACTTGTTTGAACATCATTTATTAGAAAATAAAGACAAAGTGCTTGTTAGTGTTGTCAAAGTAGGAGATAAGTTTTTAATAGACTTCCCAAAAGAAATTATGAGTAGTTTGATTAGAATTCCTATCAATATTCTCTAATTTTAACCATTCAAACAAGTGTCAACTAGTTATAATCAAGCTCTAGTCCAAATTCCACAACAAGACTCACTTACAAAAGGGAAAGGTATTATGGATGAACAAATGAAATAGATGTAATAAGCATACCAAACCTATCTCAAATTATCTCATAAATTCAATTCAAGGGTGTTTCTAACATGTCTCTTATTGAGATAACTCCATCAATAAGGAAACAAATGGATGTCTTGGGCTATGCAAGCCAAAATATAGACCCTGTTAGCCAAAACACATTAGTTGGTGATATGTATAATTTTGATTTTTCAATGGAAGATAATATTTATAAAAAAAAGACCACACCAAAAATGTTATGTATATTATGCAATTGTAGTCCAATTTAAACCAAAATGGGTCTAATTTCTTGCCAAGAAATACACACTAGGTTCTTCCAAATAATGCCATGAGTGGATTGTACCAGTAAGGAATAGGTATTCTTAGTTACAAAAATTAACAAGCAACCTCCACTAAACCAACTACTTCTTTGAATGTGCAATAGGGGGAAATAAGCTACCAATAGACCAACTTACCACTGTAACAAGTGTAGAATAATACACCACCTCAATAGATGATAATGAATGTTCTACCATAACCAACACAAACCAGTGTACCTTATCAATCATAGATGTTTCCTAACTAACAATGTATTACTATTGGTTAGAAGTGCTAGTTGGTCAACAAAAATAAGTGCCATTTTAGTAATAAATTCCAAACCCCTAACACTTGCCAAACCAAAAACAAAGTCCACTTCAACAATAAGTGCCACTTCAATAACAAGTACTAATCCAACAATAGGTGTTTAGCCAACAATAAGGTTATTATGAAAAATAGGTACCAAGTGCTTAGAAATAATTACCTTTCACCTAATGGGTATTACACATGCAACAAGGACCTGACTACCAACACCTCTAATAATAGGGATCTAGTCAACAATTTGTTCCATATATACAACAAGGTTCAATAAGTAGGTATCACGTTCCCTACCAAGCCTAACAATACCAACACATTTTGTAGATATAAATTCCATTACCATAACCATAATTCACTAGCTAGGGTTATGTATCCAACCCAAATAGTTTTAAAATAGTAATGTATTATGTACCCATGATATAACCCTAATACATGGATACACATACATGGCCATCTGACCAATTTAACCAACATCCCAAAATATGCCTAGCCCAATTAAAGTAATCCAATGTTGATCACTCAACCTCCATAGCAGTAGACCACTCCTAATTTCCTCACCCAAGAGTTGTAACAGATGAAGGATATAATTCAAGCTATACAAGAGGGAAAACAAATGAAAAAATTCAAACTGGAAGAGATATGCTCTTACCCATTCAACATGGAATATTTGAGAATAATGTTTTTGCCAGGTTATGAGCCATCTAAATTCAACAAATACAAAGGCAAAGGTGACCCTAGAGAATATTCGAAGGAATTATTTGTTTCTTGCTATTCGATGGCATATAGAGATATGTACTTACTTATACTCTTCCTAAGGAGTCTAACTAGATAAGCCTTAGAATGGCTATTGAAATTACCAAATAAATCTATACCTAACTTCGATGATCTATTTGAGAAGTTTGTGTAACATTTTTCATATAATCTCAAGCATGAGATTAATGTTGTGTATTTAGGCCAATCTAAATAAAAGATTGGTGAAAGATTTGATGTATATTTGTAATGTTTGAGAGCCTTAGAAATCTTGTTTACACATAATACACTAAACAAAAATTTGGCTAAAATATTTATGAGGATCTTACACAATGATATGTCCTACTATCTTGAGCTGAAATGTCCTCACACATTTGAAGAGATATAGCAAAAGGAATCCAGAGTAACAAATCCCTTGTTAACAAAGGCATAATCAAGTTATCCTTTTCCAATCAGAACCAAAACCTAAATCAAAGATAGAACCATAATTAGAACCAAACTAAAATATTGAATTCAACACCACCTCAAGCCAAGAACAATGAGAGATCCAAACCCTACAACCATAATAAAAAATTTGTTAGAAATAGGGTTACTAAATAATTTCATGTTTAGATGGTGTAAACATTGATTGTTCATATACCTCCACCCACTAAATAACCACTTCCTTCATATATTCAACTAGGATCTACATAAAACCAATTACCAAAAATTCATGACTAATTACAAACCTCTCCTTTGAGGAGAAGACCACCCATTACCTAATAATTCAGTGACCTTGGTGAGCCTATTAAATTTATGTTTATAATAGTGGTTCAAGTAAATATGATTAGTTAGTCATTACCAAATCCATTTCCTAAAGGGATGTTTTTTATTGATTAGTACAAAGAACATGAATTTTGTGAGTACCATCATGTCAGAGGACATTCCATAAGACAATGTATCTAACTTAGACATCTAATTGAGAATATGATGAAAAATAGAGAATATAAAGAGACACACATGATCCTACAAACAATCATAACTTGGTTATTTATCAAAATCTATTTCCTTAATATAACAATAACAATAACAATAACCAACAATAATACCAACAACAATAACGACATCGATAGAGAAATCCACCACAAAATCAATAATAATAATAATGTCAACCACAACAATAACATCAAAATGGTTAGAACCAAGGGAAAAATGATCAAACCAATCAAGAATGTCATCATGCCATTGTGTATACCTACAAAAATGTTTTAGGGCATGTTTTAGGTGGCCATGTTACCACCATCACTATCAAACCTAGACCAACTACAAACTAACCTAAACGTTCACATAATAATGCCTATTTACTAGATAATACCTACCAACCTCTTTATGCTAGTGATTATTCTATGAACCATGTTGATAATTAGAATCCATACCATCCAAGTATAATCATTTTGAGCCTCCTTACCTACCCAACCAACTACCTAATCCAAGTTATAGATCGATATTGTGTAATCACAACTCAATGAGCTGGAGTCACTATCAGAAGACTGTAGCCAAATACTAAAATTGAGCCTAATCAACCTTCTATTCCTATCAAAATAAACCAACTAAAAAAACTAAGGGGAAGGCCTATGATATTTTGGAATAACTAAACAAGAAACCTACACACATATCTATCATGGATTTGTTTTGCACATCTACTATCTACAAAGACATCCTAAATGAATATTTAAACCAATCCTTTGTGCTAAATGATATCACTCTGGACAAATTACATGCCATGGTAGGAAACTTGGCCCATAGCTAATGTTTCACCTTTGACCAAAGTTATATGTCTTCTTTGGGCTCTCTACATAATAAACCTTTGTACATTAAAGTTTTTATAATGAACTGTAGAGTTAAACATGTCATTGTAGACAATAGTTTGGGTCTCAACATATTGTCTTTGAAGCTAGTCAAACATCTTAGGTATATAAAAGCCAACTTGAAATTAGATACCATAATTATCAAGGCATATGATAACAAAGAGTGAGAATCTCAAAGTTACATCAACCTATTAGTGGTCATTGGGCCATTAAATCATGATACTCTATGCCATGTTTTAGACCTAGAACTATCTTATAATATGTTATTTAGCTAACCCTAGATTCATGAAATTAGGGATATACCTTATACATTGCATCATTGTATAAAATTTCCACATTTAGGATTGGAAGTGACTATACTTTTTGATCTTCAACCATAACAGTATTGTAAATGCCTCAAGGTTAAGTATAAAAGTTACAACTATTAGTTTGGTATGAATCCTATGCCAAAATTAGATGAAGAAAAAGCTAAAAAAATGAAAAGATATTAAATTAAGCCCAAAATCCTTTTACATTGACCTAGATAGATTAGCCTCTACCTTAGCCATGCCTCCACCATAAATTTTCAATAATTTCTATGTCACTGACAAAGGTCTTGGAGAATATAACACCCGTACTGCATTCCATATTGCCAAGTTTACTCAAAATCCTAAAGCTTATGGGAGACTTATGACCAAGACTACTCATATGGCATGGAAAACCAAAGTAAAATATCAACTGAATAAGCCCATTATTTTTAAACCAAACTCTAGTTTAGAATAAGACCCCTTAGTAGAGGATGATTCATGGCTTTACACTGATGAGTTGGCCAATTGTTACCAAATCATGAAGTATCTTATTCCCAACCAGATTATGGTTCACCTAGATTATGAAGATAGAGGCTTTAGGTTACATCAACAAGGTATAATCAAACCAATATCAATGACTAAGTACAAGGGAACCCATGGTATCAAATTTAAACCACTTGGGGGTGACCCCACATACCTAATTTATGTTTTAACACCAACAACTAGAGATGATGATGCTGATAGTGATACAAGGTTTGATTATAACATCTATAATGACCTTACCACTTCAAATTTGTTTAACCCCATGCCATTTTCACCATTAGCCTTGTTTATCAAACTTTACATTTAACCCTTTACCATCCCCAATTGATAAATTGGGACCAACAAGAGTCAATAATGTCATTAGACGAGTTTAAAAATGGTGAGGCCATATATGATTTTTTGGGATTGAGGAGTCACATTCCTCTTAGATACCACAAGTAGAGATTTGCTATTAAATTAGACCCTACTACCTAATTTAGAGAGTGGGTGAACTTATCTAGCCAAAAGTAAAAATAAAATCAAACATTGAGGTCTAAAAGTGAAAACCTCTTTGGGGTGCTTTATGACCAAGGAAAAAGTAAAGAGAAAGTCAAGTCTCTTGGTGAAAATTTGGTTTCTAGCACCTTTAGATGGGGATGTTCACCCCTATTCATATTAAGCACATGAAACTAGTAGCCCGTAATCTATTTATGGATCAAATATCAATATTAAGGAGTTGCATGATTTTTCACATATTGTTCAAGAGTGGCCCAAGGTATTTGTATCATGGACAATGCCAACACTAGGATATTATAATTCATCATGTTTAGGAGAATTAGATGAGATAGTTCATTGGGATGACTTTGCCATTAAAAATTAGTTCAAATCCTTGCCAACTATTCTAGATGATGGTTATACACTTTTGGTGAAAGACACTTCAAAGGTAAATATTGGGACTATAGAGGACCCAAAGTGGATTAAACTAGGTGTGTCCCTTATTGAGGAGGAATGTGAATATTTTACAACCATTTTGAGGGAAGTTATTGACATATTTACATGGGCCTATTCAGACATGCTAGGTTTGGACCCCACTTTGGTTATACACCATCTCATAATACATCTTGATGCCAAGATTGTTAAATAAAAGTTGTGTAAGATGCATCCTCACATTGCTATGTTAGTAAAGAAAGAATTATAAAAACTCTTCGACACAAAATAGATGATGGTTATACACTTTTGGTGAAAGACACTTCAGAGGTAAATATTGGGACTATAGAGGACCCAAAGTGGATTAAACTAGGTGTGTCCCTTATTGAGGAGGAATGTGAATATTTTACAACCATTTTGAGGGAAGTTGTTGACATATTTACATGGGCCTATTCAGACATGCTAGGTTTGGACCCCAGTTTGGTTATACACCATCTCATAATACATCCTGATGCCAAGATTGTTAAATAAAATTTGTGTAAGATGCATCCTCACATTGCTATGTTAGTAAAGAAAGAATTAGAAAAACTCTTTGACACAAAATATATCAGGTCAATCGACTATTCATAGTGGATCTCAAACATTATGCCAATGAGTAAGATACTAGAAGGTATCAAGATCTACAATGATTTTAGAGATATAATTAAATCCTACCCAAAAGATGACTTCCCTTTGCCTAATATTAACATGATAGTTGATTAAATGATTGGAGATGAAATGCTCTCTTTAATGGATGGATTTTTAGGTTATAATTAGATCAAAATTACACCCAAAGACCATCACAAGATAGTGTTCACCACTTAGTGGGGAACATTTTTCTATCAAGTAATGTCATTCAAAATTAAGAATGTTAGAGCCACTTAAAAAAGAGCTATGATAGTGATTTTTCATGACATGATGCATGACATTATTGAGGACTATGCCAATGATATATTGGGTAAATCAAAGACCTATACTGATCACCCAGCCATACTATGAACAGTCTTTGAGAGACTTCATGAGTATAATATTAGGCTTAACTTGAATAAATGTGCATTTAAAATCACTTCTAATAGATTGTTAGGTTTCATTATATTTCATAGGGGCACTTAATTTGACCCAACCAAAGTTTGTGTAATTATATATATGCCACCATTATCTATCTTAAATTAAATCCATATTTTACCAAGCAAGATTCAATCTATTAGATATTTCATCTCATATTTAGCCAAAAAATTCTGTCTATTTATGAATTTGATGAAGAAAGGTGTTACATTATCATAGAATAAAGAGTGTCAAAAATCATTTGATCATCTTAAATAATATCTTTCCAACCCACCTATTTTGTTTCTACCAATTCCAAACAAGCTATTACTTCTTTACTTGTCAGTAATCGAGAAGGCCCTAGGGGCACTTTTGGCACAACATGACAAATAGGGAAAGGAACATGCTATGTATTATCTAAGTTAAACATTGGTCATGTATGAGCATAATTATATACTAATTGAAAATGCTTATTTAGCAATGGTGTTAGCCACCCAAAAGTTGCATCATTATATGCTTAACAACAAGACCATTGTTATTGCCGAAGTAGATCCACTCAAGTATCTACTTTCCAAATTAGATGTATAGTGTTGTATGACAAAATAGATCATGTTATTGAGTGAGTTTAAAATTTAATATGCCAATTAGAAAGCCGTTAAGGGGTAAGTACTTATAGACTAGCTTATTGAAGCTCATCTTCAAGATACTCAACCTCTTACACTTGGAATTTTAGATGAGTCCATTATGATCATTGAATAAGTAAATTCACCTCCTAAGGTAGAACATTAGATGTTTTACTTTGATGGATCCTTCACAAATCATGGATCAGGGGGTAAAATACTATTTATTACACCAAAAGGGGATCTCATTCCCAAGTCCTTTCATATTGGATTTTCATATACCAATAACATGGCTAAGTATGAAGTGCTCATTATAAGGATTTGTCAATAAATATAGTGGAACATTCAACATTTATTGGTATATGGTGATTCTTAGTTAATCATCAATTAGGCCATAGGTCAATATCAAACCAAGGATGAGAAATTGGTACCCTATAAGGCAATAGATGATATTCTCAAGTAGTAGATTACCAAAATCCAATTTGAAAAAATACCATGGGCCTATAACATAATAATGAATGTCATGGAAACTATTGGTTCCATGATCTAGATCACCAATAGAACTAGGTATTATCAATTCATTGTTAAACATCTCTTAGCACCAACACATTAATAATTAGCCATCAAGATGATTTGTGATATTATTGGTCCCATGTCTCCTTGGTACTCTGATATATATGCCTATCTTCAAAACCAAACCATATTACCAATTTATCACCTAAAAAAGACATTCACCTATAAAACCTCTCACTATACCCTTCTCAGACCAACCTTGTATCATAGAAGTTATGATGGAACTCTGCTTCATTGTTTACCTTTGATAGAATTTGGATCAGTGTTGAGGGAAGTCCATAAAGGAGTGTGTGGAACCCTCACCAATGGGGAAATATTAGTAAATTTTTTATTTTGCATTGGTTATTATTGGCCAAAGATGGAAGTAGATGCAAATGTGTCTGGGAAGAGGTGTGTCAAATGTTAGAAGCATGCCAATCTGATTCATGCTCTATCCAAGAAACTTAAACCATTGACAACACCATGGTCATTCTCAATGTGGGGAATTGACCTTGTCAAGAATATCAACTCAACATATTTATATGGCCATAAATACATCCTAACCACTACCAAATACTTCACTAAGTTGGTAGAAGCCATTCCCCTCACTTACATCACTAGTAAGCAAATTTACAAGTTCATATTCAAACATCTCATTTGCAATATGGCATCCCCTCCAACATTATATCTAATAATGGTGTATCATTCAAGAATAAAGATGTGAAAGAACTATGTTCTCAATACCATATGAAATAACATTTCTATACTACTTATTATCCACATGGCAATGGCCAAACTAAAGATTTTAATAAAACCATTTTTAACAGAAGATTATCAATGATGCTAGCCATAATAGACACTTGCATATATTTATTTCCCTTTGGGCATACCATACCACATTCCATACTCCAACATGAGCTAAACCCTATTCATTTGTTTATGGAATTGAATCCATTATTCCCATTGAGGTTGAGTTGCATTCTCTCTGAATTTCATTGTATCACATCATTGATGATGAAGACTATAGAGTGTCTCACTTGCAGGAGATAGACCTACTTGATGGTAAATGCTTGGCCACCCTAAATAATCTTCAAGCTTATCAAAATTGATTAAAAGGTTAATATAATAGGCATGTAAAGCATCATGAATTTGATCTTGGTGACCTAGTACTAAAAGATAATCATAAAAATGTCAACAATGAGTCCAATAAAAAGGGAAAGTTCCAAAAAAAATGGTTAGGGCCCTATGTAGTTGTTTCCAACTACTGTTCTAGAGCATATAGGATTTCTAAACTAGAGGGAGATGAACTTAATAAATTAATAAACATAATGTAACTTAAACATTTATACTCTTGAGGGATTCAGTTTATTATCTACAAGGATTGTCTAAGTTATGCCATATTATACCTATTCTTTGTACTATACCCATTTCCATTCTACCATACCCTTAACTCTTCACCAATGAGTTATTTTTACCCAATATTTCTTATCATGTTTAGCATTGGTTCTAATTCATTTGTAATTCAGACACATTTAGTGGTTTATGATAGATTCAATTCCAATAATAGTTTCAAAATTACACATTCAAATGGCAGACTATGAAAGCAATATGATAGTGGTCCTAGAAATTACATCCTTTATTTATTTCTACATTTGACTAGTGCCACTAATTATAACCAGCTTTGGGAAAATTAGCGTCCCACCTCATGAAAGTAATTATAACTACCTATGGGAAAATTAGTACCATTGACCCTTTGTTGTTATTTCCTATTATAACTGTCTATGGGAAAATTAGGGACAACACCTTTACCATGAATTACCATATCACATTGCCATTATTGTTATCATTTACCTTGAAATTTTCATTTTACTTGAAACTTATTGGTAATTAATTAGATTCCTTTTAAATAGGCATAACTATAGGCAACACTAGATTCACATTGAGGTAAGCTCAATCACCCCTTTGCCATGCTCTCACCATTTTATGAGCATTTAAAAGTTGAATGCTCTTGTTATTTTATAAGCAACCTAAGCCATGCTCACACCATTTTTTGAGTTGGAATGTTTTGTGTCTCATTATTCTTGATCAAGTTGAGATGCCTAGAAAATTCCAAAAACATTCATAATAGTTTAAAAAACCCTTAAACATTCATAAAGATCTATAAAATCTTAAAATATATAAAATCATGAAAATTGTCTTAAAATTTCCACACGAGATATAAATTCATCAAAATTTTATAGGATGGGCCATTTTATGTATTCAATTTATTTATAGACTACCTTGGTCTTTTCCCTCCCATTTCTAGGAGAACTACATCAACTTGAGGTCTGCACAGACTATGTAGGCAATACCTGGTTACATGGGATATCTTAGTTTAGTTTGGCTAAACCTTCATTTCTTTTTTGACCACTTATTTGCCTTAAGGATTCTAAGACTCCTAAATATCTCATGAGTAACCACTTGTCATATCATTTCCACATCCTTATTGGCCTTAGTCATACACTCTCACCATTTTATGAGTTGATGTTGTGAACATTATGTATTCAAATTTGATACACTAATGACCACTTATATTTATATTAACTCTCACCATTTTACAAGTACTTTTGATTTGAATGCTCTCATCATTTTTCAAGTAACTTCACTCTATGCTTTCACCTTTTTGTGAGCTCACTCTCATTCCAAGCCTTAAATGGAGTAGATGCTA
This sequence comes from Torreya grandis, assembly GCA_037957365.1. Lineage (NCBI taxonomy): Eukaryota > Viridiplantae > Streptophyta > Pinopsida > Cupressales > Taxaceae > Torreya > Torreya grandis. The sequence goes on from JARHVA010000844.1 coordinate 3,237,931, forward strand.
TGAATTCTAAATTTTGTTCATTTGTGAATACTCATCTCTTGACTTTTAGTGTGGTTTTAGCCTAAACCATACTCTCACACTTGCATGATTTATTTGTGTTGACATTTTTGTGATTGTGGAATGTCATCTCCTCTTTTTTCATGCACTTGCCATTTTTAGAGATCATTCTTATTTTCCTCTACATGTTAATCATGTCTTCTTATCATCCATTTTATTTTATCCCATATCCTAGGATAGCTACATTTGGCCTAAAGTTCACATTGGATCTCATGTCCATGAAACTATGTAGGCAACATCCACTTGCCTAGTAGATCTGGAGTCAGCTCAGCTACCCCTTCCTTTTCTTCTATCCCCTCCACTTTATTTTGTGTGTTTTTGTCTCCTATAACCTAAGGGTAATGTTTATGGTCTTGTTTATGTCATTGTTTCCCTATAGCTTAGGGGAAACTATTAGTCTTTTTTTCCTATGTTATTTTACTTGTGTTGTTGCTACCTAGCTTAGGGGTCCTCTTATCTCCAAGAGTAACACCACTATTACACATGCATGAACAATCTATTTTTATTTGTATTAACATTGTGATTAACCACTATTTATGTATTGTTGTTTATTTAGCTTAATTTGTTTGTTTTAGTGTGTTTGGAATAGTTTGTTTACCACATTTTCTTTACTTTAGATTGTTTAGTTGTTTTGATTATTTTGTTCACTTTATTTTTTTGTGTGTTTATTTATTTTATTTTATTGGTGTTTATTTTTTGGTGTTTTCTTGTGGGTGTTTTGTTTTATTTATTTTTATATTTTTGTCTATTTTATATTTTTTGTTTGTTTGTTTTATTATTTATTTTGCCTTTTTATTCCTTAGTTGTCATAAGATTATTACATTTTATTTAAACTTAAGTCATGATTATCCATATCATGTACTTCTATTATGAATTCTTGTATTTAGTCTTACACTTGATTTATTTTTTATATTTATACTTGGAATTTGATTATCCATATCTTATTCCTATGTTGTTTATATTTACATTTAAATTAAGTTTTCAATGTTTAGGGTATGTATTGAAATTTTAATTATCCATAACTATCATGCATAATATCATAAGACAAATAAAAATCATGCTCACAGGGAGTCTATTCTATCAATTCAATGGCAACATCTCTCTGATATATCAAAAACAACAAACTACCCTAACACATGCTTGAATCCATGACTAATAAACAAGCACAACAAATGATTTATTTTGTGTTTATGCAAATGAGCATCTCTGAATAAACACCCATATGAGTCATATGACATAGATGATAATCTCAAAAGAACATCTCATAACTTAGACCATCTTTTTGGGTCTCTTCTAAGACCCATTTAACAACATAAATTTTCAACTTATATCTCATGTTTATTTGAATGTGCATATTCAAACTCACATTTAGGATAGAAATGTATTTTTATCCTTTGCTAGCTCATAGTAAATTCATTTTATAGATTTTTTGCATACATTACCCTTGCCAATTTGCCCTATTGTAGTAAATTTTATTTTTGACCAATTTAATGATTATAACCACCTATGGGCAACTAAATATTTTTTGCATCCTACGCTAATGATTATAACCAACTTTTTTTAACTACTCCACCCTCCCTTTTGGGGTAAATATATGTGTTCCTAATTATAACCACCTTTGGGAAAATCAATGTTTCCCATTTTCCCTTCTTGATTATAACCACCTTTGGGCAAATTAGTCTTTTTTATTTTGTTATCAATTATAACCACCTTTGGGAAAATCAATATTTTTCCTATTTTTATTTCTTGATTATAATAACCTTTGGGAAAATTAATATTTCCCATTTGGTTACTAATTATAACATCCTTTGGGCAAATTAGTATCTACCCCACTACCCTACTAGGGCATATATCCATACTAATGTTTATAACCACCATTGGGAAAACTAGTATCACACCCTTCATTACTAATTATAACTACCTTTAAGAAAATTAGTATCCATCCCACTACCCTACTAGGGCATATATCCATACTAATGCTTATAATCACCATTGGGTAAACTAGTATCACAACAATAATTACTGATTATAACTATCTTTGGGTAAACTAGTGACTTTGCTACTATTACTATTTATAACTACCTTTGGAAAATTTAATAATCCCACTCTCATTACCAATAGATCTTATTATTTTTTTCATTTTGAGGGAACGTAGAATGAATCTATTTTTTCCACTTGCTCCCTCAAGGGGGCATCAAGGACTTATTAACTACCCTTTGGGGTATGAACCATTCAGATTAATGAATTTTTTATTCTTTGAAAAGACATTAATGTGCTTATCTTGAAATGCCTTCTCAAATAAGGGCAAACTGTAGACACTTAGTTTTGGCCACTTTTATGCTTGAACCAACATTCATTTCAAATTTTCGCAAAAAATATATTTTAAGCCTAGAAATCACTTGAATTGCCTAAATTGTCCACGTAAGGGATTTAATTACCTAGAAATGAGGCTAACTTATTTGATGTATTACCATGTATACATCACTAACCTAGTTTAGTTATAACCCTAGTCAAATTACAACCTAATTATTTGGCACTTTTAACATGTCAAGCTATTAATTCATAAGATTTAAAACAATTTCCAAAAGACAAAAAACACTAAGCAAGACTAATTACATTAAAAATATTAACTAACTTGCCTAAACAAAATTCCAAATCAAATCAGTGAATTTTATTTACAAAAAAAGGAATTTTTAGAAAAATATGAAGTCAAAGGTCAAATGAGCTAATAAAGTGATTTATTATCTCATAAATATTTAAAAATATGGATCGTGCCTCAAAAACATCTAAAGTGAGTTGTCATACCTCATAAATATCCAAAACTGAGGTGTCAATATTTCATGAGTCCCTTAACTCCATCCAAAGTTAGACTGACTCAACCTAGGTTAATTTAGACTCAACCTAAGTTAGAATTTAACCTAACCTACTTTGGGTTAGAGTTAGTTCTTTGAGCTATAAATACAAGTTCTCAAACCATTATTTATCAAAATTTTGTGTGTAAGGTTATTCTATTAAAATACCTAATTGAAGCCTTTGAAATTAGTGTTATAATGCTTAATTTATCCCAAGATTCACACCAAGCCACAAGTGACTATTGGAGAGATGCTACCACCATGGAAAAGCATTGCTAAAATAATAAATTCATCATAGGATGAGAATAAACATCCTTATGTCAATAAGTAAGCATCAAATTTGACAAAAGAGGTAAGAATTTTATATTATCTTCATCTCTATTTTGTGATCTTGCTTATTGTGTTATGCTCCTCTTATTTCTTAGGCAAATATTCTTAATCTTAGTGAATTTTTATGCTTGATATTTTCTCTTTGGACTAATAAGAGACTAATCTACATATTGTTTACTCTTTGAACTCTTAAGGTACAATTTCATTCATTGGTATTATTATAAATATTATATTATATCAGTTCTTTCACAAATTAGATGACGTATTTATTTCATATTTAATATAACATTAACCTATAGTGCATATAGGGATATGTGTGGTCAACTTGTGGCTTACATATCTTCATATTAGTTTATTGCATTTCTCAATGTTTTTGGTATGGTCAATCTATGGAATGACCATGGCTGAGTATATATAGGAGGTAGTGATTAGTATTTTATCATCATATTATGAATTCTATTCTTTTGCATTATTGTGGAGGTTGCCTCCTAAAATTTTCCTAGTCACAATATTTGAGTATTCTATTCTTTCACCAATTATTGTTATGGATCTACTTATTCTACTCTTAATTCTACCATATATTATTCTATTGTTGTGAATCATCTAATTAATTTCCATATAATATTTTACACCCTAATTTAATGTACTCAAACCATTTAAAAACCTAGGGTTAAACTTCATAAATCCTTAAAATTTAAATCAATATGCATTACATACATTGACAAGTGTACATTTGATAAAATGAGGATGTACAATCATTCCTCTGCATTCGTATTCTATCTCCCACATTCACATATACAATGGGGGAATATTTCTCATAAATGGCCATGTCATAATATTCAATGCATGTTTAATCTTGACACATGTTTCAGATTGTTTGGATCCCTTCCCCATTCTTTTACTTTTGAACCCATGATTTATTTACTAGTCTCTATTATCCTTTTTTAAAATTCAAAATGTGTAACAAAATTCAAATATGGAAAAAATAAAAAAACATTAAAATATTTTAAAAATATAAAATTAAGAATTGATCATAATTAGACATCTATATTACATCTGTGTCATATGCTATTTATCTCATTATTTATAGATAACATACTCTTTTTACATCACACATGCATTTCACTAGTATTTATGAGTGTTATGCAAGACATATAATTTTACAAGAAATTAGATGTTGGAATTTTCTATACCCAATGGCCATTCTATGTGAGGGGCATATTATCTAAAGGTTACAATGTTTATATGTATTACCATTATATAACCCCTATACTATGTTGAACTATATTTTTTTTACAAATATCTTGCTAACATCTCTATCTTACAACATGTAGATGGATATGATATTTTATTGGATATGATCACATTACATATACATGGTGTAGACTAAATTTCTAGTTATATACTCCATTTATTTTATTTATTTATACATAGTCTATTAAACTTTGTTTATCTATTGTGTGTGGCATTTATCCCTTGTGTGCAAATTATTTGAACATCTTTATGAGATCATTGTTTGGTAAGTGCAACATTTAAACATGTCTATTATTTGTGGCTTTGTGTGACAATTGAACATGCCCATCATATGTATCCCTTGGCCTTATTGTTTGATATTATTCTAGTTATGTTTATGTGGTTTTTGATCTTATTGATTTTGATGAGTGACATGATCCATATCATCCAGTAGCTATTATGTAATATGTTTTATTACAATTACTACTATAAGCTTCACTGATACATTTAAGTAGATTAAACACTTTAGGACTTTCTTCATATGTTACATACATAGTTTAAATGATACATATCTTAATTTTATGATATACCTTTCCACACATGATATGGTATTAAATGATTACATATTGATACACATGATATAATTAAATTTTATTTTGAGATGAGTGAATTTTAAGATACATCTTTGAAGTAGGGGCATTCAAAAAGCTTATGTAATAAATGTATATTGTGATGTTTTTGGTTTAGTTTGGTGTCAAAGGTCCAATAAGGACCATAGGATTGTGTTATAAGTCTTAAGTGTCTTTAAGTTGAGTGTTCTTGGCTTGGAAAGGTTTCCCACCAAAACACCTTTTCAAATATTTAAATTAGGTATGTGTGTGTTTAAATTTTTTATGATGTATGTAAAGGGTATCATATTAGTAAATGTTTTTCAAGGGTATTTAAGTGAGTTTAGGTAAGTAGGAAAGGTCTTTTTACATACACCTCATAAATAAGGTGTCAATAAACCCAAGAACATGACATGTAGAGCCTTTGAAGGCAGTTACCAAGTGAGTGGGTAGTTACACAAAAGGGGTAGTTTATTGTTTGGTAATAGTTTTGGCTTGAAATATGGATTGAATCCCATAGATATTAGGATTTATTTTATAAATGGAGAGATAAGGTAGAGGAATGGAGGAGAGGAGGAATAATAGAAGAACAACATTTTGTACTCTATCATTCTAGACAATGAGAATAATGTGAGAAGTAAGATTAATGAAAAATGACATGTTTTAATTTATATATTTATTTTTGACTTGTATATATATTTATTATGAATTCAAATTGGTTTATTTAAACTCCTTGAGATAGTGTTTTGTGATTGGAAATGGCAAAGGATGGTGAATGTAGGTTTTGAAACTAATTCCTAAGTGTATTCCTTGAGATTGTCTAGTGGAGAGTAGCTCACATCAAGGAGAGTTAAGAAGGTAGAGATTATATTTTTATTAAGTTATTTTAAGGATTATATATATTAAAATTTTCATTCTTTAGGCTAGGGTTCAAGACAGACTCTGCAGATATCTTGTTAAGTAAATACAACCAAAGATTTTGTTGGCAAAATAAATAACAAATTATCAAGGTGAATAGTGGTTATTGAAACATGGTCAGCATGTTGAAAGATCATAAATGTAAAAAAAATGTTGATGAAAAATATTATATACTTTTAGGAAAGGTTGGTAAGGATCCAAACCCCATGTTTCTTGTTATCTGATAGTCTGTATAAATAAAGCCTTATGGAATCCATGTTTAGAATATGAAAGGGAGTCTTTCAAAAGAATTTAAAGATTTGATAAGGTGAATTAGGTCATATAGACCTTATTTAGGTCATAAAACACTTATAAAATAAGGAAACATTCATTCAATCCAAATAAGAATCCTCTCAGTTAGAAATAGGCAGGATTGTGTTAAAAAGACCCTGCAAAAGTGTTGGTGTAAGGTGTTTTGATGTTTTCCAAGTGTAGGTCAAGATTTGTAAGGGAGTAGACATGTTCCAAGACTTGACATGGTGTTTTTATTCATGGAATCATGTTTGGAATAATTAAATAAAAAAAAGGATCCTCTCATACCTGGTATGGACCCAAGAAACCCTAGGTCAATGTAGCAGGTGAAAAGAGGGATTTCTATTGATGTAACTGGTAAAAGTAGACTAAAATTGTTAGTTTAATATATGTTTGCATGGGGAAGAATATGTTAATGTTTTTATACTCATAATGGATCTATATGTATGGATAACATAGCTTTTAGAGAAAATAGGGTTAGACTGACCTAATAAGGGTTAAAAGAAGTGAACAAAGGACTGGAAAAGGTAATTATAAAGTGAATTAGAACCTAAAAATTTGTGGAGAGGTAAATAATGATAAAGAGTGGAATAAAATACATTTGGAATCTCAAAATGGGTTTGTACCTGACTTTATATTTAACAAATGAGCAAAAAAGGCTATAAGAGTAAGTGTAGAGAAGGGTAGAGTTGTATAAATGGATTGAAAGACAAATTGGGTATTGAGTCCAAAGTGAAGTCATTAGAATATGATTCAAGGAATCCTATAGAAGTATCATAAGTATATCAAGGTAGATAAAAGGAAGAAGTTACTATTTGGAAGCATCACATGCTTAGAGAATGGACTCTAAGAGAAGATAATGGATAAGATGGATGAAAGATAGTGAGAGGTAGTAAAGAGTGAAATGTATAGAAGAGAGGGTAATGTATAGAAGTGTTAAAGGAAGTAAGGAAGTAATAAAAGAGTTATAATAATTTTTAATAAGATTGATGCTAAGTCAAATAGACAAATTTCCAAAAAAAAAAAAAATTGAGGACTTTTGGTGCATATATACTTTATTATAGGTATCAAGGTCTGGTTATATAATAGAGAATGTTGTTATATCTATATCATTTAGTATTAGAGTGAGGATCAAGTTCATAGGAAGATAAAGCAAGGACAACCAACAAGGAAAAAGGTAAAATTTGTGTTTTGTTTTTCATTTGAGTTTTTGATATGATGATGAAATGATATTGAGTTGTATGTGAGAGATAAGGTAAGTTCATAGGAAGATAAAGCAAGGACAACCAACAAGTAAAAAGGTAAAATTTGTATTTTGTTTTTCATTTGATTTTTTGATATGATGATGAAATGATATTGAGTTGTATGTGAGAGATAAGGTTGGTAGAAGCCCTGAGCCAAGTGTGGCTTGTTGATGAATGAAAGAGATGTTGAGAAATCTCAAAGAAAGGATCTCATAAGTGATCTTGAGAGAGTCCTATGGGTAGGATAAGAGAGAAAGAATAAGACCCAGTGAGGAAAAGAGAGAGATTGACTCCAAGAGAGAGAGAATCAAGTGAGAAACCCAAGTGAGGTCAAGATGTGGAAAGCGAGTGAAGGATTGTTAGAGAGAGGTATAGGTCTAGATGAGGCCAAAGAGTTATTAGACATATTCAAGGAGATGAGTAAATAGAGAGATAAGAAAAAATATGGAAAATATGAGAGAATATACCATAAGAAGATGGTGAAAGAAGACACCAAAAAGAAGAGGTTAGAGATGGAGAAAGAGATGATAAAGATGAGATAGTAGATGGATAGGTTATTGGTCATGATAGAATAGGTGAGAGAAATGGGAATCACATAATGTGGATGGGTGATGAGAAAGAAGACATGCAAGTGGCCAATAAGGTAACAGATGATGAAAATAAGGATGCAAGCAAAGAGAGAGGAGAGAGAGAAGAATAAAGTGTTATACAAGCAACTAAAATGAGAAATGATTTTTTTTTGGTTGAGAGGATAGCATAGGGAGAAAAAGGATGAGTAACGTCTTGAAGAGGATATGATGAATTTGAGTAAATAAAAATTAGATAGTGGCAACCAACTAAGTGAAAATAAGGACAAAGAAATAGACCAGCTTGAGGACCTCATTGGAAACTTAGAACAAGAGGTACAATGTTATGAAGAAGGTATAACCTCTAATTTTTAGTTTATTTATGAAAGTGCTAATCAATTAGAGGTAGAATTGGTAGCCTTGGAGAGAGAATTACAAGGTGAAGTGATGGTGAGAAAAGAGGAAAAATAGGTTTTAGTAGTTGAGAAGTATGTAATAGAGGACCAAGAACATGAAGAGAGAGCAATGTTGGCAGCAGTAGAGAAGTATCTTGAAGTAGGTAAGCAAGAAATTGTTTTTTTTTTTTTTTTCAAGCATGAAGGAGATTACCAATGTAGGTGAAAGAAAAATTACAATTATAGTATTGATTTGGGTCATCTACAACCCATATAAAAGAGGAAAATTTCAAGGAGTGAGTACACATGAAGTGAAAATTGATGATTCAAGCAAGCAAGGGCATGAGACAAGTAGAATAGTGTTTGATCAAGGTAATCATGAAAGAAAGAGTGAGAAGATAAAGCATGAAAGAGTAGGAGTAGCAGTGGATGATCCAAAGGAGAAGAACTGGAAGGCAAGAAAGAAACATTTAGCAATCCATTGGAGCTCAATTTATCTCTCCCCCAAGAGTATGATATAGGGGCATCCGACAAGCTTATGTAATAAATGTGTTTTGTGATGGTTTTGGTTTATTTTGGTGTCAAAGGTCCAATAAGGACCATAATATGGTGTTATAAGTCTTAAGTTTCTTTAAGTTGAGTGTTTTTGGCTTGGGAAGGTTTCCTGCCAAAACACCTTTTCAAATATTTAAATTAGGTAAGTGTGTGTTTAAAGCATTTTTAATATATGTAGAGCATGTCATGTTAGTGAATGTTGTTTAAGTGTCTTTAATTGAGTTTAGGTAAGTATGAAATGTGTTTTTACATACACCTCATAAATAAGGTGTCAATAAACCCAAGAACATGGAATGTAGAGCCTTTGAAAGCAGTTACCATGTGAGTGGGTAGTTACACAAAAGGTGTAGTTTCTTGTTTGGTAACAATTTTGGATTGAAATATGGAGTGAATGACATATATAGTAGGAGTTAGTTTCAGAATGGAGAGATAAGGCAGAGGAATAGAGGAGAGGAAGAATAGTGGAATAACAAAATTTTATATTCTATCATTCTGGATAGTGATAACAATGTGAGAAGTAAGATTAATGAAAAATGACACGTTTTAATTTATATATTTGTCTGTGCCTTGTATATATATTTATTATGAATTCAAATTAGTGTATATAAGGTCCTTGAGATAGTGTTTTGTGATTGGAAATGGCAAAGGATGGTGACTATAGGTTTTGAAACTAATTCTTGAGTGTGTTCCTTGAGATTGTCCAGTGGAGAGTGGCTCACATCAAGGGGAGTTAAGAAGGTAGAGAGTCTTTTTTTCTTAGGTTTTTTTAAGTTTTATCTATATCATCATTTTCATTCATTAGGCTATGGTTCAATACAAAATCTATAAATATCTTGTTAAGCAAATACAACCAAGGATTCTATTGGTAAAATGAATAATGAATCATCAAGGAGAATAGTGGTTATTGAAACATGGTCAGCATGCTGAAAGATCATAAATGTAAAAAAATGTTTATGAAAAGTATTAAATACTTTCAAGAAAGGTCAATAAGGATCTAGACCCTATGTTTCTTATTATCTGATAGTTTATATAAACAAAACCTTATGGAATCCATGTTTAGAATATGAAAGGGAGTCTTTCAAAATAATTTCAAGATTTTATTAGGTGAAGATAGGTCATGAAAATATTATTTAGGTCATATAATTATTTGAAAACAAGTAAACATTCATTCAATCCAAATAATAATCCTCTCAATTAGCAATAGGTAGGACTGTGTTAGAAAGACCCTACAGAAGTGTTGGTGTAAGGTGTTTTGACATTTTCACAATGTAGGTCAATATTTATAAGGGATTATAAATGTGTGATAGGGATTACATGGTATTTGAAATGAATTTAATCATTTTTTAAATAATTAAATCAAAAAAATTATCCTCTCAGACCTGGTATGGACCCAAGAAACCCTAGGTCAGTGTAACAAGGTGAAAAGAGGGATTTATATTCATGTAACTGATAAAAGTGGACCAAATTTAATAGTTTAATATATGTTTATTTAGAGAATAGTATGTTAAGGTTTTTATACTCATAACGGATCCATATAGATGGATAATAGAGCCTATAGAGAAAATAAGGTTAGCCATGCCTAATAAGGGCTAAAAGAAGTGAATAAAGGATTGTAAAAGGTACTTAGAAAAGGAATTAGAACCTCAAAAGTTGTGGAGAGGTCATTAGTGATAAAGAGTGGCATAAATTACATTTATATTCCCAAAATGGGTTTTTACCTGATCGTACAAGCAACAAATGAGCAAAAAAGGCTACAAGAGTAAGTGTAGAGTTGTATAAATGGATTGAGAGATAAATTAGGTATTGGGTCCAAAGTGAAGTTAGTAGAATATGATTCAAGGAATCCTATATAAGTCTCAAAAGTATATAAGGGTAGATAAATGGAGGAAGTGATAGTTTGGAAGCATCACATGCTTAGAGAATGGACCTCCAAGAGAGGATAATGAAAAAGATGGATGAAAGACAATGAGAGGTAGTAAAGAGTGAAATATATAGAAGAGAGGGTAATGTTAATAAGTTTTAAAGGTAGTAAGGAACTAATAAAAGAGGTCTAATCATCATTAAGATGATTTATGTCAATTAAAATACAAAAAATTATATAAAAAAGAAATTTGAGGACTTTTGGTGTATATATATTTTATTGCAAGTATCAAGGTCTAGTTATATAAAAGAGAATGTTATTAGGTCTACATCATTTGGTATCAGAATGAGGATCAAGTTCATAAGAAGAGAAAATAAGGAAAACCAGAAGGAAAAAAGGTATAATTTGTGTTTTTTTTTGCATTTGAGTTTTTGATATAATGATTAAATGGTATTGAGTTGTATGTGAGAGATAAGGTTGGTAACAACCTTGAGACAATTATGGCTTATTGATGAATGAAAGAATTGTTGAGAAATATCAAAGAAAGGATCTCATAGGTGAGCTTGAGAGAGTCCTATAGGTAGGAAAAGAGAGAAAGAATAAGTCCAAAGTGAGGACAAGAGAGAGATTGACTCCAAGAGAGAGAGAATCAAGTGAGAGACCCAAGTGAGGTAAAGATGTGGCAAGTGTATGAAAGCTTGTTAGAGAGAGGTATAGGTCTAAATGAGGCCAAAGAGTTGTTAGAAATATTCAAGGATATGAATAAAGAGAGAGATAAGAATAAATAAGGAAAATATGAAACAAGCTACCATAAGAAGATGGTGCAAGAAGACACCAAAAACAAGAGGTTAGATATGGAGAAAGAGATGATAGAGATGAGACAACAGATGGATAGGTTGTTGGTAATGATAGAATAGGTGAGATAAATGGGAAGCCCATACTATGGATGGGTGATGAGAAAGCAGACATGAAAGTGGCTAATAAGGTAGCAAATGAAGAAAAGAAGGATGCAAGTAAAGAGAGAGGAGAGAGAGTAAAAGAAATTGCTACATAAAACAACTAAAAAGAGAAATGTAAATGCTTTGGTTGAGAGGAAAACATAGGTAGGGAACAAAAGGATGAACAACACCTTGAAGAGGATATGATGAATTTAAGTAAAGAATAATCAGATAGTGGTATCCAACTAAGTAAAGGGAAGGACAAAGAAATGGACCAGCTTTAGGACCTCACTGGAGGCTTAGAACAAGAGGTACAATGTTATGAAAAAGGTATGACATCTAATTTTTAGTTTGTTTATGAAAGTGTTTATCAATTAGAGGAAGAAATGATATCCTTGGAGAGAACATTGGAAGGTGAAGTGATGGTGAGTGAAGAGGAAGAATAGGTTGCAGCGGTTGAGAAGTATGTAATACACGACCAAGAATATGAAGAGAGATTAATGTTGGTAGTAGTAGAGTAGCAGCTTGAAGCAAGTAAGCAATATATCATTTTTGTTTTGTTTGAAATCATGAAGGAGATAAATAATGAAAGTGAAAGAACAAATACAGTTCTAGTAGTGATTTGGGGCATCTATAGCCCATATGAAAGAGGAAAACTTCAAGGAATGAGTGTACATGAAGTGAAAATTGATGATACAAGAAAGTAGGGGCATGCAATAAGTATAATAGTGTTAAATTGAGGCAATAATGAAAGAAAGAGTGAGCACATAAAGAATGAAGGAGTAGGAGAAGTAGTGGATGATCTAAAGGAGAAGAATTGGAAGATAAGAAAGAAACATTTAGCAATCCATTGGAGCTCAATTTATATCTCCCATGAGAGTATGATGCAGGGGCATCTAACAAGCTTATGTAATAAATGTGTTTTTTGATGGTTTTGGTTTATTTTTGTGTTAAAGATATAATAAGGACCATAGGATGGTGTTATAAGTTTTAAGTGTGTTTAAGTTGAGTGTTCTTGGCTTGGGAAGGTTTCCTGCCAAAACACCTTTTCAAATATTTGAATTAGGTAAGTGTGTGTTTAAAGCATTTTTGATGTATGTAGAGGGTATCATGTTAGTGAATGTTGTTGAAGGGTCTTTAAGTGAGTTTAGGTAAGTAGGAAAGATGTTTTTACATGCATATCATAAATAAGGTGTCAATAAACCCAAGAACATAGAATGTAGAGCCTTTGAAGGGAGTTACCAAGTGAGTGGGTAGTTACATAAAAGGGGTTGTTTCTTGTTTGGTAATAGTTTTGGATTAAAATAGGGATTTAATCTCCTAGATAGTAGGATTTATTTTAGAAATGGAAAGACAAGGTAGAGGAATGGAGGAGAGGAGGAATAGTGGAAGAACAAAATTTTGTACTCTATCATTTTGGATAGTGATAACAATGTGAGAAGTAAGATTAATGAAAAATGAAATGTTTTAATTAATATATTTATATATGTCTTATATATATATTTATTATGAATTCAAATTTGTGTATTTAAGGTCCTTGAGATAGTTTTTTGTGATTGGAAATGGCAAAGGATGGTGACTGTAGGTTTTGAAACTAATTCTTGAGTGTGTTCCTTAATATTGTCCAGTGGAGAGTACCTCACATCAAGGAGAGTTAAGAAGGTAGAGAGTCTATTTTTATTAGGTTATTCTAAGGTTTATCTATATTAGTATTTTCATTCATCATGCCACGGTTCAAGATAGACTTTGCAAATATCTTGTTAAGCAAATATAACCAAGGATTTTGTTAGCAAAATGAATAACAAATTATCAAGGTCAGAGTGGTTATTGAAACATGGTCAACGTGTTGAAAGATCATAAATGTAAAAAAATGTTGATGAAAAGTCTTCTATACTTTTAGGAAAGGTTAGTAATGATCTAAACCCTATTTTTCTTTGTATTTGACATTCTGTATAAACAAAGCCTTATGGAATCCATGTTTAGAATATGAAAGGGAGTCTTTCAAAATAATTTAAAGATTTGAAAAGGTGAATTTAGGTCATGTAGACAATATTTATGTCATAGAACACTTTGAAAATAATAAATCATTTGTTCAATCCAAAGAAGAATCCTCTTAATTAGCAATAGGTAGTATATGTTAGAAAGATCCTATAAAAGTGTTGGTGGAAGGTGTTTTGACATTCTCCCAGTGTAGGTCAAGATTTTTAAGGGAGTATACATGTATTACAGGAATTGACATGGTGTTTGGAATGCATGGAATCATGTTTGAAATAATTAAATAAAAAAAAGGATCCTCTCAGACCTGGTATGGACCCAAGAAACCCTAGGTCAGGGTATCAAGGTGAAAAGAGGGATTTCTATTGATGTAATTGGTGAAAGTGGACCAAAATTGGTAGTTTAATATATGTTCACATGGGGAAAAATATGTTAAGATTTTTAGACTCATAATAGATCCGTACATATGGATAACATAGCCTGTAGAGAGAATAGGGCTAGATAGGCTTAATAAGGGCTAAACGAAGTGAACAAAGGACTGTAAAAGGTACTTAGAAAAGGAATTAGAACCTAAAACTTTGAGGAGAGGTCATTAGTGATAAAGAGTGGAATAAAATACATTTGGATTCACAAAATGGATTTTTACCTGATCATACAAACAATAAATGAGCAAAAAAGTATACAAGAGTATGTGTAGAGAAGGGTAGAGTTATATAAATGGATTGAAAGACAAATTGGGTATTGAGTCCAAAGTGAAGTTAGTAGAATATGACTCAAGGAATCCTATATAAGTCTCATAAATATGTCAAGGTAGATAAAGGGAAGAAGTGATAGTTTGGAAGCATCACATGCTTAGAGAATGGACCTCCAAGAGAGGATAATGGATAAGATGGATGAAAGACAATGAGAGGTAATAAAGAGTGAAATATATAGAAGAGAGGGTAATGTATAGAAGTGTTAAAGGTAGTAAGGAAGTAATCAAAGATTTATAATCATTGTTAAGAAGATTGATGTCAAGTCAAATAGATAAATTGTGAGAAAAAGAAAAATTGAGGAATTTTGGTGCATATATATTTTATTTTAGGTATCAAGGTCTAATTATATAATAGAAAATATTATTATTATAAATCATTTTGTATCATAATTAGGATCAATTTCATGGGAAGATAAAGAAAGGAAAACCAACAAGCAAAAAATCACAATTTGTGTTTTGTTTTCCATTTGAGTTTTTTGATATGATGATTAAATGGTATTGAGTTGTATGTGAGAGATAAGGTTGGTAATAGCCCTGAGCCAAGTGTGGCTTGTTGATGAATGAAAGAGCTATTGAGAAAGCTCAAATAAAGGAGGTCATAGGTGAGCTTGAGAGATTTATATATGTAGGAAAAAAGAGAAATAAGAATTCCCAAGTGAGGACAATAGAGAGATTGACTCCAAGAGAGAGATAATCAAGTGAGAGACCCAAGTAAGGTCAAGATGTAGCAAGTGAGTGAAGGATTTTTAAAGAGAGGTATAAGTATAGATGAGGCCAAAGAGTTATTAGACATATTCAAGGAGATGAGTAAAGAGAGAGATAAAAATAAATAGGGAAAATATGAGAGAAGATACCACAAGAAGATGGTGCAAGAAGACACCAAAAATAAGAGGTTAGAGATGGAGAAAGAGATGATAGAGATGAGATAGTAGATGGATAGGTTTCTAGTCATGCTAGAATAGGTGAGAGAAATTTTAAGCACATACTATGGATGAATGATGAGAAATAAGACATGCAAGTAGCCAATAAGGATACATATGAAGAAAATAAGGATACAAACAAAGAGAGAGGAGAGAGAGCAGAAGAATTTGCTATGTAAGCAACTAAAAAGAGTAATCAAAATGCTTTGGTTGAGAGGACAACATAAGGAACAAAAGGATGAGCCCCACCTTGAAGATTATATGATGAATTTGAGTAAATAATAATCAAATAGTGATAGATAGCCAAGTGAAGGGAAGGACAAAGAAATGAACTAGCTTGAGGAACTCATTAGAGGCTTAGAACTAGAGGTAAAATGTTATGAATAAGGTAGGAGATCTAATTTTTAGTTTGTTTATGAAAGTTATGATCAATTTTAGGAAAAATTGGTAGCCTTGGAGAGAGAATTTAAAGGTGAAGTGATAATGAACAAAGAGGAAGAACATGTTACAACAGTTGAGAAGTATGTAATAGAGGACCAAGAACATGGAGAGCAATGTTGGCAGCCATAGAGCAATAGATTTAAACAGGTAAGCAAGACATTATTTTTGTTTTATTTGTAATCATTAAGGAGATTACCAATGTAGGTGAAAGAACAAGTACAATTACAATAGTGATTTGGGGCATCTATAGCCCATATGAAAGAGGAAAAATTCAAGTATTGAGTGCACATGAAGTGCAAATTGATGATGTAAGTAAGCAGGGGCATGAGATATGTAGAATAGTATTTTATCGAGGAAATCATGAAGGAAAGAGTGAAAAATTAAAACATGAATGAGTAGAATCCACATTTGATGATCCAAAGGAGAAGAACTGGAAGACAAGAAAGAAACATTTAACAATCCATTGGAGCTCAATTTCTATCTCCCCTAGGAATTTGATGCAGGGGCATCTAACAAGCTTATGTAATAAATATGTTTTGTGATGGTTTTGGTTTAGTTTGGTTTCAAAGGTCTAATAAGGACCATAGGATTGTGTTATAAGTCTTAAGTGTCTTTAAGTTGAGTGTTCTTGGCTTGGGAAGGTTTCTCACCAAAACACCTTTTGAAATATTTAAATTACGTGTGTGTCTAAAGCATTTTTGATGTATGTAGAGGGTGTCATGTTAGTGAATTTTTTTAAGGATATTTAGGTGAGTTTAGGTAAGTAGGAAAGGTTTTTTTATGTACACCTCATAAATAAGGTGTCAATAGACCCAATAACATGGAATGTAGAGCCTTTGAAGTCAGTTACCAAGTGAGTGGGTACTTACACAAAAGGGGTAGTTTATTGTTTGGTAATTATTTTATATTGAAATAGGGAGTAAATACCATAGATAGTAGGAGTTAGTTTAGCAATGGAGAGACAAGGTAGAGGAATGGAGGAGAGGAGGAATAGTGGAATAACAAAATTTTGTAATCTATCATTCTCGATAGTGATAATAATGTGAGAAGTAAGATTAATGAAAAATGTCATGTTTTAATTTATATATTTGTCTATGCCTTGTATATATATTGCTTATGAATTAAAATTGGTGTATTTAAGGTCCTTGAGATACTATTTTGTGATTGGAAATGTCAAAGGATGGTGACTGTAGGTTTTGAAACTAATTCCTAAGTGTGTTCCTTGAGATTGTCTAATGGAGAGTAACTCACATCAAGGAGAGTTAAGAAGGTAGAGAGTCTATTTTTCTTAGGTTTTCTTAAGGTTTATTTATATCAACATTTAAATTCATTATCTTAGGGTTTAAGATAGACTCTACAAATATCTTGTTAAGTAAATACAACCAAGGATTCTATTGGCAAAATGAATAAAAAATTATCAAGGTAAATAGTGGTTATTGAAACATGGTCAACATGTTGAAAGATCATAAATGTAAAAAAATGTTGATGAAAAATATTCTATACTTTCTGGAAAGGTCAGTAATGATCCAGCCCTATGTTTCTTGTTATCTAATAGTCTGTATAAATAAAGTGTTGTGGAATCCATGTTTAGAATATGAAAAGGAGTCTTTCAAAATAATTTAAAGCTTTGATAAGGTGAAGTTAGGTCATGCAGAACTTATTTACGTCATATAATGATTTGAAAAAAATAAAACATTCATTTAATCCAAAGAAGAATCCTCTCAATAGAAGTGTTGGTGTAAGGTGTTTTGATGTTTTCCCAGTGTAGGTCAAGATTTTTAAGGGAGTATATATGTGTGTCAAGAATTGACATGGTATTTAAAATGCATGGAATCATGTTTGAAATAATTAAATCAAAAAAATGATCCTCTTAAACCTAGTATGGATCCAAAAAACCCTAGGTCAGGGTAGCAAGGTGAAAAGAGGGATTTCTATTGATGTAACCAATAAAAGTGGACCAAAATTGGTAGTTTAATAGATGTTTGCATGGTAAAGAAGATGTAAAGGTCTACTATACTCTTAAACATTGGCACGTCTAGGGATATGTGTAGTTGACTTGTGTCTTGAATAACCCTTTTGTATATTATTTTACATTTATTTATGCATTCATATACTTATTAGGTTAGACTATGGGTGGAACATGGCCTTGTTAGACTAAATATAGGAGGCAGGGTTAGTTATTCATCATCATATTTGAGTATTCATTCTTATTGAAAGCATTTGAGAGATTGCCCCCTCAAAGTGGTTTATCTATTATTAATATTTTATACTATATTTCCATATAATTATGATATATTTTTGTATATCTAATTATTTGGTGAATTAATATAATTCCAAGATATATTTGGGCTATAATCAGGTCAAAAACCCTAAATCTTAAAATTTGGAAATATCTTGCAAATGGGTGTAAATTTATTTGAAATGTTTTTAATAGAGTTGAAAAATCATTCAAGTAAGTTTTCATTAAAATTTCTACTCATTTAGATCTATTTTTAAAAAGGTATCATCGATTTAGGGTTTTTAATAAATTTGCTCCATAGCTCGCAATTTGTATATTTCTTTAATTTTTTTTGTATTTTTGGAAACCTTGGGAAAAATTAGTTGGTTAAATTATTTTATATTTATGATTTGAGGCCTAAATATTTAAAAAATTAGTGGGAAAATTTGGGTCAATGAAGCCAAATAAGGTTTATCATCAAGCCTTTGTATCACTGGTCCTAACACCTGCAGATGGGGGAAGGGAAAGAAACCCATAAAACTCCTTTAGGGTATGACATGGAGTTTGAATCATCTGATATGATTTATAAAATATATTGAAATCTACATGGCCTAATGCAAAAGGATGTGTAAATCTAAACTCAAATATCAGCTATGCAAGGTTAGCTTAATGGCTTAAATAATCAATTACATCAAATCATGACACAATTGGCTACCATTTCATCTCATTTAACACTAAACAACCCTCCATTTTTTTATTTTAGTCCTCCTCCTCTTAATACTAACATTGCCAATATAGGGGTAAAATCAATGTTACCAAAAATAGACTTATGCAAGTTTAATTGTAAGGATCCACTCACTTGGATCACTCAAATTGAAAATATATTTGATCTACACCAAAATCCTAGATTTAAAAAGGTGGTTGTCACATCTCTATATCTAGAACCTAAATTATTCATTTGGTATCATAGGTTTTGTGCTCAGAAGGAGACTGATGCTCCTATTACATGGTTAGTATTCTCTAATGAACTAGTGTCTCATTATCAGGCTAATGTTTTTGAAAACTACTATAACCAATTAGCCAATCTATGACAAATAGGAACAATGAAGGATTATATTCATCAATTTCAAAATCTATCCTTATGTGTGGAGGATATCACTAAGGCAAATCTAAATGACCTTTTTTTGGGTGGTCTAAAAGATAGTATTCAATTAAAGGTTCATATGTTTAACCCCACAACTATATCTGAAGCTATACTAAGGGTATTCTTGGTAGAATAAAAAGAGATGATCAAATGCCATCCTTTCACTAAGTTAGGAACACACCTTTCCAAATCCATCATGGCCTCAACTTACAAGATTGACACCATAACAAATTAAGGAGAAGTGTGCCAAAGGGTTGTGTTATGGTTGTGACAGTAAATGAAATAAGTTATTTTACATTGAAGGGGCTGATGAAGATGAAGAAGATGAGGAGGCATCTGTTGAGGATTTTGAAGGACATGAGGATGAAGCTATATATTCTTAGCCTACTATATCCTACCATGCCCTTATAGGTATTTATACACCTTAGACTCTTAAGGTGGTGGGTTTTATTAAGAAATATAAGGTCATAGTGTTGATTGACTTAGGTAGTACACATAATTTCATCAACAATAAGTTGGCTACTCATTTGAATTATTTCATCTACCCAACCCTAGAATTTCAAGTCATGATTGTTGATGGTGGTATAGTTAATTATTCTAGAAAATACCACAATATTAAGTTAGCAATGGGGGACTATTTTATAGATTCTACTATGTTTGTTATTCCTATGGGAGGGATTGACATTGTTTTGAGAGTAAAATGGCTCACCACATTGGGTACTATTAAGATGAATTTCCATGAACCATTCATGCATTTTTATTCTAAAGGAAATCTAGTGGAAATACGAGGATTAAGATTTAAATCTCCATAAATGATTAGTTCACATCAGATGACCAAGATGCTAAAAAAAGGTGATAAAGGATTTGTGGCATGACTTTTTTCCATTGATGTTCAAAAAACTAAGGAGTCTACCCATCTTGAGTTACAACAAATGTTAGATGAGCATTCATTTATTTTTAGACCCATGCCAAAAGGTCTTCTTCCTAGTCATACTCATGATCATGCCATCAGACTCATTCCTAAAAGTATGCCACCCAACATCGAACCATATAGATATCCTTATGCCTAAAAGAGTGAAATTGAAAAAATGGTAAAAGAGTTGTTGGAGGCAAGTACCATTCACCATAGCCAAAGTGAATATTCTTCTCCGATAGTCATGGTATGAAAGAAGGATGAAACTTGAAGGATATGTACAGATTATAGAGAGATCAACAAGTTAACTATCAAAGATAAGTTTCCTATTCTTATAATTGATGATTTTCTATAAGAATTACATAGTGCTATTTATTAAACCAAATTAGATCTTCACTTTAGGTACCATCAAATATAAATCCATGGGGACATTCCTAAAATAGCCTTTCATACTCATGAAAGCCATTATGAATTTTTAGTCATGCCTTTTGGTCACAACAATACACCATCCACCTTACAAATTTTGATGAATATGGTTTTTAGGCCATTTTTGATAAAGTTTGTACTTATGTTTTTTGATGACATCCTTATTTATAGTAAAAATTGGGAAGACCACTTGCATCACGTACTCTCAGTTCTTGAGCCACATCAATTGTATTCTAGACCATCCAAATGTGCATTTAGAGTTCAGGAAGTTGAATATTTAGGTCATATTGTATCACATGAGGGAGTAAAAGTTGATCCTAAAAAAATACAAGCCATCATAGAGTGGTATATTCCCAAGATACTTAAGAAACTAAGGGGGTTTTTGGGGATAATTGGTTATTATCATAGGTTTTTCAAAAACTATGGTGATATTTCAACACCACTCACTTATTTATTGAATAAAAACTCCTTCCATTGGATTGATATAGCTACCAAGGCATTTGAACAACTAAAATTGGCTCTGTGCACCACCCTAGTATTGGCTACTCCAAATTTTTCTAAAACTTTTGTGGTTGAATATGATACATCTAGATATGGTATAGGTGTAGTACTCATGCAAGAGGATAGGCCCATTGCCTTTTAAAGTCATCAAATGAAGCATAAAAATCAGCTCAAACCCATCTATGAAAAAGAGATGATGGTTATTCTACATGCATTCAAAAAATGGAGACCTTATCTATTGGGTTATCACTTTTGAATAAAGATTGATCATGATAGCCTTAAATATTTTTTAGAACAATGGTTGTTCTTTGAAGAACAACAAAAATGGGTGATAAAAATTTTAGGTTTTTATTTTGAAATAGTCTACAAGAAAGAAAAATAAAATGTGGTGGTCGATGCACTATCTAAGCGAGATGAACCAATTGAGGCGTTGTTATGTGCCATGAGCATTTAGAAGGTAGACTAGTTGAAAGAAGCAAGGGTAGAATGGGAGAATGATAGTATTACCCATGGATTGATTTAGATTCTATAGTAGGGTTCTGATGGGATTGAAAAGTTTACATGGAAGGGGAATGTATTATGGTATAAAGATAGATTATATCTGTGTTAGAATTCTCTTCTGAAATAGAAAATCCTTCAAGAACTTTCTGCATCTCCACTTGGCAGTCTCTCAAGGTTTTTAAAAACCTATCATAGAGTCAAGAAGGACTTTTTTAGAAAGGACTCAAGGGGGATGTACATAAATATGTGGTTGAATGTATGGTATATCAACAAAATAAAGGTGAAACCATTAAAACCCCAGGTCTTTTACATCCCTTATCCATCCCTATTCAATGATGGGAAGAGGTATATATGGATTTCATTACTGGGTTACCATGATATGAAGGTAGAAACATTATCAATGTTGTTGTGGATAGACTCACAAAGTATGCTCATTTTTCTTCTTTATCTCAACCATTGGTGGCTAGTACAATAGCTTCTACCTTCCTTAATACAATTCAAAAATTACATGGTACTCTCAAGATTATTATTAGTGATCGAGATCCCATATTCACTAGTAATGTTTGGAAATAATTATTTACATGTTTTGGAACCCACTTGGCTCATATCACATCCTATCATCCTCAATTTGATGGATAAGCTGAGGTAGTCAAGAAGTGTCTAGAAGGGCACCTTCATTATTTTGTGTTAGATAAACAAGATAAATGGGTTTAATGACTGCCCTTGGTTGAATGGTGGAATAATACTTTAGTGCATAAATCATCCAAAATTTCTCATTTTATGGCATTGTATGGATACCATCCTCCATCCCTCACTTCACCCTTGAAGACCCACCCAAAGGTATGTGTAGTAGAGGAAAATCTTTAACATCAACAAGAAGTCCTTGCTAGTTTGTGTGAAAATTTAGCTTTAGCCCAGAATCACATGAAACAATAAGAATATCAACACATGAGTGAGAGGCACTTTAGAATTTGTGATTGGGTGTTTTTTACTTGCAGCCATATAAGCATATGTTCTTGAAGAAATATAAAATGATAATAAGCTATCTCCCAAGTATTATGACCCTTATCAGATATTGCAAAAAATTAGTAGTGTGGCCTACAAGATGGAATTTCTTCCATCTAGTTGCATTCATCTAGTATTTCATGTATCTTACCTTAATAAGGTCATTATACATAAAGTTACCACTAAAATTGAGTTACTAGAATTAGATGAGGAAGGGAGGGTTATTCTTGATCTTGAAGTGGTCCTTCAAACATGCACTAAGCAGTTATGGTCCAAACTAATTATTGAGTATCAAATCAAATAGAAGAATATACCTTATAAAGATGCTACCTGGGAGGATGAATCATTCATGCAATAAAATATAATATTGCTTAAATGTTGATGACAACATTGTTTTGAAGGGGAGGGGCATATTACGCCCTTAATAATTGGTGGGTCTAGGGATATGAGTAGTTGACTTATGGGTTGCATAACCCTTTTGAATATTATTTTACATTTATTTATGCATTCATATACATATTAGGTCAGAATATGGGTGGAACATGGCCTTGTTAGACTATATATCAGAGGTAGGGTTAGTTATTCATTAGCATATTTGAGGATTCATTCTTATTAAAAGTATTTAAGAGGTTGCCCCCTCGAAGTGGCTTATCTATTATTCATATTTTATACTATATTTCCATATAATTGTGATATAATATTGTATATATACTTATTTGGTGAATTAATATCATTCTAAGGTCTTTAGACTCATAACAGCTTTATACTATGGATAACACAGCCTGTAGAGAAAATAGGGTTAGACATGCCTAATAAGGGCTAAAATAAGTGAACAAAGGACTAGAAAAGGTACTTAGAAAAGGAATTAGAACCTAAAACTTTATGGAGAGGTCATTAGTGATAAAGAGTGGCATAAAATAAATTTGGATTCCCAAAATGGGTTTGTACCTAACCATATAAGAAATAAATGAGCAAAAAAGGCTACAAGAGTAAGTGAAGAGAAGGGCAAAGTTGTATAAATGGATTGAGAGACAAATTAGGTATTGAGTCTAGAGTGAAGTCAATAGAAGATGATTCAAGTAATCCTATAGAATTCTTAGAAGTATATCAAGGTAGATACAGGGAAGAAGTGACAGTTTGGAAGCATCACATGCTTAGAGAATGGACCTCTAAGAGAGGATAATGGACGAGATGGATGAAAGACAATGAGAGGCAGTAAAGAGTGAAATATATAGAAGAGAGGGTAATGTATATAAGTGTTAAAGGTAGTAAGGAAGTAATCAAAGAGGTCTAATCATCTTTAAGAAGATTGATTTCAAGTCAAATAGAGAAATTGCTAGAAAAAGGAAATTTGAGGACTTTTGGTGTATATATATTTTATTGTAGGTATCAAGGTTTGGTTATATAGCAGAGAATTTTGTTAGCTTTGCATCAATATATCACTAAAAAATAAGGCATTATAGTGGATTTTTCATATAGAGATAAGCCTCTATGAGCATAAATTAATTTCAATTACAAAATATAGTTGTAGAGAATGGAAAATAGTTTAAAATTCAATCATTAGTACATATTATGGGGGCATATGCCTTGTATATGCATTAAAATTACATGAACAAGTTAAACATTCACATATTTTGGGTGTATATTCATGGGAATATGCACACAATATTTTAGAAAAATTGCATAATATACATGTACTTATTGTTACAAATTTTAAATTTATCACATAGAGGCATGATACAAATTTGTGCACACTATACAAGTTTTCAAATTAAGGGGGCATGATATTGATTCTTGCCATACTTACAATACTAATTGATATTCACTGTCATGGTAGGATCACAAATGTCATGCATTCTATTTTGATCATGTATACATGAACTAAGGAAAAGTGATAATAAATATATATGCCATCTATAATGGTTGATTTAGTTAAAATTCATAGTACATAACTTAGATTTTTAATGCCTTTTAGAATTATAGCATGCGATTCCATTGTGGATTCCAACTTATTTCCATATTGGGGTTACAAATACCAACAACACAAATTTAGATTTTTCATCCCTCAATGGGTTCTATTTTATATACATGTTCACTTAAAATTAGTGATTGATCACCCTCAATTCACCATGGTTCCACAAAAGAATCAATATCTTCAAGTGCTTAATGGGAAGCAATAATTCTCTAATGCTTAAAAGAAGCATCATCTCAAAGAAAATTTATAAGAGAAACATTTTTTTCAAACATACATGTTTACTCCTTCCTTATTCTTTAAAATATTTTCAAATTCAAGTTACATTTCAATTTTCAATTTCACATATGAATATTAACTACTTTTACATCATTATAGTATTCACCATGGAATACCTTGCATGATTGGTGATTTATCCCAAAGGAAAAGTGTGCTATGAACACTTAGGTATATCTTTCCTTTTACTCTAATAATTTCATTTCTCGATTAAAGGAGGAAAAAATATAGATAATAAAATTTGGTCATGAATACTTGATAATGTTAGTTTTATCCCACTTTTACATTAATTGATTTGAGCACTTAAATTGGTTCTATTTTCCCACCTAATTCCATACTAAGTACCTATATGGACCCATACCTTCTAAAGTTATTGTTTTATACCTAAATAAATCTTATAAATTGTTAAAAACATCTCTAAGTATCTATATGGACATTTGATTTCCTAAATCAGACATTACCCTCTTAGAACATAATCAACCCACATGAGTCAAAATCGATAGTCGATCCTGAACTTATGGGTTGATCTTTCCTTTTCCATAGTAATTAAACTTTTTAAAAATTAAACCCTCCCTTACATGTTGGTTTATATTTTTAGGATATTCAACATGAGGTTTCACCCTTTTGGATTGATATAAATGTACCTCTAAGTTACTTATTTTACCACTTGGAAATTACATTACCTAAGTGTTTAACCCTTTTTGGGATTAAGGGTTAGGGAAGGATAGCCTAATGAAATAGGAATAAGCTAATATAAATTATAGTGAATTTAGATTATACTAATATTTTGATAAGAAATATTGAATTTAAGCATATACCAAATATAAAAAGTACAACATTTAATATTATGATATTAAAATTACAAAGGATAAATTATACTCAAATTATACATTAATGTGTAGGTAGATCTGAGTAATGAAGGTGTAAAAAGATATTGTATAAATATTTTGATCTAGTCATCAGATTTTAAATATTAGTTTTATGTCAGTACATATACTTATATAACCCTATGGACACTTGCTAGATGCTACTATCCTTACTTGAATACATCTATCCAATATGGAGTATTGACCATTGAGTAAAACTTACACTTGGGCCTTTCTAGATTTTATGCCACCTTTTAGATTATGTGTTTAGATAACATACATAGGCTCTTGATATCATAATATAACTCAAACCCTAGATCCTCCTCTTAGTTCTTTCCACCTTGCCAAAAATGGGTTAATGGGATAATAAAGTTGAATTAACATAGAATACCCCTCTATCAATGAGAACTACCTACATAGCCAATAATTTGAAGAGGGCCTCAACAATATGTAGTTCTCCCCTATGTGTTGGCTTGTGTGTGAAAAATGGTGTAGAATTCTATTTGCAAGTACATGTAGTGATCTAGTTTTTAACTTGAAAAATATGGTTCATGGGTTGCTCTTTGAATGCTTTAGACCTATAATATGACTAATCCTATGAGTGATATGAAAATAGGAAGAATATGGTAGAATAACTTAGTTATGCAATTATTTTTTAGTAATATAGTAAAAACTTGAGAGGTGCTTTCTAGATGAATAATGATTTGTATTTAACTTGTATTTATACCACCTATTTTGAAATGTTTCTAATAGAAGGGTTAATGAAACATAATAGGTTTACCCATACATATTGAAATATTTGAAAATGTGAGTATTTAGAAGGCACATACACTTGATTATAAAATGGAAATTTGCATCAATGTAACTGTCCATGTTTGAATGTAACTGTCTAGGAAAATATAAGGTTGTTATAACTATATAACAAATAGTGAAGTATATATATAAGAAATTAAGTGTACTATACACTATAGGTGATTTGGGTAATAAAAATAATAGGGTCAGACTATAAGATAAACATTTAGGCCTAGTGATATGGTAACTATGAGCCTTTTAGCTATAAGGAAGGTCAAGAACTTAAGGATAGAGCCCTGAGTGATATTTGTCAAGTGTACACGACTAGTTTAACATATGAATCTAGATTTAAGCATTTACTCTTCTTCTTTTTGAAAATTAAACCCTCCCTTATAGGTTGGTCTATATTTTTAGGATAAGTAGCATGAGGTTTCACGCTTTTGAATTACTATAAATGCACCTCTAATTTAATTATTCTACCACTTAGGAATTACACTACCTAGGGACATTTACACTATTGCATCTTGAGTAAAGCTTCCCTATTCTTTCCAAAATTGATTTTATTCACTTGAACAACCTTTATCCAAGTCAAGACCCTATTCTATGTTAAGTAAAACATTATCAATTATTCAATCCATCTATAGATGCATACATGTAGCAAAAGGATCAAAATTGTATTGAGCACTCTAAGTGGGAGAACTATATGGACTTGAATTCCCTCACTAGGGTATTAGATATGTAGGAAACATTCAATCATCATGAGGTGATTGGTGTCAACTTATATCATTACATGGACCCATTTATTTTTGTAGGTTTTTAGTTATTTCAATATTTATTAGTGTTTTCAACTTTGAATAAGTCATTTGCATGTCATCCACACACATCCAAAGGCCAAATTTTTGCACACATACATGTTTTAAGAAAGTGAAAGCAAATGTGCCATCAATTTCCTATTTTTTCATGCAATTCAATATCAAACCATGAAGGGTTGTAGTTGTAGTCAATCATGACATTTTACAATAAGTTATATCCCAAAATAGTGACAACTATGTTTCAGTTGCATGTGCATAATTATATTTGATTTGACCAGTTTCAATAATATCTCAATCATGCAGAATTAGCCTATAGGAAAAAACACTTAAGTCTTCTTATGTTTTTATTAATTAACTTCTTTCATTCATTCATGCTTTGTCCTTTAGTACTTTACTTTTGTTCTACTGGTTACAAGTCATTTACAACATTTTGTACCCTTTTATTCATTTTATCTTAATTAGATTTAATACACCAATTGATTTAGAATTATGATAAAATAGATGATTTTTTTTTGTTTCCATGAACGTGATCAACTCAATTTATGATTCTTAGTTAGTTAGATTATACCCAGTATCATGATCAACATTAGGTCAAGTAAAAATGCATGTACAATGACACTTCTTCTCACTCTTAGGTATACAAGGCAATATTTATAAACTACATGAAAATTAGTCAAAGAATTTGATGGATATACATATAATAATCTTGGGCATATATTAATAATCTTAAAATTCATCAAACAATAATGACTACTCCATTTCTATTCTTACCAAACATAGGGGTCTATAATATGTTATTAGGATGCCCTTGGATATAGAAGCTCCATGTAGTATCATCAATAGTACATCAATGTCTCAAAGATATACATTTTAATCAAATGGTAAAATATTTAGGCATTAGATACGAGTACCCTATATATTCAATGGGATATACTCCTTTTCCCCCTCCCCAACCCACCACAATTGGTTATTGCACCCACTCAAGAGCATAATACTGAGATAATTATTGCACCTATTCAAAAACATAGTGTATAAATAGTTGTTACACCTATAAATATTATATATATAGTAAATTTAGAGGAGATTAATACTTATTCAAAGTTAAAATAAATATTTACCTTCTCCAATGAGTGTTAAGATAGTTTAGTGTGTTTTATAATGAACATAAGCATTGATACCTTCTCCTACTATACAAAAAACTCCATTGAGTCATGTACCATCTCAATTTACACATAATAAAAGTGATTATATGATAAGTGATTGAGATAATTATGTTACAACACTTTACATCTTTTCATATTCAAATTCATCTACATGTAATACTTTTCAATCATGGAAAGTCAACCTCCAACTCTATGATACATGCACACACTATGGTCCTCCCATTGATGGCATCATAGGATAATTTTTTTTCCTTTAAAATTTGTTAAAAATAAAAAAAAATCAAATTTAAAAAATACAAAAACATTAAAATATGTTAAAAATAAAAATAAAATTCAAATGTTGTAAAAATATTAAAACATTGAAAATATTCTCAAAAATAAAAAATCAAGACCGGAGCATGACATGAGTTGCTAGTTTAATTTTTTACATATGTTATTTATCACATATTTTAGTAGATAATGTAGATAACCATATTTGGTACAAGTACAGTTTTATAGTATTTTTTTCATAGCTTTTGTATGTATAGGTCTCTTGACATAAACTTACATATCTAGTGGCAAAGTCTCATGTGGAACTACTTGATTCCATTTATTTCCCTTACTTTATTTACTCCTTAGGGCATATATGTTGTAAAATTGCCTTTTATCCAATGTATATCTAGGATCCCTATCGTGTTTCTATTATTTATACATTTTTATCTCCTAGAAACCTATGTCTAGGTTAGACACCTACATAGACACAAGTGTCAAACTATGGCACAAGTATCCAAACTTATATTTTGAGCATTTTTTCATACTTTTCACATTGTGCCCATTTATTTAGCCCCATATGTTTATTCTATTATAAAAATTTCTCATTCCACTAGGTCCTAATTCAAAACTAAGATATCCACATATATACAAAGCTATGGTATAGTTCATATCATCGATCATAACCAAGCATGTTTATAAATTAGAAAACACTTTAAATTAAAAGCTATCAAATTTCATCATATTACTGAAAATGGAATTTTCAAGCATTCAAAAGGTCAATTTTCACTTTCATTACTTATACCAATGGTTTTGTAATAGGAAAAATAGCATATAGTTACATGATCACCATTCCACACACATACCTAGGAGGGAGAATTACATGCAGGTTTGAGGCCATCTTCAAAGTATATGGCTATGTAGGTAACACTTAGAAACAACTAGGGTTAGATTAACTCACGTGCTAACCCATTTTTACCAAAGTTTTAGGAGGATAAGGGAAAGAGATCTAGGGTTTTAATTATTATATATAATAAATTCATTATATGAAACATTTTGAAGTACCAAACAAATATATAGGTGATATTATAACTTCAATAAATATTTGGGTTCATTAATATGCATATTCTAGATTGGGCACTTGTAGTGAACCCAAAAATCTATATTGATGCTTGTGTCGAGAGCCCAACATAATTGTCCAAGAGGTAAAAAAAAATTGATTAGATCTCATAGATTTTTCACTATCATGAGATGATTCTAGGTCACTATCCTAGTCTCAAAGAGAACATGAAATAATATATGCTCTCTTTTATCCCTTAATTACCTAGTGTCTTACTATATTTATTATATACATGTAAATAGATAGATTTACATAATTTGGAATATATTAATACATTATGAATATTTTCATATTGTATTCAAACAATTTTATTTGCTTATTATTTTTGTGTGTACAACCCAAATAACATAAAACATTCTGGTGAACATGTCCCTTGTATTTGAACCAAGCCCTAAATTCCACTAGGATTTCTCCTTCCAAAAAGTTTTTTTTAGATTCTTGTATGTATTTTTCGGATTTGATTCCTTAAATGAACATAGATTAAATAATGCTTATTTATATATTTTCTCTAGGCATTATGTTTGTGCCCAAAATTAGAGTCGTTATGGGTTATCTCTTTCAAGGCCATGGACAGCCCCATCCTTTGGATGTTTGTTTAATGTTCCTGGTGATCAATGTATTGCATATGAGGATCTCATGGAATATAAAAAATATACTCAAACACCTTATTTTTATTATAATTATTATAATGAAAAAACTAATGATGGAAATTCAAGTATAAATGAACACACACACACACACACACACACACACACACACACACACGCACGCGCGCACGCACGCACACACACACACACACACACACACACACACACACACACACACACAGATATATACACTCATAGCATGATTTTATATGCTTATGAGTGTGATTTTTTTCCTTTTGTATGTGAGTATGAGGAGCCTAGTTATTCCATGTCTTCGATTTCCAATGATGAAAGGCCTAAAAGGTTAGAAATGATCAATTTTGTTAGTGATTCACATAAATATAATATAATGGATATGAAAAATGTTAGCACTCATTATGTTGAAAGTCAAAATGTTTCCTGCATACATTCTCTAGATGTACCAATAATTGAAAGTGCCTCTTATATTTTTAATGATGTAAATGTTGAAAATATTGAATTTGTGCCTTTTTTCAAAAATATACCAATATTAAAACTATTGAATGTTCTTCTTCCATTTCCAATGATTCCAATGTTGAAAAAGATAAATGTGTCTCTTCTTTCCAAAATGATGCTAATGTTTAAAATATTTTTCCTTTTCTAGATCACTCAAATGAAAATAGTGAAATTACTTCTCTTTATTTAGCTTTTAATGATAAAAATTCATGCACTACTTCCTCTCCTATATTGTTTGAAGGGAAAAATGAAAATGCATGTGAAAGTCCCAAGAAAACAATGGTAAAAGATGCATTTTTTGGAGATACAATTCAATTGCCAAATATATTTGATTCATCTTTTTCCAAACTCAATCAATATAGCTAAACAAATTTAAAAGTAAATTGAATAATAAGAAGGAAAAGATTTCATTATATCTCTCTTTATCACATGATAATGATGTACCAAAAGTATAAAGTAGTATTGTATTTTCTCTCCCTCCTATGGAAAGTAAAAATGAAAGTAAAAATTGCTTCTTTCCATTTCTTACTATTGCAAATGAAGTAGAAAATGTTTATTTTCCTCCCTCCTTCACATTTTCTACTCAAAAATAACATGTCTTTACAATTGAGGTTATTTCTCCTAATCATCTTGTACATCCTAAAGTTATGATTAATATAACACCTTCCAATGATAATGTTATCAACATATATGCTCTTCAAAAGGACACACTTACCAATTTAAACATGGGCTTTCCTTTACCAAATATTTCCAAACGAATGTGATGACCCTATTTTAGAGGGTGGTAAAGAATATATCATTTTTATGCTTCATATTCATGGAAATTTACAACCATTGAGAAAATCTTCAACACATTTACCAATCTCTCCTTGTGATATGCTATCTATCATGACCACCACGAGAGATCTTCAACAATAAGTAAACACCCTTAAGTTGAAAGTTTATTCTTATAATGCTACCTTTGAATAGAATATATTATAGGATCAACCTCTTACTCAAGATATTTTTTAATATCCTTATCCTTAAGACTTTATCATGCTTATGTTATCTTCCTTCAATGGTCACGGGGATTCGACTACATATTTGAAACAATATATACATTACTTTGCAAATTGGGCTTAAGATGGACACTTGCTACTAAAATCTTTCCATTGAAAATGAGCTCAAGAGTCTCTTGATTAGTTTTATAACATCCCCAATTGTTCCTTATCAATGTTCAAAAACATCAAATATGTATTCTTATCCAATTTTCATAGATATACCTTACCTTAGTTACCATTGAAACATTTTCAAGTATTAACACAAAATGAGGATGAATCAATTCAAGACTATGGTATCAGATTTAAGGATATGTTATAGACCTTAAACTATACCCCCTAAAATTTAGAAGTATAATTTATATTTGGTAAGGGTCTTCTTTCTCTACTTAGAGAAAGATAATTGCATGAGACCTTTACTTCATTAGAAACTTTATATCGGGATGTGCATAAATATGCACATGGCTTAATGAACACCAAAATAGAATTACCTATTTCTCCACCTAAAGGCAAACATGGTACAAATAATGATTTCAAAATAAGCTCCCAAACCAAGGAGGGCCATGAACCACTTTAAAACCCTTATTCAAAATCAATAGTACATACAAAATAAATAAATAAAGGTTTTGAATAGAGGAAATAAACATAGTTACATAATACCTCTTATAGTTAAACCATATGCCTCTACTAAAAGGAAAACACTTCAAACTGAATGATTTTAAGATAGACCATATGATATATTATGTACACTATTAGATGAGTGGGTGACAAACCTTAATCCTAATTACCACCATCCACCATATATATTCAACAAGGTAAAATTAAAACCCTTTTGCACTTATCATGGTATAAATAGGCATCAATATAATGATTGTTTTAATCTCAAAAAAAATATTACACAACTAGCAGATCAAGGACTCATCATTTTTTAGAGTGATACATCTAGATATATTTCCACTAATTATTATAGAATTTATTATAATGGGGTTAAGACATCCCATGCTACTCATTTTAAGGAACACATGGTCCATTAACCTTCACATAATATAACCATTAGTAGAATTCCTTCTCCTAGTATACCCTCTACCAAGATGGATCTTTATAACACTGATCCTACCAAGGAACCATTAGTTTATTAGGTTCTAGATAAAGGGACACTTGGAGGAGGCATACCTACATAATAGATTTAGGTGCCTAAACTTGTAACTAAAAATAAACAACATATTTTTATAGATACATCAATGATAATGACATAAATAAATACCAAAAATTCCATTACCAAATGATCACTATAGTCAAGATTTCTTGTTTTCAATTGATTTTTATTGAATACGATGATTGTTTCATTATCACTAAGTTGTAAATTTCATTAAATTGAAATATTTTATAGCACTATGCAAACTTATCATATCCAAATATTCATTAAACAAATGAATGTAAGCAAAGCACACATCTATGTGAAGCTAAATATATAATGTGAACATCATCATATATATATTATATAAAAGGTAAAAAATTTATAAAATATAAAACATCAATCATATGTTAGGGGCATATCCACAGGTGTATGATTCTCATCACTACCTATATCCATAGCTCTAGCATATCTCAATGTAGATGCATCTAGATCCTACTTGGGCCTTCATGGCTAGGATAAATCATGTACTCTCTCTTTAAATGAACCTAAGTGATATAGTGTCTCATCATGATCATGATGTAGGGTATCATATTGATTAATCAAGACTTGCATAATATTCATAGCATTACATTACAGGATGTATCTCCTATCAAGCTTTGCACATAGCCCCTCATGTTAGGTGGCTACACTATGATATGTAACCACTACTATATAAATGAGATCAAATATGATGCATGAGAACCTATAATATCCACAAGCCTCTCTATAAATCCCTTTTTAGATATATCCATGGGCACACTACGTGTCAGGGCCCACACTACATGATTTACCATAATAGACCACTCTTGATTACATACAGCTAATCAAAATAAAATATGAATGAACTATTTTTATTATATGAAATACTATATCAATCCAATACAAATTGAAACATGATACTTGGTTGTGGTCCCATAGGGGCCCCAACACCTCCATCTCCACTTGAACCTCTCTATGTTGTAGGTATGTAATTAGGTAGGGTGACTAAAACTAGAAATGATAATGGCCAATTATCCCATGTCCAAAACTACATAAAGGCATATATGCATCTTGTATCATCTCCTACATCTAAGGGAATGATAAGATATATCTCATTACCTAGTCAAGACAGCTAGGTTTATAGGTGTCGATGCTGGTCTATCATTGGGTCTATCCCCACTCATGACTATCTGATGCCATGGATAAAAATATGAAGGCACCTCTTACTCTATACTTAATTTTAAAATTACATGATCATACCAAAAAATCTCATAAATGCCAAGAAATATTTAACCAACCACACACTAGCTTGAATACTCTATAGCTCATGCCCATCCTCAGGCCACCTAAAAAATATTTTATAAAAATGCTATGTAATTTTATATGTGGTTAACTGATCCAAAATAATATAATATTCCATTTTAGTATGTATTTTAACATGAGGGAGTACTCACTGCTTTGATTTTTTTTTAGGGTGAACCCACCTTATTACAGGTCCACCAATTCACCATAATACTATAATATGCTCATAATCCCAAATGTGTATCAAGGTACCATCTCTGATACCACCACCATGAATCTCTAAAAAGAATCTATATAGGTATCTATACAAATGGCCCAAAACTATGTGATGCCACTAATACTTGGTACCCTCCTCGTTAATATGTTAAACAATTTGATACATGCAATATGAAATCACCATGGTGCCAACCTCTATAGCTATAAATGAAGCTAACAAGACATAAATAAAATTTTGTCATTGCATGAAATCACCTCTAATAACACTATATAGCCATATCATATTACTTGGATATACATTTATGGCTCCATGACCAGTTAAATATAGATTGGACTACTGGTTATAAACATAGCTTCCATCCCTAGTAAACTATGCTCTCTCACCCTTGATCGACAACTAAAAAATATGATAAACATCCTCCAAAGTCAATATCATGTCCTCTATTAGGAGTAAAAAAGTATAGGTATCTAGATTCCACCTATCCACTAAAGCCATGATAAGGTGGATATCATATGAAATCTGGCCTAGTCGGGCCACATGACCTAATCCAATCTAATCAATCATGGTCTAATCAACTGTATCCATGCCTAACTTTTCCATAGTGGGAAAATGCCTCTCATGCCATAACTCCCATATATACATGTACTTCTACAAATAAAAACAACCAAAATAGTGTTTATCATTACATTTGATCAAGAACAAGTGAATTTTATAGTTAAAAATCTAGAAAAATAAATGGATGGTAGTGTGGACACTACCATTAGTTTAAGACACATACATTGGATGGTTCTATCCTAATTTGGACACTACCATCAAGGTGTTGATGCTATCATCCAAAAATATGATAGAAGTGTTTGTTGTCCCATGATAAATTATTTTTTGATAAAATAACCAAAATTTTAAAAAAAACATAATTACCACATAAATCACAAGCAAACATACTTACCATCTCATCGAAATCCTAGCTGGCTAAGGCTGTTTGAAGTACATCAAATTGTAATGGTCATGGAGCTCTCTCACGTGGCATTGTAAAATTCTAGCCATAGCTCAAAATTATAAAAATATTAAAAATACAAATGAAATGAAATTTATACTTCAAACTCATAATGTACACTCTTAAAAAATCTTCAAAAGCACATATCTTGAGCACTAGTTGTCCAAATTCAAAACCATAAGTTGCAATACCAATTTTTTCAATTTTTGTGACAAATAAAAAATCACCTAAATTATTTTATCATATCTAAGAATCATTCAAAATATATGAATATTATTAAATAAATATTACATTCCCTTTTACAAAATTACTAAATCACATAACCAATTCACAATCGAATCCTACACACTTGATATATATAAATCATAACCACTTCATCCTTTTGTGATGAAGTGACTACCAAATTATATCCCCTCACCTCAAAAAGGAGGGGCATACTAGTGAGGGAATGTCATATAGGTAGGACTTTTACATTTTTCATGGTTTCATATTTCAGTGGGGGCATGTCAAAATGTCATGACATCCACACTGATTTAATACTCATCTTCTCCATATTATAGTACCCACAATCCCTAGAATATAGTGGGGGTAATGTTATGGAAACATGTTATCCACACTTACACCAGTTCTCAAATCCTCTGGATTTAGTGTGGACATGTTATGGAAACATGTCCTCCATACACCAATTTTGATTATCTCTAGATATTATTCATAATATATTATCTGGATATATATTTGGGTCAAAATTATATATATATATATATATATGTACTATCACTACACATATATTATACAAAAGTGGTGCTTATGCTAAGCAAAATACATTGATCTATGCATAATAGTTGTATTCACACTAGATATGGTAGGGGACATGAACAAGAGTTCATTCCTTGTATGTACCTAAACATTGATTTATCTTTTAGATTCACTAGATTACTATGGAATGTTACTATATGATGGACTTTTATCTCATTATGTACTTTTATAATACCTAAGATGGACTTTTATAAACTATCATTGAGCCTTATTCATCTAAAATGGTTGGTTCTATTTATAGATTGGAGTGATTAAATCATCCAATCTCACTAGATTTATATGATAAGATTGATTAAATCACTCATCCCACACCAAGATATATTTATATATGTTTTCACTTGAGTTATGATGGTTGATATGTGATACTCTTGATGCCCAAACTACCGCTCTTCCTATACCAATTTGAGGGCATGATCACCTCCCAACTCTCCCAACTCTAAATACAACACTGCCACAATGCAACGTAGTTGACCACTTATGAACTCATTCATCTTCCTAACTATAATATGAATGAGGTCTCAATTTTTCTTCCACTTCTCCAGTCTCCATGGTGGATCCAACATTCTAGAGCCATCACTATGTGACACATACACAGGTGTATTTTATCCATGATTTTTATTTATTTTATTTTGTATTATTGCTCATATACATATTATATATGTTGATTAATTTGTGAAATGATTTTTTTTGTAGGTAAAAATTTAAGTAAAAGGTTCAAAGAGAGCTCAAACAAATACAAGGCATGTTGTACACACCAAGTTATGCATTTTATTTTCCTTTAAACTAGTAATTTTAGTTGCATGCATTAATAAATTAAAGTGGGAGCAAATGTAGATACCTATATTTGGTAAAAGTATAGTTTCATAGTATATTTTTCATAGCTTTTGCATGTGTAGGTCTTGATAGAAACTTAAATGTCTAGTGGCATGGTCTCATGTGGATATTTTTGGTTCCATCTTATTTCACTTGCTTTACCTATCCCTTTGGACTTACATGTTGTAAAATTACCTTTTATCTAATGTATTCCAGGGATATGTACCTATGTTTTTATTATTTCTCTATTTTAAGCCCCTGACACCTACATCTAGGTTAGACACATGTGTCGATGCAGATTTCAAACCATAATGTAAGTGTCAAGACTTATCTTTTGAGCATTTTTTTATACTTTTCACATTGTGACAATTAGTTTAGCCCCATATGTTTATTATATTATTATATTTTCACATGCCACTAGGTCCTAGTTCAAAACCAAGAGATCCAAATATATATGCAAAGTTATGGTATAGTTCATATAATCAAGCAAAACCAAGAAAGTTTATAAATTATAAAACACTTTATATTCTAAGCTATCAAATTACTAAAATTTAAAGTCTGAAGCATTCAAAAGGTCAATTTTAAATTCCATTTCTTGTGCCAAAGGTTTTAAAATAAGATTAAGAGTATATAGTTGCACAATCACCATTCCATACACATACCTAGGAGGGAGAACTAAATGCAAGTCTAAGGCCCTCTTCAAAGTATTTGGATATGTAGGCATCACTTATAAATAAATGGGGTTTCTAAGGTTAGCTTGACTCATGTGCTAACCCCTTTTTACCAAAGTCATAGGAGGCCAAGGAAAATAGATATAGGGTTTTACTTATTGGCTAGACTTAGCACACACTATCATGCATTTTAAAGGAATAAACACATATACAAGTGATAACACATATTTAGTAAATATTTGGGTTCATTACTATGCATATTATGGATTGGAAACTTGTAGCAAACCCATACATATATGTTGATGTTAATGTCGAGAGCTTGATGTAAGCATCTACGAGGAAAAATAGTCAAAGCACATAGTGAGTAGATTCCAGAGCCTATTCACTATCATGAGATGATTCTATGCCATTGCCATAGTTTAAACTAGAACATGAAATAAGATATACTCTATTTTATCTCTTCATTGCCTAGTGTCTTACTATATTTTTTGCATGTGTGTAAATAGTATATTTCCATAATTTGGCATATTTTAATGAATTTTGAATATTGTCATATTGCATTTAAATATTTTTATTTGCTTAGTGTTTTTTTGTAAAAAACCCAAATAACGTAAAACATATGGCATATTATTTTTTTAAACACATGCATTTCATGAGGTATATGAGTGTGATGCAAGACATCCATATCATACATGGATTATTAGATGTTGGATTCCATTTACCGAGTGGTCATGCCTATGTTGGGGGCATATTATTCTACAAGTTACATTATAATAGGTTATATCTATCTATGACCTCTTAACCATTTTGAGATACATATCTTATAGGTGTTTTGCTAATTATTCATATCTTACATTATGCTACATGGATATGTTATTTTTATATGATATGACATTGATACATATGGATAGTGTAGACTATTTTTCACTTGTTCTATTCTCATTTGATGTTTCTAATTTCTTGTATGATAATATATACATTGATTACTTATTATGTGTGGCCCTTATCCCTATGTGTGTAATATTTTCTTGCTATGTGCAACATTTGAATATATCCAATTGCTTATGGACCTTGGCCTTATGTGTGTGATATTTTCT
This sequence comes from Torreya grandis, assembly GCA_037957365.1. NCBI lineage: Eukaryota > Viridiplantae > Streptophyta > Pinopsida > Cupressales > Taxaceae > Torreya > Torreya grandis. Next base: position 3,277,071 of record JARHVA010000844.1, read on the forward strand.
TGGTATGTGAAAAATTTGAACATGTCATTTGATTATGGCCCTTGGCCCTATGTGTGAAATATTTACTTGTGTGAAATTGGAACATGTCCATTGATTTTGGTCCTTGGCCCTATGTGTGCAATGCTTGATATTATTTTTGATATTTGAAGATGTCCCTTGTATGTGGCCTTTGGCCTTTTGTGTGGCATTGTGTGTTGTGCTTGTTGAGCTTGATTAATGGTGTCATGACCCATATCATGCACTTTTTTTTCCATAGTGTAATTTATAGATGGTTAATTTATCACATGCCTCATTGCTATATCATATAGACATGACCCTCATATGCCTCACATTACATTTATTTCATACATGCTTCAATGACAACTGCATTACTATAATGACATATTCTCTACATGTTGGCATGATTACACATGATTATATATTTATCACATGATAAAATTAAATCATCTTTTGAGATGAGTGACTTGCACTTTACATCCCTCATCTAAAAAAGGGGGCATTATAGTGGGCTTGTCTTAGAGATTCAAGTTTCCATGAGAGAAAAATTAGATTCGATGACAAAGCATAGGTTTCAAATATTCAAATTTGTAAATATTGAAAGTTTCAAAGATTCAATATAATTAAAAAATTATATTTTATGACAAAGTACAAGTTTCAAAGACTTTAAGTTGCAAATGTTAAAATTTTTAGAGATTTAAAGCTTCAATAATTCAAATTAATTCATAAATCAGATATATTACATAAATGATCACATCAAATATAGATTATGGGAGCATATGTATTCACTTTAAAAATACTCAAAGTATAGATTCATACACATTTGAATGCACATGCATGGGTATATGCAAAAAAATTATAATAATTTTTTTATAGGTTTCACATATAATTATAATTGAGAATAAAGATGCAAGGCATTATATATCATTTAGAATAAATTAAGGGTGCATGATACTTGTTCATGCTCACATATATAAATTTTTTGAAGTTAAAAAGGCATGATACTAGTTGATGGACATATCAAATATAATACAATTTAAAAATTCAAAGGCAAATGTTTATTTTGATTCAAATATATTTGCACTGAGGTCAAATGGGGGCATGAATATTATTCATTATCTTTCAATCATGAAATTGGAATCTAGATCCATTTGTAGATGTACGATTCCTTATATTATAGGTAATGTACATTTGATTATAATGACACTCAATGGGCTTGGCATTACTTCTAGAAAACCCATTGTGTGGTTCCATATTCTATTATAGTTGACATATGTTTGATTTTAGTGACACTCAATGGCCTTGGTATCAGTTTTAGCAAACCCATTATGGTTAAATCTTATTTAGATTAGTATATTGGGTAATTTCCCCCATTCATAAGAGTTGTAACATGAAATATTTCTAACTCAAGGGCTTGATAGTTATTAAAAATTGAGACTTTATCACTCTCAACTTGCAAATGGTTCAATTATCAAAGTGCTTCGACAAGGGGGCACACTTATCCAATGCTTTTAAAATTTATATATAAACATTATTTCATATTCATGTAGGTTTACTCCTTTCTCTATTTTCAATTTTCAATTTTAGTGTTTCAAAAATTTCAAATTTAAACATGAACAATGACTAATTCATGTGTTATTATAGGGTTTGTTATTGAACATATTGCATAATTGAAACTTCGTATAAAATAAAAAGTGTGTTGTAAAAACTTAGGTATTATTTTCTCCTTTACTCTAGTAATTCCATTACCATAATAAAGGGAGGGAAAATGTAGATACCTAAATCTGGTCATAGGTACTTGATAATGTTAATTCTTGACATATCCTAAGCCATTCAACTTTCACTAAAATACATGAATCTTAATCACCATTCCTCCAATCCATATATCTATATGTAGGTTTGACCCTCTCTTCATCATCACTACTACATATAACTTTCCAAGTTAATTCTAAAACCTTTGTTACATCAGTCTCAAATCACCACCAACATAGGACATCTATATCTAATTCTCTAGGATAGGTTCACGCTAAATAAATAGGTCCACTATTATGGACTTGTCCACCTAGTATGGCCTCATACCATGATATTTAATGTGTAGTTTCCAAAATTTAAAATATTAATTTGGGTCTTCCCACATGTTTTGTAAAGTTAACTAAGGGAAATTATCAAAAGGTTTTACTATAAATAAAAATCAAAGGTTATTCATTATTCTTAGCTTGGCACTATCTGTTGAGCACCTATACACTATTGCACATTGGTTAAATCTAACATGTGCTTCCCAAATTAAATATTATTCACAAGGATTAGTCACAAGGTAATTCTAAAGAATCTTAAATTAATTCAAGATTTATCATTTTCAAGTATCAAAACTATATTTCTAGCTACATACATATAGTCAAGGATCATAATTTCACAATCACTCTAGCTGGGAGAACAACAAGTGGCTTAGTTCCCTCTCTATAGTATTTATATATGTATACATTAGTTAATCATCAAGGGTATGATTGCGGTTAGATTAACCCATTACACTCCCCATCTCTTTTTTTGCAAGTTTCTAGCTCTCATAAGACTCCTCAAATTTCAAAAGTAAAGAGAAGAAAAATAATGATGTTCACATGACATAAACATAATCAAATCAAATTAGTCTAATCATTATACATATGCATAAAAAGTGGAATATTCATATTTTTGACATGTCTACATGAATAAATATGTAGTCAAAAGACATGGCTGACCTACATCATTATCCAAGTAGTGTGATCCTATCTAAGAATATTCAAAAACCTTGCCTCTGATCTTGTACTATTATAGTCTTACCTTTATCTATTTGTCACTATCAGACATCAGTCATAATTAAATCAAAAAGGTATATATTCAATAGACATGATCGACGTATGTTGTTATCCACAGAGAGTGGACCTATCTATAAATATTTTCAAATTTTGTTCATTATTCTAATTAGTTACTATCTTACCTTTTATTGATTTACACTATTAGATATCCAAAATAGTCAGCCAATAAACAATATCTAGGTTAAGTATATTCCTTCTCATGTTTTCCAAAAATAACATGTCATATTTAGCAAGTTATAATTAGAATTGTTAATAATTATATAGTTTTAGCATTTTAATATTTCTCAAGTTTCACACCTATTGTACAACATTTTAATTGTTAAAATAAAAAATAAGTTAAAAAATATCTCCACTTAGGAGGAATATGCTAAATACCTATCTAAAATATTTATTTACACCTTAAATGAACTATAAGGGTTTTGATTCCAAGCATGTGGGATATTTAGCTTGTAACTTCACCTTAATGGTTGCCCGACCCAACTTCTTCTTTCATCTATTTTGGATTGACATATCTATTTAAAGCTAGGTCAAAGATAAATATCTTCATATTGTGCACACTATATCCATAATATTCTCAAATAAAAAACATGTGTAATATGATGGCAATAATACACTTAGGATGAAAACATCATATTGCAAAACCTTAGCAAGACAAACCTAGACTCAACAAGATAAGCCCAACCACAATCAGATAGTCATGACCATATAGGTATATATAACATAGATATGAGTATGTTATAGTGTATGGCACTGTCCTACATAAGTACAAAATCTATATATTGAAGGATTAGGTTACAAACATTCTACACACTCTGTCTATAGTCTCAAGTTTCATGAATAATAAATATTTGTGATCATTATTTACCCCTTTGTCATTTACATTGCTTAGTCTAGTTTTAATTTTTTAATTTGTACTTCTTTCTCATTGTATCATGTTAGATATATCTAATTTTTTAATTTCATTCACGTATGCTTATATCTATTTAATTGCAACTAGTTTATTCCTTATTTTGATAGTTACTAGAATTTAGGTAAACATAATTGGTAAACCTGACATGAATTAAATATATTTGTGGAAATGAATTTTTTTTTGTTTGTATTTTATAGGTTATAATACATTATTTTATAAAATTAATTTTGTGCATGTATAATAAAATGATAACAAGAACCTACATGTTGTGAGATATATGAAAATTAAGCCCATAAAAGTAGGCAATTATCTTAACCAATTAAATTATTTATGCCATAAAGCAGACCTGTGGATATGTTCACACACACACACACACACACACACACACACACACACACACACACACACACACACACACACACACATATTTGATTTTTTCTATATATTATTAATTAATAATGATATCAATTTCATAGTAATCATCTAAATATTAATTTTTTGTTATAAGGTTACATACATAATTGCTATCATCCTCGATTAATGTTGTGCAAAAAAGTAGGTGTTTTGTTAAAATCAAATGCAATATAATCATGGTTTAAATCAAACATCATATTAATTTTTCTCATTCATGAATTTATAAATATGGTTTTGTATTTACCTAAAGTAACACCAATATGAAATGTAACAGTACAATGATTTTTTTCAAGTTATATTGGTAATTGAATTGATCCTATCATAAGTGGTAGAGGTATATTTTTTTAGTCAATTGTTTAATATTTTATCCTAATTTTTATAACAATGTGAGACCACATATATTTACTTCATAACATTTTTCAACTAACACATTACTATATAATTTTACATTTATGCACATGCAAACGATTAAATGTTCTAATGTTACATTTTGATTTTCAATTTTTGTAGTAGAAACCTCACCCACTATATTAATTTCCTTAGACAAGAATTTGAGAATATCTTTCTTAGGTAAGTTTGTTACAATTAGTTTTTTGGTATGAGATTATATATTGATTACAATGTATTTTTCAATTGTGGGTAATGACACTTATTTTAGAATATGCTCTTCTTGTGTATATGTTGAAATGATTTCTAAAATGGGTGACTCAACAAAACTTTAAATAATAATCTCTTCTTAAATGGATAAAATAAATTTTGTTGTTATAGGATTTTCTTGCATAGGTATTGAAACAATGTCATTGGGGTGTTCTTTAATCTCAATATTATCTTCATAAACTAGGCCAATAATTATATTTTAAAGAACATAAAACCTATTTGTGGAATGCCCATTGAATCTATGGCAAGCACAAAATTATTTAGCCTTACATGAATGATGTGAAATGTGCATATGATGAGTTGGAGGTAAATGCCATCAATTTATTTATAAGAATAATTATTTCACTTAGAGAATCATTAAGCTTAGGTAATTTTGGTTGTGGTACATATGAGTGTTGTTTTTTAACCCATGTTGGAGATGAAATCCTTGGTGACCCTTATTTTTTAGATAGAGATCTAGAAATAGAATTTTTATCAATGTTACTAATATTTTGAGAATTATTTTTATAGTGATAATGTTTTATATAAAAGAGATTTATATTTGTTTCAATTATTATATATTAGTATCTCTTATAGAGGTAAAACAAGGATTTTGTAATTTTTTAAATAAACCTCTTAGTTGGTATATCAAATGATGCAAATAAGATTTAAACCACAATGTGTAATGATTATACTAATTTTGGTTTTATTAAAAATAAGAATTAAAAAATTACACATTAATTAAATTTAAACATACATAATTGAAATACAAAATTTATACCTACTTAAAATGGCCAAATATGAAAATAAACTTAAGTGTCATAATCATAAGTTGAAGCAATGAGATGAAATGATAAAGATGTTAATAAACATATTCATCTTGATTGTTATATAAGTCTAAGACTGTATTATGATTATGTGTAGCTTGATCCTAAATTTATGGACTTATACTATGGAATGAGATGATATTATAGTTATATGGGCCTATGTTGTACATGCCTGGTCATGCCAAGCTTAGTGCACCAATCATGTCTTTGTTGCATCGATCGTATCTTTGTGTCACTAAGCCTATCTCTCTTTGGTTTTAAAGTATTATTTTTTTAGCATCTTTTTCTTATGATTTCCTAATTATAAATTTACCTTCACTACATATAGGTGTAGGGCATAATATGCTACATGACTGAATCTTCTCTTTGACCTAGATTGCATACTCAAAAATAAAATAATAATAATGGAGTCAAGAAAACTACCAAAACAACATTGTGACTATGTATCATGCATGCTTAAAATTGGACCTATGCATATATGTGTGTGTGTATGGAGTATCTCAAGCAAGCTTTTCAACCTCATATTCCTTATAAGTGACCAATTTAACTATTTAATACTAATTACCCTCATTTGACATAAAATATTATGTAGAGAGACAAAGATGGATAAGTGTCATAAGTGTGTAGTATTATGAAGCACAATAGGAATAGAGAATATCTTAGATATAGGCTAGAAATTTAGTATGAAATATGATATCTTTCTCTATTTACTCTCCTCTAGATCCTCTTAGATTGGTTTAACAAGGCCTTGTATTTATATAATGATTCAAGATGACCATGTGTATTAGCTAAATTTTGAAAATGAAAATGGGAAGGGTAAACATAAGTTAAGGGACAATGGAAAAAGGACCACAAAACTAAAAGGGACAAACCTATAAGGTTATGGGCCTATCTAGGATGGGCACGTACAACTAAAGGTTTGTCCAAGAGATGAGTAGGGCTTAGTTCTTGAGGTAGGTCTAGATGATAGGCGATAAGTAGTTCAAATTCACTAAAAAATACATTATAGATAAACATTGGAATGTTTTTAGTTTTATTAGATCAAATAGAGACTCATGTGGCATTATAACAATATAATAAATGGGTTAAATGTAAAATTTTTCCAAATAAGTTAAATTGGGAGTAAAACATGGGAATATGGATTTTGTGCCAAATTTAGGTGTTTACATAATGCCCCAAGTTTTATATGTGAATGAAATATATATGTGTGTTAAGGTATACCCATAAATAATTTGAAACAAACACATTTTATTACCTAGGGAAGAATGGAGGGTTTGACCTTGCTCTTGTCGAGTTTACATACACACTTGGTTAGATGATATACTTAAAATAAGTGTGAGTTTATATAGGTATTTAAATTGACCATGGTAGGGATGAAATTATTTGAGATGTTTTAAATGTGAAAATTATTTCTTGAAATTAAAATTTAAAGGAGAGGAAATATGAACTTTTTTGATATTGCCCCAAAATTCCACCATAATTTCTCCATCACTAGACTTTCAAAAGGTGTTGAAAAAATATCCTAACGCTTTCTTATGGGAGTCACCAAGGCCTGACATACACATATTAGACTTTTCAAAAATGTTTGAAACATAACCAAGACACTTTTCAAGTAGTCACCAATAACCCATCTATTTATTTATCAAGGAAGTATATAATTTGGCTCATCTTTTTTCATAACAAACACATCTTGAATTTCAAAATTGCCTTTATAATGCCCCATTTTGAGGTGAGGGATGAAGAACCTATTGCTACACTCATCTTAAAATAACACATTACATACACCATATTCAAGGAAAATAATTTAGTCATCATGTCTTATTATCAAAAACATATGTAATTTAGAAAATAACCCCCATATGTTAGAAAAAAATGTAGCATGTTATTTTATACACATGGAAATCATGATTTTAAATTTAAATTTTTAAATTTTTTAACTTTTTTTTTTACATTTTGAATTTTCATCCAATCAAGCTACATTAAATAATGAATAATATAATTTTTTAATAGGATAAAATAGTATACCCTTAAAAAAATCATGCCCCAAAGGTGGGCCTAGATAAAATAATGGGAACATTATCAAGTAATATTCTAACATAGATGCATGGTAACCACCATGGAAACATAGGCACCAAACAAAGATCATATAATGTTAGTGACTACACCTAAATTAGTGACTCAAATCATGACATGACTCAAAACATAAGATGAAAAGAGTATCATATAATACAAGGATGCACACACAAGCAAACACATACACACACATGCAAGCATTCATAGACAAATAATTAATTTAATAGCATAACAATCTCCATGTGATAAGAGATATATAAAATACTAGAAAGTAATACAGTAACAAATTTAACTGGCTCAATGTGATAAAATAAAAGCAAAGATATATATCACCATGCAAGAATCCTATAAAATTTCAATGCCCCTAAGCAACACCATATGGTGTATGACATGGGTAAACCATGTGAAATCTAGTATCATGTAACATGTGAACCTGAATAGCACTCACTCCATAAAAATATTGTGAAAATTCTATGTGTAAATTATGGATAATTAAAACCTATATAATAGGTAAATATGTAACATATATAAAGCAATATTTTTGAATTTTTGAAATCCACCAATGTTTTTAAAATTTTGAAATCTTGCAAATGTTTTTAATTTTTAAAAAAATTCTATTTTTTTTTTAAATTTTGGAAAACTTTTACCTCTCAATGGACAATATACAAGTCATAAAGTCATTAAGCATGATAATCATAATGTAATAAAGTGTATAAATATTCTACTATGTATCATGATCCATGAAATATTGAAACTTAATTATGTAATATAGGTCCCAAAATGTAATGTAAAATTAAAATGTCATGGCTATGAAAAATCCAACTACATGACAAGGACAAATAGAATGTGAATTAATAGTTGAGGATGTTTATGTACTTTTGGAAGACCTCCTTCTTTGCCTAAATGAAAAATTATTAAATAAAGTCATATAAAATAATGATAGCCATTATATGTCGATTTTAGTGTGAAAATATTAGAGTATGAATTCAAGAGTATGTAGTGCCAATTTCATATATAGAAAACATACATGAGACCCATGCCCCCATAAATAAATATGTGTCATGTGCCCTAAAAATGGAATATGTAATCAATTGAACAATGTAATGATGATGAAATAATTACAAGATGTAACAAGGCATGTGAGCAATATGGATTGTTAAAGTAATACATGTATAAACAATATAATACATAGGATGAAAATTACTAATTTCATACCCCCATAAAAAGATAAGGCTAACGCCATTCTAAAATAAAAATTCAAAATACATTAATGATAAATATACATGGGAACCATGCCTCCATAGATAAAATTTTTGTATATATATATAGGTAAATAAATATCATGTTTGGGTATAATGATCCCCATAGGAAAATTAGATATGATTATGTATGGAACCATGTTTTTGATGTTTAGTTGTATATTTGGAAGAAAATATAAGGTATAAAAAGGAAGGATAGGGATTCATAGGAACAAGAAAAAAATGATCAATGTCACAACTATAAGAATGAGACGAGGAAGTTTTTCTATTTATTTTTTTGTTTTTGCCTTTCCTTAGTTTTGAAAAGAAAGAAACTAGTTAACGTGTTTGTAGAAGAATACCTAGTTTTCATGCTTTAATTAAAGTCTAGAATTTGTGAGAACTCTTCTTTATCTAGGGAAGATGACCTGAAAATAATAAAACACTACCACAAAACTTTTTTGTTAGACAAGTATTTGGGTGGATTGCCTAGCGTGAACTTCCTAGGAGGTTGTCAATCCACCTGATTTAAACACTTAAGTTTGTAAAAAAAAAAAACTTGAATTAAATAACAATAAAATGAAATTAAAATACAAGAATATAATATCAAATAAATCAAATTAACATGATAAATTTAAATGCTTTTCTTAAAAAGATGACTGAGATAAATTAACTAATGCTGAAAATTTGTCAAAGCAAGGTTGTGGTTTTGGTTTGGTGATTTGACAAGGGTCAAAAGGATAGTTTAGTTGAGGTTGGTATATGGTTATGATAATAAAAGGTAAAAGGATAAAGGTTGAGATGATAAGAAGGCAAAGGAGTAGAAAGGGGTGAATGGGTAAGATACTAAAGATGGCAAATGGGTAAATGGTGAATGGGATAAAAATGGCAAAGGGCTAAAAGGGAAGATGGTAAAGAAAGGTAAAGGGGTTATAGTCAAGAAAGAAGAGGATAAAGTATTAGGTTTATAAGTCAAGAAAGAAGAGGCCAAGGGGGATAGAAAGGAAGAAATTGAAATTTCAAAACAACATAAATTACCTTAAGATGGAAGATGGTTGTTGATGTTGATGTTATTAAAGAAGCCTTGGCACAATTTAGGTAGAATTATATTTCTTTGACCTTCTCTCCTTCAAGATGAATGAACTCCAAACCTACAAGATAAATGCTTCAACCAAAGACCAACTTAACCATGGGTTAAGGAGAAGGGGTACTTATAGCATTTGTTATCAAGAAATATGCCAAAGAAGTGGAATAGTGAAGTATGGTGCCATTTTCCAAGTGGGACCACAAATGATAAAGGGGACAAGGGTGGTGGGATTCTCACATTATTGGTTTGTCTCCCACCTCGAAAATGAGTCTAATTTTGAGTGTAAATCATGCACATGGACCCAAATAAGTCTAAAGGACATTTCACCAAGTTAATTTGTCTTTTGGCTAAGTGGCCCATAAATTTTGGCACCATTCTCCATATGGGTGCATGGGTGAATCAAATGATAAGGGTGTTGGGATTGGTTTGTCTCCCACCTTGTACATGAGTCTAATTTTGAGTGGGAATCATGCACATGGGCCCAAATGAGGCCAAAGGACTTTCCACCAAGCTAATTTGTCTTTTGGCTAAGTTCCCCATTAATTTTGGCACCATTATGCATATGGGTGCATGGGTGAATCAAATGATAAGGGTGGTGGGATTGGTTTGTCTCCCACCTTGCACATGAGTCCAATTTTGAGTGGAAATCATGCACATGTGCCTAAATGATTCCAAAGGACTTTTCACCAAGCTAATTTATCCTTTGGCTAAGTGCTTCATGAATTTTGGCACCACCTTTATGCATGAGGATGAAAACACATGTTGAATGATGGCCCCATAGGGAAAAATGCACCATACTTAAAAGGGGGGGCCCTTTGGTGCTTAATGATGTCATTAGGTATCTTAGAGGAGGGTTCTAGGTGGGGTATGATTTTCCACTTCAAGCCACCTCACTTCCAATCCATATCACTTGTCATATCACATTCCATATCACCTTCCATGTCACTTTCCATGTCACCTACCATGTCATCATGAATAGTGATAGTGGGTCCCATAATGAATAGTGATAGTGAATAGTACTTTCAAATAGTACTATGTGAGTAATGTTACAATAATAGAGATTTGGTTAGGTTAAGGGAGGTTGGTTAAGGGTTAAGAAGGTCTAGGGGTTTTTAAGGGGTCCCAAGGCATTTAGACATTGAAAATTACAAGTGTGTAGTTTTCTAGTGTCTACATTTTGCCCATTTTTATTATGTAATTTAAATTAATGAGCTACAAAACAAAAATGGATTACTTGGTCAAAGGTCAAGATGCCCTGAGTATGGGAGGAGGTGTTCCCCCTCAAACTAGGAGTCGATGAGGAAAAGTATAATTAGGTATAGGTTTGATAAGAGGTTGGTGCAAAAAAAGGTTTGGGAATTTGAAATACAAATGTGAACATAAAATATGACTAAGTGTGATATCCAAGATCACACACAAATAAAAGTTGCCAATGTTGGTATAATAAGGGTTAAATTCTAAGAGGCAAGTGACCAATGTACCACATGACTACAACTATGGTTGGGCACACTTGTTAGTCTCTTAGACAAGGTCAGTGTTTTTACAAGTATTTGAATTCAAAAGTGCTCTTTTGAAAAACATAGATGGTTTATTTGTGCACTAGGTGGTGTAAATTCAAATGTTCAACATGGAAATATTGGTTGATGTAGCCAAAAGGACCAAGGCAAGGTTGTCACAAAAATATGTCAGGTCAAAGCGGCCAACATCAATGTGGAGAAAGGTGAATGGGTGGGGATGGGTTGGTAGGGGGTGGTCGAGATGACTCTAAATGCACTAGGATAATTAGATGTTACCTACATAGTTCTATGGACAAAATATTTAAAATAACTTCAAGCCCAATGTAGTTTTATAGTGGAGTTTAGATGGGTTACCCAAATGTGATATACCTCATGGTTAGGTTTGGGTTGATAGTTTGGTAACAGTGAAGTGTCATGATATAAATTGGTGAATAGTCACCATAATAATCCCACATTCATTAGGAGGATAAAATATGGATGGGCAAGGTAGGATAAATAAGTGGGTAACAAAATGGCTAAGCACCAAAAATGTCCTATAATGGAGCTAAGCCAAAGAAGAGGTGCCTTCATGAGGAGGTTATGCCTTCTAAAATTATGTGAAGGTATAATCATAGTGATAGTATTCATCACAATGAGATAAGTTTTAGGAGATGGGTTTCTATTAGGATCTGCATAGTCTATTTGGTAAAAGGCCATTATAGCTATGAGATAAGTTTTATGGGTAGTAGAGAAGTGACTATTTACAAAGAATTTATTTGAAAACTAAGTAGATTCTTTGAGGTATAAAATTGATAGCATGGTGAGTGATAGAGGATAGACCTTACCTTATTGAGGAGTTACATGGGTGGGCTAAATAGAAGGTGTCTATGTTTGCATCCTTTGTCCCAGTACCTTAGAACTAATGAATTTGGGTTCTATTTAGAAGAGGCACTACCAATAGGGAGCTACATAGTTTAGGATATTTATTATATAGCCAAATAATATGGTTGTTTACCTATGATGGATGATTTGTTAGGTGGTACAAAATAAAAGACTGTCATGTTCAAAAAGCATAAGTCCAGGACATAGAATAGTGGGATCATAGTAGTAAGTGTTTGGAAGCTATCGCCACTAAAAATAGTGGTAGTTTCAAAGGTGTGACCATTAAAATAGCTCATGGCTAGAAGATAATTTACATCAACCAGGGAAAAGGTGACAATGATTCAAATGACCACTAGGCCCATAAGGATTTCAAGATGACAAAGCAAACAAAGACATTAGATGTGGATTTGATGATAAGGGAAAAAAAAGACATCATGATGGTGCATAATGACTTTATCAAGATGACCAGTTAGATTTAGGGATATGTGTCCACATAAAAAGGTAAGTAAACATGACCATTTCAAGTGGGAAGACTGTTCAAGGGAATCAATGACATCAGAAGACCCTTCCCATCAATGGAATGGAAATCATGTTGGTAAGGAAGAATGGTCAAGTATTCTATTGAAAGAATCATGCCAAGGATTAATGTCTATTATGAATTTATTTAGTTTTTTAGGTTACAGTTAGTGTAGAGAACTACACAAGGTTAAAGATGGTAAACAATGGAAATAATGGCAAAGACAATTAGCAACCCTGATGACCTAAAATAATAAATATGGTGAATGTGCATATCTACCAAATATTGCAACATGTAATGGTGGTAATGGATGTAATGTTAAACTAAAAATAAGAGGAAAGGCACCCATGGCTTGAGCTTGAGCCTAAATTTTATCTCCTTAGTAGCAAAAAAGTTTCACTACATAAGATGTATGGTTGGGGAACATGACCATCGATATATCTATGGATGGAACCCTTACTTTTTAGGGGCATGTGCATTGAGGAAATAAGATGTTACATCTATGCAAGAAGAATAATTGAAGTAGAGGGATGTAATGGCTATGAAGGTTGAGTAGGGTGAAATACCTAGAGTGGAATATGATTCTCACCCTATGGGGATGAATGCAAAAGAAGAGAACAAAGTACACCCTTTAGTGGATACTAATATAGGGAATGTTATGCATGTTAGTTTAAGGAGAAATTAAGTATAAGGATGGTTGAACATAAATCTAGAGTCACCAGATAATCAACCTAATGCTTAGGTAGGAAAATAATGTATGTAGATGCCTTAGGTGAGGTGGGTATAGTCTGATAACTTTGTATGTGTCATGCAACTCCTCACACCTTAAATAAAATATTGCATATTTTGTTATAAACATGTACAAAATGTGTTGGATGTGATTTTTTGAATGTTATTATGCTTAGGGTTATGTGGGTATTGATGAATTTTATGGTTATGGTTATGGTTATGGTTGTTGTAATCTTGCTTAAGGTAAAGAAGACGAGGTAAGGCAATGGATAACACTGGAATGGTAAATTAAAGAATATAATCAAGAGAATTTTTTTTTAATGAAAATATCAACCAAGCACATTAGGATAAGAGGAGGGTATGATGTTTCTTATTTGATAAGGATGAAAAATAGACCCAAAGTGGGATTGGCTTAATGAACATAAGTCCTACAAATGCATCACATGAGCATGCTTTAAAGGATGGAAAAAGGTGTGTTGATTACACTCTTTCAAGTAAACTCAAAATGTGTAGAGGGTTTAAAGGGGGAAGAGGTGATGGATAGGGCAAGGGAAGTAGTTAGAGAGGTACAAAAGGAGGACCCATGTGTAATAGACAAAGACATTAAAGGAATAAATAGATGCCTTGAATCAATGAACCTGACAAGATTTCATGCATTAAATCAAGAGAGTAGAGGACATGAGGAAGCAAACATGTATATTCCTATATAAGTAATATGATTGGTGATCACACTTTAATGAGTGAGAAGCTGGAGTGTCAATGGGAGAAAATAAAGGATATCCAATAAGGGATGAGGTGAAGGCAGACTAAGAGATGGATGAAGAGATAGGTAGAGAAGATAATGAGGTTACAAATAAAGATGAAGGTAAAGAAGGATGGAAGGAACCACACATGGATATGGAGGAGTCAAAAAAGAAGGTAAAGAAGAATAAGGAATGTCATCAAGGGAGATGAGAAAAATGAAATGAAATGGAGAAAAGAGAAGAAAAATAAGAGGTAGAAGATGGGAGTTTGAGGAATGTACTAAAAATGATAAATTGGAGAATTGAAAAAGATGGGGAGAGAAGTGTAGTAATTATGAAGGGTAAGGGGAGGATGAGAAGTATGACAAGGCGTGGTAGAATTGAAAAGAGGTTTAAAAGAGACCAAAGATAAAATAGTTTGGTGATGAGAATGAAAAATAAGGAAACACATGGAAGAAAAGGAAAAAGGAGGAAAAAAGAGTGAAATGAGGATACAAAAAGGATGGTATGAAAGTGAAGAAGTAGGTGATTATGTGACCAAGTAAGCATGGATGATGATAGGCAAGGAGAGGAACAACAAATCAAATAATATGGTGGTGTTGGATATGAGAATGGGATGGAAAGTGGGAAAGGGGTTAATAAAAATGAGGGGAAGGAAAAGATGGGTGGATAAGAAGCTAAAGAGATAAGGTATGCGTTGATCAACTTGTTAGAAAATATTGACAAGCTAAATGGGTGATTAGAAGAGATTGGCAAGCCAAAAAGTGGTGAAGTGGTGAAGAAATAGGGGAACACAATGAAAGGGAATGAGATGAAAATAAGTAATGAAGATCAGGGATGATAAGAAGAAAAAGGAAGAATTGAAGTAGGGATATAAAGCACATACACTCACATAGATGCAAAATATAAGTGAGTACCAAGGTGGAAAGAGGAAAATGGGAATGTAAAGTGTAAAAGGCAAGAATAGATAAAAAAAAAGGGCAATTATGGAAAGTTTATTAAAGGATAAAGACCTAATTAGAAGCTCGTTGTGGAGAAGAAAAATGGAAAAGGTGGGAAGAATGGAAAATTTATAGAGTGGTGACACACATAAAAAAGGGATGCTAGAAGAAATAAAAAGCATGTTAGATTGAAAATATGGGAAAGAGGAAAATAAGAACTGAGAATTAGAATGAAGGTGGTTTAGAAGCAGTAGAAGAGCAGTAAGAAGGTGGTAGCAAAGAAGATAAGGAGGTAAAAGTGTCCATCAATGTGCAAGGGACCAAGATGATGTGAAATTAGTAAAGAAAAAAGAGTGGGGAAGAGGGTATGATAGGCTACCAAGGACAAGGGGAAAGGATGAGGATGGTGGAAGAAGACAAAAGGGATAAAGGGAAAGGTTGGTAAGAAGTGGAAAGATGGGCAAAAATCATGAAAAGTGGGTGAGGGAGTGAGTTGTGAAGCATGCACAAGGAAAGGTGATGGGGAGGTCAATGAAGTAGAGTAGATGCTGGATTTATGGGAGATGAGAGGGGATCATGAGGAAGGCTATAAATCCTTGTGTTAAAAGAGATTAACAAGTTGGAAAAGTGGTTAAAAGAGATTGACAAGTTGAAGGGAGGGAGGTGGTGAAGAGAAAGGTAGAGAAGTGGAGGAAAAGATATTAGGTGAGAAGGGTGAATAAAATAAAAGATGCATTTGAGCTGACCTCCATAACTGAGCACTACCTACATAGTCCAAAAAGACCTCAAGCTAATGTAGTTCTCTTAGTAATGAGGGAAAAACAAAGAGGAATTATAAGATGATGTTAAAATATAAGGATGCTATAAATAATCCAAAGCTTCCCTGACATAGGATGTACTAAGCAAGAGGGCACTATTAGTAATGGAAATTAATGAGAAGAAAAAGGGGATAGTGATTAGTTGTTAGTGGCTAAGCTGCCCTTAAGTCAATTAACACCTACATAGTCCATGTACATCCAGCCAATGTATTTCAACAAGGGTTGGGTGAGTGGTGTCTAATTTGGTTTTCCTAATTTGATGGGCCACATGGTTCAGTTTGGTTGAAGGTTTGCAAAGAAAGTGTGTGCATTAAAGGAAAGTTTAGGTTATAGAGAAAGGTATCCCTAGAAGGTGGGTTGATTGATGTTAATGTTATTCTAATTTTGTTTATGGTTTGGATGGATGATAGTGGTGGCACATAAGTAGGTTAGATGACTATACTAGATCTGGAAAAAGACATGAAAAATTGTGAGACATAGGTCTAATAAAATACATGACTCATCAAGGAGAGAATAAGAAATGAGGTGTAATGCTTGTTTGTTGACAAGTACAAAGTAAAAAAAAACCATAAGTTGGATTGAATTAAGGAACATAAGCCTTTCAAATGATTCGCACTAGTGTGCATTGGTTGATAAAACAAGTTTCTTGATCACAGTGTTCAAAGTAAGCTTGAAATCCCTTGATTTATAGATAGTATAAAGTGAAGATGGGTGATAGGTGGTGTGAAGGATAAAGGGTAATATGTATGGTAACCTTATGTGGGTAAGTTTTCCCCTTCTATAGGTGACCTAAGAATGATAATAGATATTCCATGTCATATGATAGATGTAGATTGATCAATGTGGGAAGTCTACATGTGAAAACTGATTATGGCTTCCACCTTATTATGTTGCTTGAGAGCCGATTATGGCTTTAGATTATTTTTCTTTTGTTTTGATTGTGGTAGTGGGTCTTCTACTTTATTATTATATATGGGAAGCTGATCGATGCAAGAAGCTTCCATGAAATTGTACTGTTGACTTAGCCATCCTTCAAGGGAGTTATCTAAGTTTATTAGCTTTGTTTATTGTTATTGATAGTTGTCCTTCAAGGGAGTAGTCTACCTTATATTTGACAATCTCTATTTTAATTTTAGGTAGTTGTCTTCAAGGGAATAGTCTAAAATGCTTAAGATATTGACCCAAATAATATTTTGGTATCCAAATTGTTTTTAGATGTGATGTTTTTAGACATGGACAAGTCTAATTAGGTTAAGAGGTTTACCATTATGAGGGAAAAAAATTAACACAAGAAGGTTGATGATATGTGAAGAGGTATGGTTTTGATAGATAATGAACATGGGATTCTATCTTGTTAGAGATGAAAAGTATCCATGAGAACCATGCTATGGGTAGAGCCATGGTACCCATATTTAGGATTCATCTATGATTGTGGTGGTTAACCACATGGTTCTATGTTG
Source organism: Torreya grandis (assembly GCA_037957365.1). Taxonomy (NCBI): domain Eukaryota; kingdom Viridiplantae; phylum Streptophyta; class Pinopsida; order Cupressales; family Taxaceae; genus Torreya; species Torreya grandis. Next base: position 3,294,691 of record JARHVA010000844.1, read on the forward strand.
TAATCAATTGTCCTTAAAAGGAGAGGAGGAAGATCGATGAAGGTTAAAATCTCATAATCAAGGGATAAGCTTAAGTTAGACAAAATGAGTGAGATTGATCCTTATTTAACAAAATAATCGATGTAAATGCAAAGCATTAAGAGGCTCAAGTTCTAGTTTGTCTTTAAGAGAGGACAAATAATAAGCTTCTGATCCATACTTATGGGTAATGATGTAGGGTCCAAGCAAATTGAAAGTAAACTTGCCTCATTTAATTTTCTCCATGTTGGTTTTATTTTAGGATGAGGTATTTGATATTGAAGTGTCAAACTTTGAGTTGTTTGTTATAAGAATGCTTGATGCACTCTTGATAGATATGGAGGTGGGTGAGGGATGCTAAATGATGCTCGTCAAGTATTTTAAGATGAGATAAATGGTGTTGATGATAATCTTCATCAACAATAATATTTTGAAAATATATGAAAAGAGAGGGAATTTGGACTTCAAGAGGCAAGACTACCTCTACTTTGAAGATTAAAAAAAGGGGTAACACCTATAGAGGTTCAAATGCTAGTGTGATTGGCCCATAAAGTGAATGGGATGTGTAAGTGCCAATTCCAACTTGAAGCATTGATGAATTTGGTTAGCATTTAATTAATGAATTTGTTGGAGGCTTTTGCTTGTCCATTTAATTATGGATGATAAGGTGAGGAAAAGCTCAACTTGAAGCCAAATGCATCACATAGGCCTTTTACTAGATTTTTTTGAAATATTTGCCATTATCGATGATGATCTTATGAGGAACACCAAAGAAATAGATGATGTGATGGTTCATAAAGTCAATAATTTTCTTTGCTTTGGATGAGATAATAAGAATAGCTTCCACCCACTTGGTGAAATATTTGGTGGCTATGATGATGGAGATTTTTTGTTACGCATAATGGGGATTGATTTCCCCAATGAGATCAAGCCCTCATTATGAGAAAGGCCAAAATTCCTTGGATACTTGGAGGCCATTGGCTGACACGTGATGTAAATTAGCATATTATCGACATTTAACACACTTTTTTACATAATCACAAAGGTCTTGGTTGAGGGTGGACTAATAGTAGCCAAGGTGAAGGAAATGTTTAGTGACTGCTAGACCGCTAAAGTGTCCCCCATAAATCCCATATTGCATTTTAATAATGGCATGGGAAGCTTCATGGATATGTAGGAAATGAAGAAGGAGACCATTGAAACCATTTTTGTAAAATATTCCCCCTAGTATGGTATAATGAGAGGTATTATGAACAAAGGTTCTTTTAACATTCTTAGAGAGGTTGGGAGGAACAATGCCTAGGTTAAGGTGGTTAAAAGTTTGTCATACCAAATGTCAAATGGGGATTCCTCCACACTAAAAATGGTAGGGAGGTTAGATTGGTTATAAGAGGGTGTGGTAAAATGATGAATGGTGATAAATATTTTGGAATTGGAAGGCTAAGAAGGGATTTGGGAAGTAAGGCAAACTATTGTATTGGTGAATTTGTCAGTAGATCAAGGAATAGATTGGACTAGGTAACATTTGAATGATGTTAAGAGTTTGTCAACTTAAATTTTATATTTTTGTAAGACATCATTCTTACATTTATAAGATCCATTGACCTAGTTGACCATGAGTTGGGAATCACCAAAGACATTACTTATCTTAATTCCCAAGGCTAAAGTGTTTTGGAGACATATGGCTAGGGATTCATACTCAAACATATTATTGTTGCATTAAAAATAAAGTTTAAAGGATAAAGGAAGGGGTTCACCACCAAAGGGGATAAGGATGATACCAACTCCCCCACCATGTTGGCACTTTGACCCATCGAAGAACATAGTCATTTGGTAGGTTATGTCTTCTTGGGAAAGAGTAGCGATGGATTCATATAAAAATTCAAGAGGAGGAGCTTGGTGATTTTTTAAATGTGCTTCAACCAATTGGTCAGTACTGACTTGCTCTTTAATTGAATTTTGCTAAAGGAACTCAAGATCAATCTTTGCTAAGAGCATAAGCCAATTGGCCATACGTTGGTTTTGGTATGGATTAGAATGCATGTAATTGAGTGGGTTGTTGTTGGTTATGACATAGGTTTTATGTTTAAGAAGGTAGTGGCAGAGTTTGGTGGCAACAAAAGTCAAGGCTAAGTAAAGTTTCTTAGTATGGGTATATCGAGTCTCATATTCTACAAGTATGTGACTAATGTAGTAAATGGCTTGTTCTCTATATTGTTCATCTCAGTGAGCCAACATTGCCCCTAGGGAATGGTTGGTGGCAAAGATATATAGGTAAAAGGGGTGGTCATACTTAGGAGGGGTGAGGATAGGTGGTGACAAAAGGTATTTTTTGAGAAAACCAAAGGCTTTTTGACAATTGCTATTACATTTGAAAGAGACATCCTTCTTCAGAAGGTGATGGAAAGGTTGGCACCAATATGAAAGTTGGGAAATGAAATGATAAACGGATTGAATCTTTCCCTATAAGATACGTAGTTTCTTAAGGTTGGTAAGAGGAGGCATCTTCAATATTGCTTTGACCTTGACAGGGTCTAATTTCATTCCTCGAAGGGAGATGATTAAGCCTAGAAGCTTTCCTGAAAGGACCCCAAAAACACATTTTTGGGGGTTAAGTCTGGCATGGAAATGGATTAGGTTTTCAAATAAAATACCAAAAACTTTTAGATGATCTTTGTGAGATTTATATTTTCCCAAGAGATCATCAACATAGTCTTCTAAAATGGTGTGGTTAAGGTCATGGAAGATGTAGGTCATGGGCTCACTGGTAGGTTACACCAGTGTTCTTTGACCCAAAAGGCATGACTCTGTAGCAAAAAGTTCCCCAAGGGGTGGCAAAGGAGGTTTTATAATGATCTTCAGAGTAATCAAGATTTTATTGTAACCCAAAAACCCATCCATGAGAGATAACATCTCATGGCTAGCTATAACATCAATAAGCTAGTCAATACTAGGTAGAGGAAAGTCATCCTTAGGGTAGGAGAGGTTGAGGTCACAAAATACCACCCAAATTCATAGACCCCCAGTGGCTTTAGTGAAATTTATGATATTTAAGACCCATTTAGGGTAGCCAATGGGTTGAATGAAGTTTATAGATAGGAAACACTGAAGCTCTTCTTTGATGAGAAGGGCTATGTGAGGATGCATGCATCCAAGTTTTTGTTTAACAGGATTGGCATCATGATGAATAAATATGTTATGAATAGTAATGGTGGGGTCAATCTTGGGCATATCATTTTAAGACCAAGCAAATGTTATGTTTTAGTCTTAGAGGAAAGAGGAGAAGCCTTGAAGTTCTTCGACATTCAGTGATTAGCCCAATTTAACAATCCAAGGGTTATCTGGGGTACCCAAGTTGATATCCATGGTGGACTCATTCAACATGGTCAAGGTTTTAGGAGGAAGGGATTTATGGATTGAAGAATCTGGGGTACCAAGGTAGGTGAGAATATAATCATCATCATCATGTTAGATGGTGTTGATGGTAGGTAAATCATTTTCTACCATCTTAGGATGAATGAGAGGAAGAATTTTAGTTTGGCCATCCTTTTGATAGGTTAGATGACCCAAAATAATAATATTGACTAAAAAAAATTAAGGGGGATGATGTCAAAATTTTCAAACTTTGAATGAGGTTGGATTGGTGAGGAGGGGTTGTCTTCCTTAATGGCATTAATAGGTTTGGGTGAATTAGTGGGTTCTTCAGGTGATAAAAACCCAAGGCCAAATGACTCATGAGTTTTTTGGGTTTTGAACAAAGGTAACTCATGAGGTCCTTTTTCATATTAACTAAGGCCAAATCCCTTTTAGGCACACCTGTGAAGGTATAATTTAGTGAATGTTGGTTTGTCAAGGTAGGAAAAGTCAGAGGTGAATGGTCAAATGGAAGAGGTATTGGTGGGAGAAAGAAGTGGCTGATCAAGTCCCCCCATAAATGAAGTTTGTTTGATGGTTAGAGGGTTCTAAAAGGGATGATGGTTATGATGTTAGGGTCATAATATGGGTCATGTTTGAGGTTCCCATATTCTTGAGGAGTAGGGAAATAATCCAATGCTAGAAGGTGATACTTTGATAATGATAATCATTGGAACATACATCCCAAGGGCTCCTCTATGGGGATCTATGAAGAAGGGATGGATGATCTAGTTGACATTTCATCTATGATTGGTGGTTGGGGTGTAACTAATGAAGGTGTGTTGGATGGGTGTATGAGGACATCATTGAGGTGATAGGTCATGTTGCATGTTGAGAAAGGATTTAGGTCTACTTAGGTATTGATGACCTAGCCCTCATGTTCAAACTTAATACATTGATGGAGGGTAGAGGGAACACATTTCATGTAGTGAATCCAAGGTCATCCCAATAATATGTTGTATTGGAATTCTTTTTATACAACATAGAAGAGTTTAGGGTGTGTGTGAGGTCCTACATGGATATGAAGGATGATGTTTCCTCAGGTAGTGGCTATAGTGTCATTAAAGGATCAAAGGAACACTATGGATTCTGACATGATATTATCTAGTAAGTTGAGTTGGTTGTAAGCACAAGAAGATATGATGTTAATGTTATCTCCCCCATTAATAATCACTCTTTTAACATGGGTTTGGTTGATGTAAGTGGTAATAAAGAGTGGGGGATCTAGGTCCTTAGGGTAGATGGAAGGTATTTATAAATTCTTAAAGGTGACAAGGTTGGAAGTTTGAAGGGAACCAAAAAAGGTGGATAGAGGTTAAGGGTCATTGGGTTGGACCTCAATGGATTGTAAGGCTTCTATTAGTGCTTGGTAGTGATGGAGAGAAGTAGAAATCAATTCATATAAGCTCATTTTTATCGAGGTCTGGTGGAGTTGCTTAAGGATAGCTTTCTGGATAGATATTGCATATGGGTTAGATTATGAAGGGTTAGATTGGGGAGCACCTAAGATAGACATCTTGGGTTTGATTAAAGATAGAGATGGTTTGGTGTGGCTTTCTTAGAAGTTTGAAGAGGTGTAATTCCAAGGAATGGAAACCTTAGCCTTCCCTTTATCCTTTTGTGTGATCTAGTGACCACATTGATAGTATGGATAGAAGAAGAGGGGGAGGTAGTAGAGTGGTCAAAATCATCTTTATTATTAGGTGAGATTGAAGGAGTGGGTAAGTATTGGGTAGGTATAGTTGTTATTTGGGTTGCTATGGGTGACATAGGATTTTAATCTATTAGTAGATCATCCTCATCATAAAGATGATGGATGAGAGTTTGGAGAGCCTTGCAATTCTCTGTATCATGGCTAGGAGTCATGTGGTATAAAAAAATCAAATTTTTATTAAACCATGATGGTTTGGGACATGAAGGGTCAAAGGGTTTTATGGGTGGTAAGATCAAGGAAGAGGTTTACAATAACCATTAGAGAATTCTCAGGTAATACTTGGTTAAAGGTGGTAAAGGTTTAGTGGTTTTTGTTTTGGGTGTTGAGGTAGAAGGTTGTTTGGAAGTAGGTTTGGTAATAGGTGTATTAGGTAAGGTGGTAGCTTAGTTGATGGTTTTGGTTTAATAAAGATGGTTGATGAGCTAGAGGTGGAGGATGGAAAGGTAGGTAACTTAGGTATTATTGGTGCAGTAAAAAGAGGTGCATTAGGAAGCAAGTGTGAAGGTGTAACCAATATATGTGGTGGGGTTTTGGTAAAAATAATGGGATTTGTGCTCTAGGTAGAGGGATGAGGACCCAAAATGGAGGGCAAGGTTGAGGGAGGTAAAATTTGAGGCTTTGGGACTTTGGGTAGTTTTAATTCTTTGGTTTCTTTGGTTGTTGGTTTTGAAGGGGATTTGGTTACTTAGGTCTTGATTGGTTTAGGTGGTTGAGGGTTGGTTAGTTTGGTGGATTTTTTGGTTGGTTGGGTGGAGGTATTAGTTAGTTGGTTATTGGAAGTGCTAGGTTGGTCCACCAAATAAGGGGTTGGAGGTTCTAGTTTGGTAACATAAGGGAGACCTAATTCTTTCTAAAAGGTGATTCGATCCATGTCAGGGTTGGGGACAAATTCTAATTTTTGCACTAGCTTTGAGAAAGGTTTGATTCCCTGAATGGTGGATCTAAAATATAATCCACTAGGTAGAGACATAGGGATGGTAACCTTGTCCTCTTCCTCAATTAAAAGATGCAAGGTTTGGATAAATCAATATTCTATGTGAGGAGTAGACATGGGTATTTATTTCTCAAGAATGATTTTGTGGGATGGGAGAGTTGCATGGTAATTGGTGAGGAAGGTAAGATGGGTGTGTCGTCTAGTGTGTCGATCAAATGGGAAGTTGGTAATTCTAATACCTAATGAATGAGGAAGGAGGAAGAGGTAATTCTTTGGTTTGGGTTTCCAAAAGGGTAGAAGGTAACTCTGATACTTCAATAAGTGGAGAGGGGTTGGTATAGTGGTGAGTAGGTTTTTGATCAGTGAGTGTGTCAAGAACCATGTTAACAACATGGGTATCAGGAGAGCATTCAATGTTATTAATCTCATTTTTGGTAAGAGTGTGGTTTGGAAAAGGTTACATAAATATATCAAGGGATTGGTTGGGTGGCGTATTAGGGTTGTCCAATGTAAGCTCCCCCTTGTCAATGAGAGATTGGTCAAGGTATTTGAAGTATTTCACCTATTGATATCATGCCATATGACTTAGTTAAAGGCACAATGGTCATTCTTGTTATAACAACCCAAAATGGGGTGAGAAGCATCAAAATTTTGGGGTGGTTTAATTTGTGGAAGTTGGATGATATTATATTTTATTAACTTTTTCAAAACAAAATCATAGGGTTCCCTAAGTGGAGTTAATTACTTCTGATTACTCCAAGTTTGTTTCCTTGGGTTTTGGTTTGAAGAATTAGAGGAGTTGGAGGTTTGGTTCCTCAAGTTTTTTTGGTTGGTATATGGTGGAGGTGTGGCTTTGAGGATGATGGCATTTTTGATTCCTTTATTCTTGGTGTTGGTATTGGTTGGGTTACTTAACTTGTAGGAAGAATCCTCATTAGTTTTATATGTTGAGTTCTTGTTTTTTAGTTTGAGCTTTCCTTCATCAATGGCTTAATTCTTTAGTTTAAAATCCATGGTAAAGACTTCATTAAAGGTATAAAATCTTTAGACATGTAATTTGGATGAGATATGTTTGGCACATGCCCGAGAAAATAGCTCTATAAGTTCAAGTTGAGGAAAGGAAAATGAAAGTTGGTTAATTATTCTCCTCCAATGAGCCATAAAATCGGTAATAGATTCATCCTCAAATTACTGAGTGGAGTAGAGGTAGGTGATAGAAACTTTCTTGGATATATTGATAAAAAAAGTGATCCAAAAAGTTTTGGGCTAGTTGGGTGAAGGAGAATATGAAATGTTTGGGTAAGGCACTATACCAATCCAAGGTTAATTTGGCTAGAGACATCGAAAAAGTGTAGAGAATAAGGGAATCATCATAGGTGATGAGATAAAAAGCATACCTAAATGCCCTAAGGTGTTGTTGGGGATCCTTTTTGCTTTGAAATTTAGAGAACTTTGGAAGTTCCCATTAGGGAGGGTATGGCTTAATGGGTATGGATGGGTGGATGGGCTCACTGTAAATTTGGTCATAGGATAAGATATTGTGAGCACTTGAGATAGATGACTCTAAGGTACACATCTTGTCCATGATCATCTTCATGAAGTCTAATTGGGGTTGAGAAACTATGAGGTTTTAGGATGCATATTGTGGTGGTGGTTGAGAAACATGTTGATAGTGGGTAGAAGGTTGAGAGGTTTCCACATATTGGTATGAGGATGCCAATGGTTGGGTAAAAGATACATATTGGTGTGTGGATGCCAATGGTTAGGCAGAAGATACATGTTAGTATGTGGATGTCAATGGTTGGGTATAAGATACATGTTAGTATGTGGATGTTAATGGTTGGGTAGGGGTAGGTGGTTGGGTAGTGAGCATATACCCTTGTGGGTTATGGGGATAACTAAAGGTTGGTTGTAGGGTAGGAGTGGTAGTTAGGTTGGTGGCTGATGGAAGGGTGGTGACCCTTGTAGTAATCACTGGTAACATAGAGGGTATGGACACCTCAAGGCTTTAAGTCAAAGTAGTGTTTGATATATTGGAGTTAACTAGAGTAATATGGGTAGTGCTAGAGGTAGGCAATCCTATTGCGGAGGAGTGATTGGTAAGAGGTATGAGAGTAGTGGTAGTTTGGGTTGATTGGTTTTAAATGGTAGTTTCAAGGAGGTTATTAGTTGATGATAAGGATTGGGTAAATAAATGTTGACTATTACCCATGGTAGTGGAGGTATTCCCCATGAGGTGGAGAGAAATGCCATAAGGGGGATCTATAGGTGGGGTCAAAACTAGGATTTGGTAAGACATAGTTCTAAGGTAATGTTATAAGGCTGTGTGATTATTTTTTAGAAAAGTTTCAAAATTTGCATCTCTTAGGACTACCTGAGTAGGAATTCTTTGAGAGTGATGGGAGTCTATGGGTTTGAAAACATGCTCCATGGATGTAGAGGTGGGAGAGGTTGGTTGACTTGGTGGTGAGTTTTTTTCCTCAAGGTCTCTTCACTGTTGGTGAGTAAGAACCATAAGAGAAAATATGAAAGGAATGATACATTCTCACACCTCAAAATAAAGAGTAATAAAAGAAGATTCAATGCAAACAATGCATTAACTAAGAGTACGTTAAGTCCTAAGATTATTTTTGATCTCTCTTTTGGCTTGTGCCTTAGAAAAATGTGAAGAAGAAATTGGCTTGAATAGGTCCTAGAAAGGCAATCTATGTTTGGTTTCAAGTTGCATTTAGGTGTTAGAAAAGAAGTCTATATTGGATCGAGTACATGGCTTGGTACTTGGGGCTTTCTCCCCTCACATCATAATCTTGCAGCTAGTGCAGGTGCTTAGCCAATATATCGATTACCAAATCTTGTAATCATCCAAAGAAGTGATTTAGTTATCCCCTCAGTAATTAAACCCAAGAAAGATAATCAAGAAAGGGTAAGGTGATCCATTAGGTGATAAAATCTTAGTCAAGCCTTATCTTAAGCATGTTTTATGTGTTTATTGTGTAATTGATTTGGTTTTTGTAACATTTTTGGTTCTATAATTAATTTTCTTTGCTTAATTAATCTAAGTGAACTAAGACAAGCAAATAAAAAAATGTATATAGGTAATCTTAACTAAAAGTAAATTCTTGATTTCTTTTCAATGAAAAAAAAAACAACTAAAATGCACCTAAATGCAACATGAAAATGTAATCCTAATCCTAGGATGAATGTTTTTTTCTTTATTTTTAGTTTTTGATTTCTTTTTTTGTTAGAAATGAAAGGAAAATAAAATTTAAACTTTTCTAAAAAATGCAACTAAAACTTATGTTTTGTAAAGAAAGAAAGAAAGCTTAATTTTTTAAGAATGCCACTAAATAAATTTCACTAATTCAATTATAAATGTTCTAAAACATCTATGAACCCAAGAAAACTCTAGGGTCCCATTGAGTTTGCTGAAATGTTTCTATCTATTTTTTTTGTTTCTGCCTTTTCTTAGTTTTGAAAAGAAAGAAACTAGTTAACAGGTTTGTAGAAGAATACCTGGTTTTCATGTCCTCATTGAAGTCCTAACTTTGTGAGAAATATTCTTTGGTTAGGGAATATGACCTAAAAATAAGAAAATACTACCATAAAACTTTTTTGTTAGACAAGTAGTTGGGTGAATTACCTAGCGTGAGCTAGATCTTAATAGCGTGAGCTTCCTAGGAGGTTGTCAATCCACCTACTCTAAACACTTAAGTTTGTAAATAAAAAAGAAATAAACTTGCATTAAATATAAAAAAAATGAAATTAAATATAAGAATATAACAAAAAATAGCTCAAATTAACATGATAAAGTTAAATGCTTTGCTTAAAAAGATGACTGAGATAAATCAACTAATGCTGAAAATTCATCAAAGGAAGGTTGTGGTTTTGATTTGGTGATTTGACAAGGGTCAAAAGGATAGTTTAGTTGAGTTTGGTAGATGGTTAGGATAATAAAAGGTAAATGGATAAAGGTTGAGATGATAAGAAGGTAAAGGAGTAGAAAAGGGTGAATGAGCAATATACTAAAGATGGCAAAGGGGAAATGGGTAAATGGTGAAGGGAAATAAAAATGGAAAAGGGACAAGAGAGAAGATGGTAAGAAAAGGTAAAGGGGTTATAGTCAAGAAAGAAGAGGCTAAAGGATGAGGTTTATAAGTCAATAAAGAAGAGGTCAAAGGGGATATAAAGGAAGAAATTGAAATTATAAAACAACACAAATTACCTTAAGATGGAATATAGTTGTTGATGTTGTTGAAGAAGCCTTGAAATAATTTTGGTAGAGTTCTATTTCTTTGACCTTCTCTCCTCCAAGATGAATGACCTCCAAACCTACAAGATGAATGCTTCTACCAAAGACTAACTTAACCATGGGTGAAGGAGAAGGGGGTACTTATAGCATTTGTTATCAATAAACATGCCAAAGAAGTGTAATAGTGAAGTATGGTGTCATTTTCCAAGTGGGCTCATAAATGACAAAGGGGATAAGGGTGGTGGGATTCCAACCTTATTGGTTTGTCTCCCACCTTGCACATGAGTCCAATTTTGAGTTAGAATCATGCACATGGACCCAAATGAGGCTAAAAGACTTTCCATCAAGCTAATTTGTCTTTTAGCTAAGTACCCCATGAATTTTGGTAGCATTATCCATGTGGGTTCATGGGTCAATAAAATGATAAGGGTGGTGGGATTGGATTGTCTCCCACCTTACACATGAGTCCAATTTTTAGTGGAAATCATGCACATGAGCCCAAATGAGGTCAAAGGACTTTCCACTAAGCTAATTTATCCTTTATCTAAGTTCCCCATGAATTTTGGAACCACCTCTATGCATGAAGACAAAAAAGCATGTTGAATGATGACCCCATAGGGAAAAATGCACCATAATTAAAAGGAGGGGCCCTTTGATACTTAATGATGTCATTAGGTACCTTAGAGGAGGGTCCTAGGTGGGGTATGTTGTCCCACTTTAAGACACCTCACTTTCAAGCCATGTCACTTATCATATCACCTTCCATGTCACTTTCCATGTCACTTGCCATGTCGCATGCCATGTCACCTACCATGTCATCATGAATAGTGATAGTGGGTCCCATAGTGAATAGTAATTTTAAATAGTAATATGTGAATAGTGATAAGAGAGTAGTGATTTGGTTAGGTTAAGGGTTAAGAAGGTTTGGGGGGGGGGTTTAGGGGGTCTTAAGGTATTCAGACATCAAAAACTGCAAGTGTGCAATTTTCTAGTGTCAACGGGATGATTCTAATAATCTATGGGCAAACCTAAAAAATTAATGCATGTTATGGCCAAATGTCTTACTAATTAATTTATCATCATTAGGAAGACTAATGGAAGTGCCAATAATGGGATCAACAATCAAGTGTCCAAGGCCAAGGAAACATAAGAAGAAACATCAGCCAATTAGCTTAGATTGATGCCAATTCAAATAGAAGGCAAGTGCCATGTGAAATATAGAAAATTGAAGAATGCAATTGACAAGCTCAAGAAAAGGCCTAAATTAAAGTTAGAGATGGTGATTTATAAAAATTTACTCTTCCAATGTAATGATGTGCTATAAATATTATGAATATATTCATTCACACATGTAATATATGTATATATCGAGTCTGTATAAATTAATGGGATTGTTTAACATAGTAAAAAAATGTCTCTTTCCGTAGAAAAAAATAAATTGTATTAATTATCATATTTAACCAGACTACCTTGCCCTTACCTAGATCAAGGTATACCATTTATAAAGTGAGTGCGAAACATGGATGAAAAAATTCATAGTATATTATAAAATATGTATGATGTGCATTATATGACCAAGATAAAGGTAAATAAATTTTTTATTTTTATCAGGTATGAATGTTTTTGGGTTTTTACAATTTTGAAAAAAGAAACACTAATAAAATGTCACATGCAAGGTATGAAAAATAAAAATTATGTACAAGAATATTATATAGTAAATGTGCATTGATGATGATCACCAATGTAGTTTTTTATTTTAGAATTTTATTTGAAATGGCATACAAAGCATTTAAAAAAATATTAAAGAAAAATATATAGTATAATTGGGTTCCAAAAGATGTATGTATGGAATCCCTTAATGCCACCTAAGGCATTAATCTTTGCTTTGATGGGGGTGGTAAGTATTCCCCTAAATATGTGCAATGATAAAATGAGTGATTATCTTCACCAAGTCTTGATTTCATTGTTTTTGATCATTTTTGGTGGCATTTTTTGAATCCTTAAAAGGTTATTTTTATTTTTAAATAATGTCCTTTCCAATGGGTGCTTGTTGAGGAAACAAGACATATCCTCAATTAACTAACTCTGAAAATTAATCTCTTAAATCAATGCACCTATTTTTTAAATACCATCTTGTTGCATGATATGAATAAAAATATTTATCCTTGTAAGATTTTTTTTATGACTTTAAAATGTATTTCACATAGGTGATAGATTGACCAAGTTCTTATCCACTAGATTTTGAAGTATGTTGTCTTGACATTTGAAAAATCCAAATTATTTAGCTGTATCTGGTTTCATGCTTGGAATTGGCTACTTTTTGTCCATAGAATTATGTTACTTGAGATGATTTTTATATAATAAACTTGTTTTATTACTTAATAGGTGATATTTTATCTTTGTGTTCTTCTTGTAAGTTTAAAGTCATATATAAAAGGCAAGGGAATGAATTAAAAGTAATCAAATTAATTTTTTTTTATGGTATAATGGTATTGATAAATTTTAATTACATATTAATGTCCCATGGTTGATAAATCAAGGTGTGCATTTGAAAATGGAACAGAGAGACATTATTTGATATGATTTCTTTTGGATCTTTCTTTAGATGTTTAATTCTTTACAATGTATCTCTAAGTTTATAATTAGTGATAATTTGTCAAGAAAAACTTCTTTCAAGCCAAAATTGTATAAAAGGATCCACTTGGTTAAAAATTATACCAATCTAATGCTTCACCAACTAATTTTATAAAAAATAACTTGAGTATGACCAATGAATGCTCTTTAAAATTAGGTATAATTAGGTAAAAATGATGAAGGTGGGATTGAATATCTCCATGACTATAAAATAGATTGAATTATAGAATAATTAAGCCATGAAGAAAAGGTATGTCTAAGATATCATTTTTAATAGTATTGGAATACAAAAAAATATCCTAGAGGTTGGTTTTATATGCTTGTTGATAAAGTGATAGAGTATGCACTTGCATTTGTAGGTATTTTATAGTATGCATCATGGTAAGTGTCTCATGTGTATTAATCGTTTCATTATCAATAGTTTCATTTGAATTTCAAGCCCTACCATTGATAATGGGTGGAGGCACATTACCTTATATAGGTGTAGGAGTCAAACATTTGACACAAAGTATAAATGTCTTAATGGTACAAACACATATCCTATGGGTGTTATTATGAAAGGTGATTGTATTCAAAATTTATTTTATTTTTAATAAAAATTCATGAACAAAATCAAGATGTGAAAGCATGATTTCTTTAAAATATTGGACAACATAATCATGAATATTTTTGTTATTTGATAATGTGACATGTCATAATTTAAAATCTATGAAACTGTAGATACCAAAATTTGGTATTAAACCCCTATAATGTCATTATTGACCTTCATTTACCTCACATGACTTATGCATACACATATGTATCTTGAACACCTTTCTCTCCTATCCACTTATATTGTATGTGAACAACCTTCTTGATTTTCTATCAGTCACCTACAATAATTCCATAATTTTCACCTGATCTGATTATTATCATAATTAGATTATATTTTAATCATAAAGTCATTATTAATGTCCTTATGGATGCATTCAATCACACCCAGATGAATCTATATTTTTGAAACCATTTTCTACATTAGACTTGTCCATACACCAAGAAATGATCATTTTAAAAATTCACATCATTTTTAAGGGTCAGCTCATATGTTTCAAATGTTGGTGGTATGGGAAGTTATCCAAAGATTAATCTATTTATACACAATAGGTATAATACTATATATATATATATATATATATATATATATATATATATATATATATATATATATATATATATATATATATATATATAGCATCTATCATACAAGTAATAAACATGCCTATTATATCACTTACACATTGAGAGGGGCTGCCCTAAATCTCCCAAATTAGTCATAAGGAGTAGGCCCTAAAAAATTAAATTACCTATTTTCAATTTTCAAAAGTTATATTTTATTGCATTCATATTTTTAGATCATAGTTACACATGTACACTTAATGAGAACAAATACACATGGTTTGATTCCATCTTTAGGGTATTGGATATGTAGGTAGTTCTTAGCTGTTAATTGGGGAGTGGTTAGGGTTAGTTCAACCCATCACTTTCCCCCACTTTTATAGGTTAACCTAGTGCTGAAAGTGGAACTAGGGTTTAGAAGTGAAGGAGACAATATTTTGGATACTGCACACACAATGAACTTCTAATATCACACAAGAAGATAATTTACAAGTAGATATAATGATATATGCTAAAATAATGAGACATCATTTTCAAGGATGGATATGGTAGAAAGTAAAAACTTAAATCTAGTGTCAGCATCTAGATCCTGATGGAATCATCTAGGCATATCCAGATATCTAGTTTCATGCTTTAAGTGACTCTTGATCCATTTTAATTCTTCTTTACCACCTACACAATCTCAAACTATAACAAATTAGTAACAAGCTAAGTACCCTAGTCCTCTTAATACTTTGTATAAATATTAAATTATAATTGAACATCTGCTTGTAGCATTCAAATTATTTTAATTTAGACATATCTTAGATAATTTAAATATTCAAAAGTTATGTTTTATTTACACACATTAATCCAAAATAAGGTAAAACATTAATCCAAAATAAGGTAAAACATTATAGTTAACATATAATTTATATTTAGCACATCAAACCCTAGTTTTCCATTTAGGGTTTCATATTTCTAAATTAAAATATTATTTTTAGAGCTGATTTTTTATTTTCTCTCATGTTTACATAAATCATTTGTGACTATAATGGATATAATAATTTCTATTTTATAACTCAAGCTATGATTGTAATAATTAAATGTTGATTTCCTAAAATATACAATATATTTAAGAACTATGTAATCTCATGGGTAAAATCTTTGTGTAATATTTCTTAGGCTAAAGTTAATCATGAAGAATCTTTAACCTTCCTTAACTCAGATTGTTTAAATATTCAATCTGATTTTTTTATCTTTACTCCTAGACATTAAAGGGCATGCATGACTCCTTTTTTCCTCCTCCTCTTAGACCTCAAGTTCACAATAACTATCATCCCACCCCCATTATTGTATCTAGGTTTATATTGGATACCGAGGTCCATGTTATCACTGCATGAATAGATCATATGTCCCACCATGTGTAGAAAAATTAAGGTATTCAAAATTTTCATCCTCATCACCCTCTACCTTCCACAAGGCCAACTAATCAAATGAAAGTGTATGGCATCATTGATTAAATAAAAAATACTCACATTAAGATTTATATCCTTGAACTACTAAAGATATCATCCCTCTACAAGGATATTCTATATGATGCTTTATGTGATACAACTTTGCCAAATGATAAATGGTCTACATATTTTGATTCTATTATGAATACATTAAATAATGGTGAATAAATTATTTCATTTGGAAAATAATATTTTCCAAACAAGCATACAATTGATAAAAATCTCCCTTTGTTTATTCAAGCTAAAATAAAAAAATATGGGAGTAAAACATGTATTTATAGATAATGCATCATGAATGAATATATGAAATAAATATTTTTTAAACATTATGGGTCAATGTGGATACTATTAAAAAATTGGATAAGATGAAAGAAGGATTTGATAATATCCCATTCCAATTACATGGATTAATATAATTGGATGTGATAGTAGGACCCAAGACATTGACTACCTTATTCCAAGTCATGCCTAATCATTTACACTATACCTTACTCTTGGGTAAACCTTGTATACATGCTATGGAATTTGTACCATATACACTACACAAATGTATTAAATTCATGTGTAATTGATATTTTTACACATGTCATACATAAAATAATTCCTTCAAATACTGTAAAATGACATAACCTAATAATGAATGTAATTCACAATCAAATTCTATTAATTATTCCATAACATCTCCATCACATATTATTCCAACATAAATAATCCATACATATGAGGTTGGAGAATCAAGTAAATAAAATAATAAGGATCCAATTACAGATTTATCAATAAATAAAGACCCAAGGAAGTAATCATAATTTCATGTTGAGAAACCCACATAAATAAGACCAAATCTTCCTTTACTGGTTAATTTAGAAAATTCAATTTAAATAATTATGAATTATGATAATAATTATGATGACAATGAAATGCAAGGGAATATAGATTATTATTTGGGAAAAATAAATTTTATACATATGGATCCAAATGAGTATTTATCTCATAATATGCTTACACTTATAGGTCTAGGAGATTATCAGGAAGATTCATATACAAAGTGTATTGATATCTCAAAAGTACTTACTCAAAAATAATATAAATATGATAAAGTCAAGACAATAATTTATTTTGGAATCATTATCACAATATTATCTCACAATACCATATCCATATGTTATGTGCATCATTAAGGCAACAATTTGTAAAATCAAGCATGACTTGGGCTCAAGAACAACTTTACATTGTGTAATGTACCAAAGGTCTAGATAAAAATTTAGTAAAAAATGTGGAGTTTATGGATGCAAATCCTTCCATAACATTGAAAGTAATAAGTATTCAAGATAATCTAAGCATCATATTACAAATTTTACGTGACAAAAAATGATTTCATTACCTACCACTAGACATAAAGCTATGTGTCATTTATCACATCAAGAAGGATAATCATATTGTGAATATCGTAGAATCACTAGGCATGGAAAAGATAATTGTCTAACATTAAAAAAAAAATTCATAAGTATAAGAAATAAGGGATTATTAAGGCTATAAAACTAATACCAGTTCTTTATAGAACCTGGTATAGAGGTAGACCATGTAGAAATTACAAGTGTCTATAGAAGGACATTTTGACTATTTATATTTTCATTGAGAATGAATATTGGTAACTAGTTCATGTTGATATAGAATAAGGGAAAAATACATGAGTAGTGTCATTTATGCAATAATTGGATCATGATACAGATGAGTTAAAAAATTTCATACATTGTAAGGAATCAATAAAACATATCACATTTCTAGTCGCAAGTGGACCAAAATTTGTGGACACATTTATGTTTCTGATGGGTACAATAAATAAATAATAAAATAAATTGGGGTAATATTGGTCAAAATAAATTGATGCACCTAATAAGTGCATCACATTTAGATTTGAGGATAATATAATAAAAATGAGTCATAATGGAAATGAAAATAACCATAGAATCAGAGATCCAAGAACAAGTCCAAATCTATTATTTCTTAAGATATAGCATGAGTCTTAATATAAAATGGAACAACATGAAGTACCTATACATAAAATTTGGGAAAGAATAAATGAAAAATGAGGGTTAGAAGAGAATAGTGGTATGATGACAATAATGATGATGACACATGGCCATTTGACATGATTTTATATACACAACTAATAAATATTATACCAAATCTATAATTTAATTATCTACATCCTTTGGATGTGTTTTTGGGCCTATAAATTTCACATAATTCATATTATAGAACTTACATTTTTTTTCCAAAAATAAAAAATTAAGACCTAAGCATAAACATGTTTTACTAGTCACTACATTGATCTATGTTATTTATCACATGTTTGGTAGATTACATAAATTCTTCCAAATGCACATGAATTTAATAGTATATATGAGTGATATTTAGGTAATATATGCTATACATGATACATGGATGTATAGATGTAATATATTTCTATACCCAGGGGCCATCTCATTCCATAGGTTATCTTATTATGGTTTATATCTCTCTATGACATTCCCATTTATCATGTTGATATACATTGATTGCTTACATATGCCTTGCTCTTTCTTATTTTATTTATAATGCTACATTTAATATATATGCTAATTTTATAAGCTATAAAATTATCATAGATTTATGGTATAGACTACTTTGACTTGCTATATGTTTATTTTTTTCTATTTCATTTTTCATATAGGCTAATCATTGATTATGTTCTATGTGGATATTTCCTTATAGTGTGACATTTAATAAATTCAATGTATTATTGTATGCATCTTTATTTTAATTTTCCTTATTTTGTGATATTCTTGGTTAAGTGTATTATTTTATGAATCTTTCTTTGACCATTACCTTGGCTTATTATTGGTAATGAATCTTACCTTGTCCCTATGAATCTTTCTTTGACCATTTCCTTGTAAGTGAAGAGAGTTTGGCTCAATGTCATGTCAATGGTGTCAAGTGTCATTATGATGTTATGAAAAAGAATTAAAGTGGTATTGTGATATAAAGTGCCTTAATGGAGATGTATGAAAGCTAACAACTAATGAATCATAGAGATATTCAATATTTTCAAGAATAATGGTATTTAAGCCTTAAATAGTGGTGACGAACATACATAAAAGTCTCATGAATATCTTTTAAGAAGGTGATAAGGCACTTTTCCATGATATTCATTAACAATCTTCTGATGAAAGTATGTGTAGATGGTCAAAAGTGAAGGTTTTAGCTTTAAAATAATAAAGTTACACCTTAAAAGGCCATTAAATCATTCATAATAATTTGAAACACCTTAAAATTCATGTAATTTCATTAATTCAAAAGTCTTAGGCCTTGAAAATATCTCTTCAAACAAGCATAAAGTGTAGAAAAGACTCCAAGAGCTCCCACATGCCAAATTTGTCCATATTTTTATGTTAAAAGACTTAATAATTGTTCTAATATTCCTCTTGACTTGTACTCTCCCTCATATGTCCTAAATTAGTAGTTCAAAGCTCTAGTTTGGATAAAATTCAAGAGAAAGGCCATTTTCCATGTATTTTCATACAAGAGTATGGATTTGTATGGCCTTTTATGTACCTCAAAGGTCAAGACATTGAATATGAAGTTATTACAAGTGTTACATAAGATATTAAAGGTAAAAGGATCACAAAAAGGCTCAAAACTAGTTTTCTTCTTCTACCTAGTTCCTTTGCACATCATGAGAGCTCTTAAGTTTTACAGATGGCACGACCATGAGAGAGAAAATCAAGGTATGGAATTTTGGGAAAAGGAAGGGGTCTAAGAGAGATTCCATATTTGTAAATTATTTCTCAATTTATTTCTCTCTCCTTCATGAACCATCCTTAACAATCTAAGGCACTAATTATGCCTTCTTCACTTAAGGAAACAACCATTTTTCTAAGATTTCTCCTCATTTGAGCATCATGATAGAAAAAT
The DNA here is from genome assembly GCA_037957365.1 of Torreya grandis. Taxonomy (NCBI): domain Eukaryota; kingdom Viridiplantae; phylum Streptophyta; class Pinopsida; order Cupressales; family Taxaceae; genus Torreya; species Torreya grandis. The sequence continues at coordinate 3,314,259 of JARHVA010000844.1, forward strand.
GGAAGTTTTGTTGAGCTTGTTAGGAGAATGAGACACCTTATCATGACATTGATTATCTTATTTACACATGTTTGATTTCATATGGATCTCAAGAATACAAATTAATTCTAATTCTATAATTTATAGGTTTTTTGGAGAGATTGTACGATTCAAAGGTTGATCCATGGATTTCAAGATTTTTTATGACATGGTTTGTAGGTATAATTCATGTAAATGTATTATTATTTAAATATTATCAAAGTTTAATAAAATAAACATAGCAAATAATTCATAAATTTACTCTCAATATCTTCATGAAGTCTCAGTTTAGCAAAAATTAAGGAAACTTAGCATTTGTAAAGGTTTTTAATGAGTCATAGGTTTCCATTTTAGCACCATATGATTATTAAAATGCCTTGAAACTATTATATATTTTTGATTTTGTGATTATTATTGCTTAAGACCCTTCAATATGGTCTTGAAATACATTTCACATTATCATTTCACCTCCCTCTTTTGTCATCCCATCTCATAGTCTTCTCACTGCCAATCACCATTATAAAAGCTCCATATCCATATCCATTATCTTTCCCATCATCCATTCACATATAACCACCTTACATACACTTATATATCATGTATTTAATGTTAAGAAGGATTTAATACTTTTATAAGCATCATGGTCATGAAAATATTGTATACAAACCTTAATATACTGCTAAATATATCATTTACAACTAAAGGAAGAACATCAACAATATCTTGTTGAGGTCAATTTAAAGGAAGGCATATAGTTCAAGGTCCAAAAGAAAGGTTTTAACTCTAATTATATTATAATAATATAATATACATGTTTGTATCCTCCTCAATATCCTCTATCACCAAATACATGTCTTGGTCTTTACAAGTAACAAAAGAATCTCCACCTATAACCATGCCAACAAGAGGTGAGATTAAAGATGCAAACAAAGAGATATTTATATGTTTGAAGGGAGAATTGAGATAGTGAATAACTTAAATCAAGGGTAAGATAATTTGAGTGACCTTAGTGGCCACATGTATGGGACCAACCTTATACCTAAAAACTATGCATAGTCTATACAAGGATCAAGTGCTCACACACAGTAAAGTCTATGATGGATAAAAGGTCTATATTTGAAGAGGTAGAGTGATGGGTATGGAGAACATAATGTGATAAAGTGATTCTCATGAAAATAAGATTATAGGAAATCCTAAGGATGGATCAAACTTAGAATATTTCATATTTTCATTGTAATCTCTATCGACAATAGGGTTAGAAGGATATTGAAGTATGCCAATCCTTCACAAAGATCAAGATTGAGAGAAGGGTTATCATGTATTTAGGATTAAATGTCATTTATAACCATGTTGAGAGTCATTTAATATAGTTATATTGATAATAATTAGGTCCAAATTTCAAAAGGATGTCTCAATCCATACACATAGCCAATTATTACTTACAACCTTCTCAATATAAATCTATCTTAAAGATTGTGAAGAGGATGAGATAAGAAGGTATATGTAAGGTTAACATGATAAAATAGATGTTTAATATAAAAAATAAAAATGTGGAATAATTCAGGTTATGTATAAGAGTTCCCCAATCAAGATCTACAATCAAGGTCATATTTGAAATGTCCACACACAACCATACTAGGGTCTATTACATTGGTATATCCATATACCCTAAAGGTGCAATTCAAGATACATTTCAACCAAGGAGGAAACTTGTGAAGCCAAATATTTTTTAAAACCATAAATTTATATCTTTAAACCTTTATAAATATCATGGTATTTACTAAAAGTACTACCAACTCATGAAAGTACAATACACAGGCCTCTATATAGAATAAAGAGTGTAGGAGCTTAAAAGTGCCCTTAAATAGAAAATATACTAAAGGAAGAGATGAGAAAAGTTTAAAATGACTTGGGAGGTATAAATGGTTTTAAATTTTTATGTAATAGATATAAATCACTTATAAATCCAAAACCAACACCTATAATAGTGTTAGCAGAGATATGTACGTTAAGGTCTATGAAGAGAGATGGTGTAATGATGGGTTGTATAGGTTAAAGAGGTGAATAGTATAAGATATGAAAAATTAAACTAGGGATTTTATTTCCTTATATAAACCTATTCATAATTATTATACTCCAATACAATGTGGTATAATAAGGAAACTCAGTCATGAACTTATAGAACATGAAAACATAGGCAACCACTAGCTAGTTTTGGGAAAAATGCATCTACAAGTCTTTCGAGGAAATATCAAAATATGAAACTTGGAATATGTGGTGATCATGAGTGGTTTTAAATAATCATGGTATTTTTATGTCACACTAATAGTGTAAGAATCCACTATTTTGTCACAATCATATGCTTGTCTGTTGACAGTCACCAATGGAGCTCAGAGGGCTTTTTGAAAAGTTATAGGTATGATAGAGGGTTTTGAGTTTATGAGAGGGGTTTTAAGGGAATTTAATGTTATTTTTAGTCCTAAAAAACCTGGTGAGATTGATAAAATTTATAATTTCATGAAAATCATGCCCTTGAGGGCTAACACAGGTAAATAGGCTTTAAAACCCTTAAGACCCTGCCACCATGTTCAAGTAATCCATAGGCTTTATTTTCAATTCAAGAGAATTATAGTGAGGTAGAGGGTCATTTAAAACCTTGAAGGAGGTGTTGGAGTGGATGGAATACAACATAATTGTAATTTTTGACTCTCAAATCTTCCTTTCTACTTGCATAATATAAGACAACCAGTGGAGGCAAAACTTCACCATGAATCTACATTTGTGCATATTTTTCATGGGAGATAAATATTTTAATGGTTGTTGAGGGGGTAAATTTAATTCATGTATATGGAAATACATTTTACATTAGGGGTCTGTATGTTATGAACTATTTCTAAGAAGTTTAAACCCATAAAACCCTTACATAACCATGAAACCTAACCAATGGAGTAAATAAGCCTAAATGTGCATTATAATGAGGTGTTTGAGCCATGAAATTATTTTAGGGGTATTATAAACTCTCTTAAGCATCTCCACAACCTATTGGTTGGCACATGTATGAGTCTTATTGTATGGACTGGGAAAAAGAAGGCTAGTTTAAGCCTATAAGCAAGGAAATTAAAGGTAATTACATGTTAAATGAGTTAGAGAAGCAATATGGGGTCCTATAATTTATATATAACATTGATAAATTCATATATAGGGGTATTTATGACCATATTCATAAGCAGATAGGCCTAGATGTTTAGACAAAGAGTTGTGTGTATATAGATAGAGGGTTAATGGATTGATCAAGATAATACCATGGATAAAAATGATCTTTTATAGTTTATTCATGTTATATACAGTGTATATGAGCCCTAAAAATCATCATAAGGTCAAAATACTAAACAACCTTGCATACACATGTGCCTAGCTATTATCTTCACTAGATAATGCCATCAAGAAGGGGTATTAGAAGGAAATTAAGGTCATGGGGGAACTATAATTATTCATGAGCATCATAATCAAGTCCCGAGAGAAGTTTATACCAAATTTGAGTCATGGAGTAAGTGGCATGATTGATCATTTTGGCCTTAAGATACCAAACATTGCTTAGAAAGCTTGTTTCTTATTAGAGAGGTGACTTCACATGCTCACCATGGTATGAATATTTTTCATGGGAATTCGAGGAATTTGGGAGAGGTAGAGGGCATAATATACTAGTGTTTTACGGATTTATTTTAGACTTTCAATGCCCAATCTTTATGAATCATCATTAAAAACCCTAACCATTCTAAAACCCTTACAAAACCCTACTACAAACATGATGGAGAAGATTTGAAAGGAAAGGCACCAAAATAGATTAAAACCACTTGAATACCACTTGTATCATCTAGTAAAGTATGATAGTTTCATGTCCATTTCAATTTTTTGTATGGATGGTGTACAGACAAGGAAAAAAATAGGATTTTGAGAGGAAAAAGTGAAGAAGGAGAGGTACAAGGTAGTTTAAGGAAGTTATAAAATTAGATAGTGAATCATATCACTTGTTATACCTCCTCAAGTCATCATATTATTAAAACCATGCCAAAAATTTCCCTTGGGATTTCATTTAAATTAGCCAATCTACAAGATTGAAGGACAAGGTGACCTAGTCACCTACTTTGACCCAGTTTCAAGTGTTTATTTATTAAGAGGACCTATGTAATGATATGGGAGGTTGTTAAAGGTATAAAAATAACTATATTTATATGTTTTCAATGTTCATGTAGGTTATTATGGCCATCAAGTATGAATATGAATAGCTAGGCTATTTGGCCTAATTGGCCTAGTAGACCTACTTGATTAATCAAATAAAGATAAATATGGCATAAAAAACTATTGAAAGGTTTAAATAAAGTGATGATCAAAGCATAAATGAGACTCATGGAACATAAATTCCACTTGAGTGTTAATTATATGCATATTTGATCTTCAAGTGGAAAATTTCATGCACAACTCATCTTCAACTTCCAATCACATGCATGACTCATGTTGAGTATCAATACATGAGTTAACTCACCCCTGAGTGGAAAGGTACAAGATTTATCTGACCAAGATAAGGTGTATCATCTTTTAATATGAGTTTGAATTAGTTAACCACATCTTTAACTACCTCTTTTAAATGCATAAGATGATGCAGGAGCATCATTCAAGAGGAGACTTTTTATGGACTAATTGTAATTATTTTGTAACTAAAGTGACATTTGATTTGTATTGAAGTTGATGTTCCTATCTTATCCTCTATGCCATGTTTCTATTTCTCACCTTTTTTTTATATATTCAAGGCCTTATGGATTTTTTTGAATCCCTTAAGCTGGTATACAAAAACTATGTTGAAATTTTAACTTGCACCTGGAGTTAATAAGAAAAGTTTGTTAAAGACTTATTCATGGTTATTAGTGTGTTCTTTTGATTATTTATTTTCAGATAAGTGTGATATTTATCTCTTTTTGCAGGTCCTTTCCTTCACCTACTTCTATGTTTTCATTCTCTATAGGTCACTTGAAGTGTTAAAGGATATAAATTATGTTGAAGAGTGTTAGTATGTAGTGTCTTTACATACCTTCATTCTTCTATCTTTAAGTTGCATATATTCCATAAAACCTTCATATAAAACATTTATGTTTAAGATTGTCTTAAGAAATTATTGTTGACATTTTATTCCATTTTGATTCACAAGTTTTATCGATAACAAGGTTTACAAATGATCATTCATCATTTATGTGCCTCACCATCACTAACATAGGCTTTCCCTTTCAAATAATCTTTCTAACTCTTTTTACCCCCAAATAAAAGTAGGTTTTAGTAATTGATTCAAGTAGATATATCAAAGGAGATAAAATCATAGTCTATAGGTTTGCTCTAGTTATAGGTACCCCACAACCTTATACCAATCCAATGTTAGTCCAGGTTTGAAGGAGATCGTAGTAATCAACTCTAGTAGGGTAAAAATTGGTTGATAATAGTTCTAACACACCTAGTGGGATAACTTATTCATAGTATTTGGAGCATACATATGCATATTTGAGTACATTAGAAAGATTCAAAGGTGGTTACATACTTTTCATGTTAAGAGTGATTATAATATCTTCCTTAAAAGGGAAAGAGACTAAATTTATTGAGTTATATTTTCAAGCAGCTAAGAAAAAGAATGTTTCTCAGTCCAATCCTAATCTTACACCTCCTATTTTTCCTATTATTTCCCAAAGAGATTATTTTGTCCAAATAAATATTTTCCAACCAAACATTGTTGTAAATCCCATACCTCAAATAGATATTCTCAGAAGACAAGCTTTTGTGTTTTTTAATGGTGGTATCCCTTGAACTTCAATCAGTTTGATGACATTCCTACTACTAACTTATAGAGCCTTATTTCATAATAGAAAAATCCAATTACCCCTATTGAGCATATTATATATATAGACAATCTTTGTTTAGTGCATAATGTAACTCATGAGAATATGGATATGAGGTTGTTGGAAAATTCTTTCAAAGGTAAGGCACTCTAATGGTACAAAGGTTTGATACTTGCATCCATTAACACTTAGGATGAGTTTAGATAATTCTTGTGTAATAATTTTGAGTACAAGAGTGATCATATTTCCTTAGTGGAGTAACTTATTACAATCAAGAGATTCCCTCATGAGTTCATGGTAGACTTCAACTATAGATTTTATAAAACTTGGAATAGGATTCTTGTAGTTATCAAACCCACCCCTAACTATGCATTCTTGTATTACTTGAAGGCTCTCAATTCAAATGTGGTGATTATGGTATAATTCATGGAAGTATCTTTCTAGAGGCATATTATGTAGATATGAGGGATGATAATTGCCTAATTCAAGTAGGCAAACTATCTCCTAAACCACCTATGCCTTTATTTTTAGAGATTCATCCTCTTGTGCCTACTATTGATCTATTACCAAATTTAACTAATCTTCATCAAATAAATGATAATCAGGTGGAAAAATTGGGTAAGATAGAGAGTGAACTCAAGGATTAGAATAATAATTTATTGGCTTTATAAAGGCAACAATTTCCACCTTATAAGCCTTAAAAATCTCCTAATCAATCTTATTAATATAATAGGCCTCCTTATCAACCTAATCAGCAAGGTCAAGGGAAAAATACATAATCAAGACCATACAATGCTTACAATCCTAATGTTGCTAGTAGTTCTATAGATTTGGTTCTAACTTAGAGTAATTATACTCAATAAGGTCAATGTTATAAGCCATGGGAGCAATAAAACAATATGGCAATGGTTCCAACTAGTGAGGTGAGACAATAATCTTTCATGCAATAGGGTTAAACTCTTCCACCACATGATAATCATCCACCTTCATAACACTAGGAAGCTTCTTTACCACATGGAGCCATTCCTTATTTCACTCAATTTGAAATACCAAGTCAACAAAGAGTAGGTAGTATCAAAACACCTTCTAAAACTACTTTCGCTAATTTCTAAGAAGGTGAAAACCCTTTTGATTAGATGGAAAAAAATTAAGGTTAGAATATTTTTAATGTAGACAAAATAGTAACAGATCATACAAGGTCTAAAATAAGGGAAATTAGTGATAGTTTGGGTCCTAAAAAGGCAACTCATCTACCTTCCCAACCACCTAAAAAGTCGCCATCAACTCAGCAAACATAAGATGATAAGGGGTAGAATCAGAAACATCCTTTCATTCCATAATTCACACAACATTTAGGTAGAATTTATATTCTTAAATTATAGCCCAAGATAGCCACTTATCCTCTTAGCATTTTTGATCAAATGAAGAAGTTGCATGTCTCTCTTTCTATGTGGGACACATTGCTTATTCTAGGACAAAAGGACTTCTTTCAAGAAGAGCTCTCCAAGCTTCTTGTTTCAGATAAATAACTAGAAAGAGTAGGTGTTATTCTTATAAATTATAGTCAACCTCTTGTGCCTCAATTTCCAAAGGTGATTAATCTCCCTTATATATTTTATTTATCATAGGTGATTGTCTTATTCATAATTACATGATTGACAGTGGGTCTAGTACCTCTATCATGCTTAAATCCATAACTGATAAGTTAGGACTTTAGTATGAGCCTCATGAGAAGGGATTTTTATAGTTGGATGGGTCTCCTAATAAGAATATGCATGTTATTAGAGATATCAAGGTAATTTTAACTACTTTTCCTAATTTTAATATCTCTCAAGATGTGGTTATAGTTAATCTTCCCCTACTTTGATTTATGTTTGTCTAAATATTTCACTGCTAAAATAGGGGGATATCTTTAATCTAATTAGTCCTACATGGTTTTTAGAATTAGGTATGGGACAAAGGTCACCATAAGGTTTGAATCTATATCTAGAGTCTATTTGGAACCTTATATGCCTAACTTATTAAATGTCAGTTGCATGATCTCAGAGGAGGATGAGCACTTCAGTGCTCAAGAACCTTTAAAATCACTTGAAGGTATACCAAATTTACTCCTTGATGAGTGGGTAGATGATAATCATGGCTATGGTCATTATAAAATTATTTAAGAATTATTTTTGGGAATATATTTCATGCATGAAGAAGGTGACACAATGCCTAGTCTCACTATCACAACACAAGATTAGGAAGGAGTGTGGAATTTACTCTTTGATGGATCCAGATCAAAGAATGGGAGAGGGTCAGGTGTTATGATTTTTTATCCTCTTAATTGAAATTATTATTCTTCCATAATATTTAAATTTATTTATAACTATAATATTGTAGAATATTAGGCTCTTATTCATCGTTACAGTGGGTAAGGAAGAGGGGTATTGAGTTTCCATAGGTTAAAATAGATAGTGAATTAGTAGTGTATCAAGTAAGAGGTCTGAGTATAACTAAGAATCCACTTATAAAAGATTAAAAACATAGGGTTTAGGACCTTATGGAAGACTTCTATAAATTTAACATTTGATCCATTCATAGAGGAGCTAATTAACATATTGACATGTTAACTACTATTATAGCATAATATGATATTGTTGATGAGCTCAAAGACACTAAGGAGTAGTCCCAAATTAAGGTTTCATTAATTTCATTAGTTTATAATAATGAGGTAAGTTGGCAAGTATTTGATAGTGAAAAATAGATTGCCTATTTCCTATAACATGAGGTAGAATTTTGCCTAAAGAATCATGATAAGTTGTATTGCCAATATGAGGACCAGATTGTCCAATTGAGATCAAATAAGTTACCTAAGGGATTGATAACTTTGGATGTCATATTTAATGAGTATGATCATCTTAGAAAAGATAAGGTAAGCATATCTACCATAAAGAAACATTATAATCAAATTACCATAGCTAAAAGTAATCTACTCAAGTTAGGAAAAGTGGATACTTAGGATGAGAGAGAAATTTTCATAAAATTATGTAAGGAGTTTATGGATGTGGTTGCATAGGAATATCATTATTTTAATGATTTTGATCCTAGGTTGGAACAACATACCATAGATCTAGAAGAAGATGCCAAGCATGTGAGACAAAAATAAAGACCAATAAACCCTAAGGTTGAGATCCTTATGAGGAAGGAACTAATAAAGCTAATTAAATCCAATATAATCTTTCCCATCAAACATTTTTCATGGTGGAAAATCTTTTACTTATGAGGAAAAAGAATGGGGAGATAAGGTTGTGTGTAAATTTTAGAGATTTGAACAAAGTGTCATTAAGAGATCACTACCCTTTTCCCTTCATGGATAAGATTTTACAAAGAGTTTTAGGTTTACAAATGTTTTCTCTACTTGATGGATATTTAGGGTATAATTAGATATTGGTGAAGGAGCAAGATCAATACAAAACTACCTTCAAAACTAAGTGACGTACCCATGCATATAATAAAATGCCTTTTGGACTCTCCAATGCTGGAGCTACTTTATAAAGGGTAATAGATGTGGCTTTTCAAGGGCTAATAAGTGAAATGGTAGTTATTTATCTTGATGATATTACTATGTTTTCTAAATATCCAGAAGATCATTTGACACATTTGAGATTGGTATTTGATGGGTGTAGACAATTTGTGGTCTCTTTAAACCCCAAAAAATGTATCTTTGATGTGCATGATGGAAGGATTCTTGGACATGTTGTATCCAAGGTTGGAATTTATATTGATCTTGAAAGAATAGAGACAATCCTTGCTTTGTGTTTTATTAAACACAAGAAGGGATTGCAAAGATTCTTTGGAAATATCAATTTCATTAGGAGTTTCATACCTAGATTTGTAGAATTGGTAAGGCCACTAACTCACATGCTTAAGAAACATCAATATTTCTCATAGAGCAAAGAAGGTAAGAATTTTTTTGAAGCCATTAAAAAGGCCATTAACAAATCTCCTACCTTGCTCAATCTTGAATTTACTAAATATTTCTTCATGTATGCCTTCTCCACATGTAACACAATTTTTTCCATGCTCATGCAAAAAAAATTGAAGGATTGGAGTATCCTATTGTTTTTTTCAGTCAAGAATTAAAAAGGTATCAGGATAAGTACACATTTTTTTAGAATCATGTCCTTGATATCATAATGGGATTGAATAAATTTAGACATTTGGTCTCTAACAATAAGATCTTTTTGATGGTAGTTCATCTTAGTGTGAAGGATTTTATCCTTAATAGAGACTTAAGTGAAAAGAGAGTTGGTTGGGTAACCAAATGGATGGAATATGACATTGAAGTGAACATTAAAAAAATGGTCATAGGTAGGTTACTTTGTGACCACCTTGCAGAAGATGTTAAAGAATAAAAATAAGTGATTTTGACAGTTCAAGACACAACATGTAGTTACAACTATCTCTCCTTCCAACTAGACATCGAACATAACAAAATTCCTCCAAATAGGAGAGCATCCTATAGGCTTAGATGGTATAAAGAGGAGACATTTTAGTCTAAAATCTATCCCTTATATCTTGATTGATGGATTAATCTTCAAGAAGGACATTGGAGGTATGTTTGTAGGATGTGTAAAAAATAGTCAAATAGACAAATTATTAGAGTAATTTCATGGTGGGAATTTAGGAGGACACTTTTCACCCAAGACTACAACACCAAATATCATAATATTTGATCATTTTTGTCCTAATTTGTTCAAAGACTCACATACATGGGTTAGAAGATGTTCCAAGTGTGTAATGTTCATTTGCAAATAAAGACTAGATGCCATGCCTTTGAAACCTATTCAAGTTGAGCAACCCTTCATGTAATGGGGCTTATAATTCATTTGCATGATTCATCCTCCATAAAGTGTTATAAATAAGTGGGTTTTGATAATTACTAATTACTTTACCAAGTGGGTAGAGGCATTTACACTCAAGGAAGCAAATGAAAACTAAATTTTAGAGTTTTATGACAACTTAGTGACTCATTTTAGAGTCCCTTCAACCATAATATTTGATAATGATTTGGATTTCAATAGTGAAAATTTATGTGAATGGTCTCTTAATCATGGTATTTATCTCAAATATTCATCAAACTACTATCCTTAGGGTAATAGAATAAAAGAGTCCACCAATAAGAATTTCATGAGGATCATCAAGGGAATAATGGAAGATAATTAGAGAGGATGGAATATCAAGTTGAACACTACCTTATAGGTAGATAGAATCATTAAAAATAAGGATATTGGTCACTCTCCTTACCTCTTATTTTATGGTAGAGAAACAAGGCTACCTATTTTATTAGAACTTCCCACCTTGGAACTTACACAATAGTTGGAGCTTATGGAGAATGATGTAATGGAGGTAAGAATGAATTATTTAAGAGAGTAGAAGGAAACAAGAAATAATGATATTCATACTATGTGGTACAACCAAGACCAAGTCAAAATATCCTTTGACAAGAGAGCTTCATCCAAGACCTTTCAACAAGGTGACATTGTGCTCAAGTGAGATGAAGACCTTGCCAAACTAGGTAAACATTCCAAATTTGATAGTCTTTGGAGTGGCCATATGTCATTTCTATTTATAAGGAAAGTAATTATTTGCAATTGCCCAATTTTAGAGGTGAGGATCTCCCTATTCTTTTCAATGGGATGTTCCTCAAGTATTGCTATTAGGACAATCATCTTTTTATACATAGTTGTAGTTTCATTCTTCTAAGTGTACATGTTGCACATGTTTGCTAGTTGTTATTTTGATTTAGTTGTTAGTTATTTTTTCCTATTAGTGCCTTGTTTGTTTTTTTTGTGTCAAGTTTTCAAGTTTTTATAGTTTCATAGTGTAGTCGAAAGTCTGATATATTAAGGAAATTTTGAATTTTATTGACTAACAGGTTGGTCAACCCTTATGAGTCACCGAAAATGTTGGCAATTTGGCCTATTAAGGCCAAATGCCAACTCCTATAATTGAAAACTTTTCATGGCCATCATAGTGTTATTAACTATCAATCAAATATATTTTGTCTCAGTGTCATGTCAATGGTGTCAAGTGTCATTATGATGTTCTAACAAAGAATTCAAGTGGTCATGTGATTTAAAGTGCCTTGATGGAGATATATGAAAGATGGAAGTTGATGAATCACAAATATGTTCAATATTTTCAATCATAATGGTATTTAATACTTAAATATGGGTGATAAATATACATAAAAGTCTAATAAAGAGCTTTTAAGAAGGTGATAAGGTACTTTTCCATGATATTCATTAGAAATCTTATTATGAAGGTATGTGTATATGGTCAAAAGTTAAGGTTTTGGATTTAAAATGATAAAATTACACCTTAAAAGGCCATTTAATCATTCATAATAATTTTAAACACCTTTAAATTCATGTAATTGCCTTAATTCAAAAGTCTTATGCCTTGAAAATATCTCTTCATGTAAGCATAAAGAGTAGCAAAGACTCCAAGAGCTCCCACATGCCAAATTTGCCCATATTTTATGTCAATATACTTATTAATTATTTTAATATCCATCTTGACTCGTATTCTCCCTCGTATGCCCTAAATTGGTGGTTCAAAGCTTTAGTTTGGAGAATATGCAAGAGAAAGGCCATTTTCCATGTATTTTAATGCAAAAATATGGATTTGTATGACCTTTTCCATTTATTAGAGGTTAAAATATTAAATCTAATGTTATTATAGGTATTCAATAAGAGATTCAAGGCAAAAGGATCACAAACAGGCTCAAAATTGGTTCTCTTCTTCTACTTAGTTCATTTACACATCAAGAGAGATCTTCAAGTTTGTAGATGGTATGACCATGAGAGAGAAAATCATGGTCTAGAATTTTGGGAAAAGGAAGGGGTATGAGAGATATTACATATGTGGAAATTGGTTCTCAATTTGGTTCTCTCTCCTTCATGATCCATACTTAACAAGCTAAGGCACTCACTATGCCTTCTTCATTCAAGCAAACAATCAATTTTTTGAGATTTCTCCTCATTTGGGTATCATGATAGAAAATGGAAGTTTTTGAGATTTCTAGGAGCATTAGAAACCTTTTCATGACATTATTTATCTTATTTCCACTTGTTTTGTGTCATATGGCTCTCAATAAGATAAATGAATGTTAATTTTATAGCCTGCAAGTAGTTTGGAGAGATTGTATGGTTCAGAGGTTTATCCATGGATTTCAAGACTCTTTATGACATGGTTTTTAGGTATCCTTCATGTTCATGTATTATTATTTCAATATTCTCAAAGTTTCCTCAAAGATCCATATCAAATAAGCTATCAATTTACTCTCAATATCTTCGTAGAGTCTTAGTTTAACAAAAATTAAGGAAACTTAGCATTTGTTAAGGTTTTTGATGAATCTTACATTTCCATTTTAGCACCATATGCTTATTCAAAGGATTTAAAACTATTATATATTGTTGAGGGTATGAGTATTATTACTTAATACCATTAAATATGGTCTTGACATACACTTCACATGCTCATTTCAACTCACTCTTGTGTCATCCCATCTCACAGTCTTCTCACTATCATTCACCATTATAAAAGATCAATCTCCATCTCCATTCTCTTTCCCATCATCCATTCACATATCACCATCTTCCATCCACTTCCATCTAATGTATTCACTATAAATAAGGATTCAATACTATTAGAAGCATTATGGTCATGCAAATATTATATACAAACCTTAATACATTGCCAAACAGAGCTTAAAGATCATCTACAACTAAAGGAAGAACATCAACAATATCTTGTTGAGGTCAATTTAAAGGAAGGCCTATGGTTTGAGGTCCCCAAGAAAGGTTTTCACAATCATTATATTATAATAATATCATATACATGTTGGTAGGCTCCTCAAGATCCTCTATCACCAAATACTTGTCTCAGTCCATACAAGTTATGAAAGAATCTCCACCTACAACCAAGCTAACAAGAGGTGAGTTTAAAGATGCAAACAAGGAAAGACTTGGATGTTTGAAGGGAGAATTTAGCTAGTGAAAAACTTCAATCAAGGGTAAGATCATTTGAGTAACCTTGGAGGTCTATTGCTATCAATTTCAAGACCTAGAAACTATGCATAGTCTATACAAGGATCAAGTGTTCACATACAGTCAAGTCTATGATGGAGAAAAGGTCTATATTTGAAGAGGTAGAGTGATGAGTATGGAAAACATAGTGTGAAAAAGTGATTATCATGAAAATAATATTAGATGTAACCCTAAATATGGATCAAACTCAAAATAGGTCATATTTTTATAGGAATCTCCACCTACAATAAGGTTAGAAGGCTCTTGAAGTATGTTAATCCTTCACCAAGATCAAGACTATGAGGAGGGTTGTCATGTATTTAGATTTGAATGGGGTTTATTAAAATTTTGAAAGTCAATTAATATAGTGAGAGTGATCATAATAAGGTCCAAATTTCAAAAGGATGTCTCAGTCTGTACACATAACCAACTATTACCTACAGCCTTCTCAAGACAAATCTATCTTAAAGATTATGAAAAGGATGAGAGAATAAGGTGTATGAAATATTACCATGATAAAATGGAATTTAAATATGAAAAATGTAAATTTATAATAATTAATTGTATAAATAAGAGTTCCCCAAACAAGATCTATAGTCAAGGTCATCTTTTGAATGTCCACAGACAGCCATACTAGGGTCAATTGTATTGATAAATCCATATACACTAAAGGTGAAATTCAAGATACATTTCAACCAAGGAGGAAACTTGTGAAGTCACCTATGTTTTTAAAGAAAAAATTTATATATTTTAACCTTTATCAAGATCATGATCACTACTAAAATTAATACCACCTCATGAAACTACAATACACAGGCCTATGTATGAAATAAAAACTTTAGGAGCTTAGAAGTACCCTTGAATAGAAAATATACTAAAGGAAGAGATGAGAGAAAGTTTAAAATCAATTGAGAGGTCTCAAGGGTGTTAAATGGTGATGTAATGGATATCAATCACTTATAAGTCTAAAACCAACACCTATAACAGTGTTAGTAGAGATAGTTACTTTGAGGTCTTTGAAGAGAGATGGTGTAGTGATGGGTTGCATAAATTCAAGAGGTGACTAGTATAAGATATGAATAATTGAAATAGTTATTTGATGGCATAATATAAACCTATGTATCATTATTAGACTCCAATACAATGTGGAACAAAAAGGAAACTCAATCATGAAATTAGAGACCAAGAAAACACATGCAACCACTAGCTAATTTTATGGAAAATGCATCTAAAAGTTTCTAAAGGAAAGATCTAACTATGAAACTTGGTAGAGGTGGTGATCATGACTGGTTATAATTGATAATGTTTTTATTTAGGTCACACTAATAGTGTAATTATCCACTATTTTTTCAAAATCACATGCTTATTTATTGACAGTCACCAATGGAGCTCAGAGGGATTTTTGAAAAGTTATAGGTATGATAAAGGGTTTTGACTTCATGAGAGGGGTTTTAAGGTAATTTAAGGTGATTTTTAGTCTTACCACACCTAGTGAGAGTGATCACATACATAATTTCATGAAAATCATACCCTTGAGGGATAACATAATAAAATTGTTGAAGAGTTGTCAATAATGTCATAGTGATGTCATGGAGGTGTCCAGCGAGTTGATGAAGAGCCTTGATAGTTTAAGTGACAATGACAAAGTGTGTAATGTGCTTGTACTAGTATTCTTGGTTAATATTTAGATTTTATCTATTTAGAGATTATTATAGATGAGTTTAAATTATTGAGCATGTGTAAGGGGTCCTATTAAAATTCAAGAATAATTTGAGTGCTTGTGTGCATGAGTGGATTTCATTTGGTTGATCATTATTTTCATCTAGACATTTTGGGTCTAGTGGTAGAAAATTTAAGTAGGTAGTTTGATAACATCATCATTGCCACATATGGATGAGTTAGGGGAAGTTGGTCATATGGTTGTGATCAAATTTATTCCTAGTTACTATGTACTAAATTATAGGTCATGAGATGAAGTGAAACATAAGATATGCAAGTGCAAATTTGGGCTTCTAGGTAGTTTCATAGTGTTTTCCCATACTTAGCCAAATTTAAAATATGGCAAGAAAAATTGAGTAGGATTTTTTATGGTTTTATATTTTACATGTGTGAATGTTTTAGGAGAAAATACTCATATTGGTTTTTTATATTTGTACCTAGTTTATTTGTGCTAAATTTCAAGTCATATAATGAAGCACATGAAAATATATGCATGAACAAAGTTGGCCTTCCAAGTATTTCTAGGCATAGTTGGGTTTGTTATATCTTAAAAATGCAAAGGTTTTAGGAGAAGTTTGAAATTTTTTTGGATTGAATTATGAATTAAGATAATATGGTTAAAATTTTATAATATGGGTTTGAGTGCATCAAAATATATTATTGTGCAAAGTTTGCCTTCCAGGCAGATAGCAATGGTCCCCATACTTAGTCTATTTTGCATGATGTTAAAGATCAAGATCATATGGAAATATAATGGATATTAGGTGATCATGCATTGAATATATATGGTGTGTTTTGAGTCAAATGAGTCAAAGTTTTCATTGGTTAATGAAGTTAAAGATCGGGCTCCTTACAAAAGGATCAATAGAGCATGTTCATTCTAAGATGTTAGGAAGCAATGAGATAAGGATAAGTGTTCAAAGTTTAAAGTAAAGAAAAGATAAAGATAAATATTATTAAAATATATAATGGTGATTACGTGTTCATATAGATAGATATAAATAGTGTGTATTGAGTGAGATGATTTCAAGGTGTCTATTATTTAACACAAATAAATATCGAGCTACGTACAGGAGATCGATGGAGTGTATTAAGTCAAAAAGTCAAGATGAAGATATAACAATGAGAAATGAAATGTAAAATATAATATAATTAAAATAAAATTTATGGTTCATGATTGATATGAGATTAAAGGACACAAGATGTGATTAAAGTGATCAAGGTTTAACTGTGACTATTTACATTTGAATATTTGAATTTAATAAAGGAAAAACTAGTACTCTATATTTTGTCCATAAATTTTGATCCAATACAAATTTATTGATAAATTAAAAAAATTTCATATAATACTCCATGTTTCATCTAAATAATCTAGTTTTAATATTTTAAAATGTGTACAATCAAAGATAATAAGGTTCAAAGTTGACTATGTGTTCATGTGTGTTCTACAAGTAAACTGAGAAGGATATTTGTGTTTTTTATGATGTTAAAATGTTATATGATTTCATATATATTATAAATTATTTTTTACACTATGTTTATGATTTATATTATCTTTTTATGTTTAACCAATTGATATTATGTATGAACAAAGATGTAGAAGTTGATTGTGTTTATTGAATGCACTAGCAGTTCGAGTGACTATCTTGTGGAGGTAAGTTGAAGGTGTTATGAGAAGATTTTGAGAATAAAATGAGCATGGAGATGTTATATAAGTATCTAAGGCTTATAATAATGCATTTTATATCATGATATTCCTCTGATCAGATATGGAGAGTCAAAATAGCTTGACTATATTTTGAATGTAAATGACCAGTCTAAATGGTCATTTTGTGTATATTATTTTGAGTGTTTAGAACATGTGTTGATGAGTATAAATCACATGGAGGTATATATCAGGTCTTAAATGGTTCAAACATGTGATATAATCATATGGATATGTGAAATATTTGAGTATTTGGTTTATAAATTTGACACTGTGCTTTCTATGTATGAAGACCTGAAGAGTGAAGAGACCTAATTGGTAGGTTCAAGTGTGGAGTTGGTGTTATAGGTGGAATATACCCATGTGATATTGAGAAATGGGATATTGGAGATATTTTTTATGTATTAAAATCATTGGTAAAGTATGAATGTTTTCCAAGTAGTCTCACATGTAACGTGTGAGTATGAAGGCCTAATTATTTTAGGTCTCACTAATACCTAATGGTGGTTTGGGGATAATGAGACATTGGAAGACCTATGGAGTATATGGTTATTACATGTAACATGTATGAGGACATATTTAAATGGTGGAATAATTATGGTAAGCATATTGGCTAACCAAGATGGGTTATACTAAGATCATGGTATCAATACAAGGCCTATTTGGTCTGTTTATTCTAGTTGTGAATGTATAAAGCCAAGCGTAGGAGAGAACCTTTAAAAGAGAAGTTAAAATTCATTTAGTAAAATAAAATAATGAATAAGATAAGTCATGATTATGTGATCAAGTTGGTATAAGAGGACACATAGGTCATTGGACCTAATGAGCTTGGTGGAGGCAGAATGAGCAAGTAAGCCCTAAAGGCTAGTTTGAGAGGAGTATGTATTGAATCAAAGGATATAAGATGTTTGTATGATATTAGTGGTTTATTTTAGAGGAAAATAAAAGTTTGGTTTTTTTTGATGACCCCATGGTCATGTTTCTATTTTTTTTATAGAGATATTTAAGGTTTGGTGGTTATATATGACCTAAGGAGTGGAATGATCTAAAAGGTAGTTTTGGATGCTTTGTAAGAGTGTGAAGAAGGTTGTGTTATCATAGGTACATCATCAAGTGTTTAATAAATTAGTTATAATGTTGAGGTGTTCATTTGAAAGAAGGGTATAAAGTATTTGATCTTCTTTATGGGCAATTACTCCTTGTGAAATAGGTATTTTACAAAAGGCTTTGGTTAGGAGGAATTGAACAAAGTTTTGGGTGGTCAAGAGGACCTGATCATCTTAGGGGCTAGTGCTCCTTGTGGAGCTTTTATTTCAATAAATTATGGTATAAAGCACTTGACCAATATCTAGTTGTAATACCTTATAATACAAGTAGTCCAAGTGTTTATAGGCTTGAGAGTGGGTTTTATTCCCCAAGAGGGTTTCCCATGTGGATGATGTGTTGTATGCTCTTATTTATGCTTTGGATTAATGTGATTTAATGTTTATGTTTATATATAAATTTTATGTATGATGGAATGGTTTTGAAATTGAACATGCATTATTGTTTTATACTAATTCACCCTCCCTCTCAGTAGCTACTTTCAATAATTAGTATCAGATTAGGTCCTTTGGAAGAAGGTTAATAGATTGAAGGAGATCCTGAGCTGGTATGAATATGGATAATTGGTTGAATAAAGATTATCAATAGTGGAAGGCTATGATTAAGGCACTTGAAGGTAAAATATGTAGTTTAAAGAAAGATTCCAAATAGGATGAGAATGTTATCAATGATCTCAAGGTTTAACTAGTAGATGCCAAGATAAGTTTGTGTTAAAAATAAAAGTACATCATGTTTGACAAAGAAACTTGCCATAATAGTAGAGAAGATGATATCAAGGAATAAGAATTTGATCTAAAAGCTGAGTTCATGATTGCACTTGGTGATATAAAGGAGTAGAAGAAGAGGAATCATAAAATGAGGAATGTGATCAAAGGTCTTGAAGAAAAAATCATCTCTCTTGAGGGAAGTTTGATAGAGAAATCATGTAGATTAAAGGATGATATAGATAAAGAAGCTTAGGGGGATAAGGAGACTATCCAAGTTCTTAGAGGTTAATTAATGGCTATAATTTCAAGCATGAGAGCTAAAGAGGATGAGATAATTTAATTGGAAACCAAGATATATTCATTAAAAGATGAGCATGCACTTGTTATAGTCAAGTTGGATAAGTTATAAAAGAAGCATGAGAAGATTGAGTATGTCAAGGAGAATGCAAGCTTTGAAAGCAATATAAGAAGGTTTGTTAGACAACCAAATGCTTTAAGGTATGCTCATTTATTCCATGGTAATTATTATACATGTAATAAGTATGGTCATAAAGATAAGGACTTTAGAAGGAAGTCAGTCAAGTATGGACATTCATGGAGCCTTGGAAGGAGTAATTGGTCATAGAGAAGTCATAACTCAAATCAGTCAAGAGGTGTGTTGAATGATATTATTTGCTATAGTTGTAATAAAGTAAGACATATTACCAGATTCTATAAGAATAGTTTGAATAATCACTCTACTCCTAAAAGTCAATCAATGGTGTTGAGACCCAAGACTATGAAGGATAATATTGATCAAGGTGGATTGCCTACTACAGTAAAGAAGGAATTAGATATGAAGAAGATACATGACTACTAAGAGAATTTATCTTCTATCTAGATAGAAAAAGAGATCACAATCATTATCAAGTAAAAGTTATGAATGATCTTATTTTTTTAAATTATTGTAAAGTTTGTCACATTGCTAGGTATTGTAAGAATAGGTTGAATATGTGCCCAAAGAAAAATAAGGTGTATGGAGATCTTAGTGTGCAAGGAAGAGGTCACAATTGGGAATGAAAACCTAAGACTATTAGAAGAGATTAGACTGATACGAAATATGGTTTGTTTTTCATGATAGACATGAAGTAAAGTCAAGAGTTTTTATTGACAACATTTATTGACAGATTTAATTAAAATAATGAAGTCAAGGATTCATTCAAAGTCAAGTAGGACTATAAGTTATATGAGATTATGGAGATATGGGACTCTCTAGAGTTTTGGGACTTTTAGTCTCTCTATGTAAAAGGGGTGTCTCTCTCTAAAATTCAAGGAGACACTTTATATAAAAAGGAAGAATGGTGGATGTTTGTTGGGTCATGCTTGATGTTGAAAGACAAAGAAGGTCATGAGAAGATGTGTTGGCTTACTATGAAGGACATTATTGATTCGCAAACCCATGTCAAGTTTACTTTTAGTTTTTAAAGAACTAACCCAAAGGATGAAATGAAATGACATGAGGGTTTGATGTCTACAAACCCTAATGTGTGTGTTCATGATGCTAATGACTTAGTTTTAGTACATGGAGCTAAGTGAACATCAGGTTGATAATATGTAATGTTTTCATCAATTGATGACATGCTTGTAATACATGGTTGAGTCTAGTTTAGTGTTATTTATCATGAAAGAATTTTGGAGTGTGTGCAATGTTTTTAAGTAGGGAATGGTAGTTTCTAGGTGTCTAATTAAGGATGATGCAGTTTGGTTGGTATTCCTTATGGTAGCTTGAGATAGAAGGCTAGTAAGCCTGTATGGTGGTTCTTCATGGTGTATAGAGATCTGAAGATGATCAAGAGGTGCAATGGCTCATAAATATTAGGGTGAGTTAATATTATAAGTTTATTGGTCCTTAAAATCATTTGGTTCCCACTTTGTCATTGTGTCAAAGGGGGAGAATATTCTTATTGTGAGAGAGCTTGAAGAGAGAGAAGGAAGGTGAGTTGTGTATTGTTTCATGATGGGTGTTGAAATCAATGACAAAGGGGGAGATTATTGGAGAGTTATAAATAATGTCATAGTTATGTCATGGAGGTTTCCAGTGAGTGGATGAAGTTCCTTGATAGTTTAAGTGACAATGATAAAGTGTGCAATGTGCTTGTCCTAGTATGCTTGGTTGATCTTCAGAGTTTGTCTATTTAGAGATAATTAGGGATGATTTTGAATTATTGAGCATGTAAAAGGGGTCCTATTAGAATTAAAGAATGATTTGAGTTCTCATGTGAATGAGTGTATTTAATATAGTTGATCATTATTTTCATCTAGACATTTTGGGTCTAGTGGCATAAAAGTTGAGTAGGTATTTTGATGACATCATCATTACTACGTATGGATGAGTTAGGGGAAGTTGGTCATATGGTTGTGATAAAATTTGTGCCTAGTTTATATGTGATAAATTTAAGGTCATGAAATAAATTTTAGAATAAGATATAAAAGTGAAAAATTAGGCTCCCAGGAAGTTTGACAATGTTTTGCCATACTTAGCCATATTTATAATATGGCAAGAAAAACTGAGTAGGATTTTTTATGGTGTTATATTTCACATGTGTGAAGGTTTTAGGATAAAATGATCATATGGGTTTGTTTATTTTTGTTCCTAGTTTATTTTCACTAAATTAAAGGTTATGTGATGAAGTGAATCAAAATATATGCATAAACAAAGTTGGCCTTCTAGTTATTTCTATGCATAGTTGGCTCTATGGCAGAAAAATCTAAGTGAGCAAGTTAATGGAGTTATATCTCACATGCACAAAAGTTTATAGATAATTTTTACACATGGTTGTATTCCCCTATGAATGAAGATCATATGGTAAAAATTTGAGAACATTCTTTTGAGCGCATCAAAAGATATGACTATGTAAAGTTGGCTTTCTAAGTAGATAACAATGGTCCCCATACTTAGTCTATTTTGCACAATGTTAAATATCAGGACTAGATGGAGATATAATGGATTGTGGGTGATAAAAAATTGAATATATATGGTGTGTTTTGATTCAAATGAGTTATTTTTTTTTTTGGTTAATGAATTTAAAGATCGATCTCCTTACAAAAGGATCAATGGAGTGTGTTCATTCTAAGATGTCAGGAAGCAACGAGATAAGGACAAGTGTTCAAAGTTTAATGTCAAGAAGAGATAAATATCAAGATTATTTAAAGATATAATGGAAAGTGGGTTTTAATATAGATATATATCAATCATGTGTATTGAGTTATATGATTTCAAGGTGTCCATTGTTTAACATAGATAAAGACCGAGCTACATACATGAGATCGATGGAGTGCATTAAGTCAAACAGTCAAGATGAAGATCCAATGATGAGTGATGAAAGGTAAAGGGAGAGATCCTTAAAATAATATAGACACAATATGTGAGCAAATTGACTGATCTAAGATGTGAGGACATGAGATGCAAGCAAAGTGACTGAGGTTTAAATGTGACTATTTGCATTTGAATATTTGAATTTAATAAAGGAAAATCAATGATCTATATTTTATCCATAAATTTTTATCCAAGATGAATTTATTGATGGATTAAAAATGTAGGTTGTATAAGAATACATGGTGCATCTAAATAACCTAGTTTGAAGATCTGAAAGTGTGTAAAGTTAAAGATATTAAGGTTCAAAGTTGACTATGTGTTCATGTGTGTTCTACAAGTAACCCAAGAAGGATATTTGTGCTTTTTTTGATGATGTTCAGATGTTTTATGATTTCATAGATATTTTAAAGTATTTTGGACTCTGTGTGGATTATTTTTATGGTCTTTAGAGGTTTTACCAATTGATATTATGTATGAATAAAGATGTATAAGTTGAATGTGTTTGTTGAATGCACTAGCAGTTTGAGTGACCATCTTGTAGAGGTAAGTTGAAGGTGTTTTGAGAAGATTTGAAGAAGAAAATGAGAATGGAGATGTTCTTTAAGTATATAAGGATTATGATAATTAATTTTTTGTCATGATATGCCTATGATTAGATATGGATAGTCAAAATAGCTTGACTATATTTTGAATGTATATGACCAATCTGAATGGTCATTTTGTGTATATTGTTTTGAGTGCTTAGAACATGTGTTGATGAGTCTAAATCACATGGAGGTATTTAAAAGGTCATAAATGGTTCACCCATGTGATCTAATCATATATATATGTGAAATATTTTATTTGTTCCAAAATTTTGAGAATGTGTTTTTTGTATATGAAGACTTGAAGAGCGAAGAGACCTAATTAATAGGTTCAAGTGTGGAGTTGGTGTTCCGAGTGGAATGGACCCATTTGAGAGTGAGAAAGGGTATATTTTAGATATTTTTTATGTATTAAAGGAATTGGTAAATGTTTAAGGTGGTCCAAGTAGTCTCACATGTAATGTGTGAATATAAAGGCCTAATTGTTTTAGGTCTCACCAAGATCTAATAGTGGTTTAGGGTTAATGAGACATTGGCTGACCTATGGAGTATCTGGTTATTAAATGTAACATGTATGAAGACATATTTAAAATTTGGAATAAATGTGGTAATCATCTTGTCTAACTAATATGGGTTATACTAAGAGCATGGTATAAATATAAGGACTATTTGGTTTATTTGTTCTAGTTGTGAACGTATGGAGCCAAGTGAAGGAGAGAACATTTGAAAGAGAAGGTAAAGTTAATTGGGGACCATAAAAGAGTAAATAATATTAGTCATTATTTTATGATCAATTTGGTTTAGGATGACACATAGGCCATTAGACTAATAATCTTAGTGGAGGCAGAATGAACGAGTAAGCCCTAGAGGTTGGTATGAGAGGAGTATGCATTGAAGTGAAGAATAGATTATGTTTGTATGAGCTTGGTGGTTGATATGAGAGGTAGATAAAATTTTGGTTTGTTTGGATTACCCCATGGCATGTTGATATTATTTTGATAGATTTATTGTAGGTTTGGTAGTTGTATATGAGTTGAGGAGGAGCTGAGTGGAATGATCCAAAAGGTGGTTTTGGATGCTTTATAAGAGTGTGAAGAAGGTTGTGTTATCAGAGGTACATCATTAGGTTTTGAGTACATCAGTTCTAAGGTGGAGGTATTAATTTCAAAGGAGGGTATAAAGGATTTGATCTTCCTTAGGGGCATTTACTCCTTATGAAATAGGTGTTTCACTAAAGGCCTTTGGTTAGGAGGACTTGATCAAGGTTTTGGGTGGTCAGGAGGACTTGATCATCTTAGGGGATAGTGATCCTTGTGCAAATTTTATTTCACTAAATTTTGGTATAAAGGACTTGACTAGTCTCTAGTTTGCAATAATTTATAGGATAAGTAGTCCAAGTGTTTATAGGCTTGAGAGTAGGTTTTATTCCCCAAGAGGGTTTCCCATGTAGATGATGTGTTGAGGTGTTGTATACTCTTATTCATGCTTTGGATGAATGTAATTTCATGTTTGTGTTTCTAGATAAATTTTATGAATGATGGAATGGTTTTGAAATTGAACGTGCATTATTGTTTTAAATTGATTTACCCCCCTCTCAGAAGTTACTTCCAATAAATATGATTTAAAACCCTTAAGACCCTACCACCATGTTAAACTGATCCATGTGATTTATTTTAAATTGATGAGAATTGTAATGATTTATAGGGTCATTTAAAACCTTAAAGGATGTTTTGGAGTGGATTAAATACAATAGACTTGTCATTTTTGACTCTTAAACCTTCCTTTGTGATTGCACAATATAAGACAACTAGTCAAGGCACAAATTCACCACATACCTATCTTTGCACATAGTTTACATGGGAGATTGATATTGTCATGGTTTTTTAGGGGATAAATGTACTTCATATCTATGGCAATAATTTTTCCATCAGGGATCTATATGCTATAAATTATTGATAAGAAGTTCAGACCCCTAAAACCCTTGCAAAGCTCTAAAACCTACCTAATGTAGTAAATAAGCATAAAGGTGAATTTGAATGAGGTTTTTGAGCTATGAAATGATGTTGGAGGTCTTCTAATCTCTCTTAGTCATCTCCAAACCTATTGGTTGGCAGTTTTAGGAGTCTTACTGTATGAACTAGGCTAAATAAGACTCATTTAAGCCTATAAGCAAGGAAATCAAAGGTAATTACAATTTAAATGAGTTAGAGAATCAATATGGGGTACTAAAATTAATAAATAATATTTATAAAATAATATACAAGGGTATATATGACCATATTCACAAGCAAATAGGGTTGGATGTTTAGACAAAGATCTATGTGTATAGAGATAAAGGGTGAATGGCTTGATCAAGTCAATACCATGGCTCCAAATGATCCTTTATAGCTTATTCATGTTATATATAGTGTATATGATACATAAAACTCATCATAAGGTTAAAATATTGAATAAACTTGCATAAACATATGCCTAGCTCTTACTTTCACTAGATAGTGCCATCAAGAAGGGGTAGTAAAAGGAAAGTAAGGTCATGAGGGCACTCAAATTATTCATAATCATAATAATTAGGTACTAAAATAGGTGTATTTGAAATTAAATTCATATAGGAAGTGATACGATTGATCATTTTGGCCTCAAGATACTAAACACTACTTAGAAAGCTTGTTTCTTACTAGAGAGGTGAGTTCACATGCTCACCATGGTATGAATATTTTGCATGGTAACCTAAGGATATTGGGAGAGGTAGAAGACCTAATATAATAATGTTTTGTGGCATTGTTTTATACTTTTAATTCAAAAGGTTTATGAATCATCATTAAGAACCCTGAGCACTTTAAAACCCTACTACAAACTTGATGGAGAATATTTGAAAGGAAAGGAACCCAAGAAGATTGAAACCACCTGACTACCACTTGAATCATTTAGTACACTCTAAGATATTCATTTCCATGGAATTTTTTTATATAGATGGTGTATAGTTAAGGAAAAAATAGGATTTTGAGAGGAAAAAGTGTAGAAGGAGAGGTACAAGGCATTTTGAGATATTCATTTCCATGACAACTTATTGTGTGACATTGATTATTCATAGTATAACATTTATTATTAATTGTGTGTGACTATTATATTATGTGACATAGAGTGTTATTGTGTGTGATTTATTATTTACATCATGTCCATGACATTAAGTGATTATGCATGGATTTATAAAGAATTATCTACTGATTTTGTTGTGTTGTGATCCATATCACACACCTTTATACTTTTGTGGGGTTCCATGATTCATGTCATGAACTTTCTTACATAGCTTATTATTTAGTGATTATATTAGTGATGGTTACCATTATATGCCTAATTTCTATATTTATTTTTACATGACACTTATATTCCTTATGATACATGTTTCATATATGCCTTGATGTTTTATTCATATTATGATGACATATTCTCCACAAGTTAGCACATGTTTTAAATGTTTACATCTTTATATACAACATGATGCATTTAAATATTTTCTTTTGAGATAAATAATTCATAGGCTACATCCTCACCTCAAAACATGGGCATACTAATGCGATTAACATATAAATTCAAGCCTGCATACACATGTTATTACGATTTTGAGTTATATTACATGATTTAGAGGGTTTAAATTGGGTCAAATTATAAATTTGGTTTAGATTATGGGACAAACATTTATAGATTGATATATATTTCAAGGGCATACATGATGCACATGTGGACATATTATAGGTACATAATTGACATGTTTTAAAATATATCAATTTTAAGATAGAGTGACATATAATTATGGAATTAAAAATCATATTATGACAATTGATCAAATTATGGAGCATGAACATTGCTCATGCACACACTATGGAATTTTTTCTATTTTTAAGTTGGTACTAAAGGTAATAAAGGTGAAAATTTGAATATATAAGTCCATATGTAGTGTTTGATTTGGTTTAAATATAAATTTAGTATGGGGATCCATCCCTCCTTATTGAGGTTCAAGATAAATTAAATGAGTAGTGTGGTTGAAGTTCTATGTCATTCAATAACCTAACATACCCCTACATGAGGGTTGAGGCATTTATATTCCCAACCCATAGTTTGTAAAAATGAGCTTTTTGTAGGCAACAATCACCCCATGACATATTCCATTGGGGCATAATCAGTGCAATGTCCAACACTTCAGAGGGAAATATGGTTCACCACTTACATGTGTATTCCTTTATTGCTCTTAAAATTTCAAATATTTCATTGATCCAATTTATTTTTTATTTAATATCATATATGGAAATTGATTTCCACATATTTTAATATAGGTTTTCATGGATCAAGTTTCACAGTTTGAACCTTCTCCCAAATATAAATCATATTTACACATTGAGGTACATCTCTTTATCCTCTTACTTTAGCATCTTCAATAATAAAATAAAAGGATATTTTTAGACATTAAAAATTATATTAGAAACTTTGTAATGTTAATTTTGACCTATCTTTACCTCACACGACTTATGCATCCCCACATATATCTTGTACACATTTATCTCTTAACTACCTGCTTTATAAGGGACTAAACTTCACTATTTTATAAATTCAATTACAAGAATTCCATACTTTATGCATAACCTAATTATTATCATAATAATACTATATACTAATGATCAAATCACTATTGTTACCTTTATGGATGTCTCTTCTCAAACTCAGATGATTGTGGATTTATACAATTATCCACCTCTATTGATCTTGTTTGTGTGTAAATCAAAAAGCATTTTTTAAATTCAAATCATATTTATAGGTTGGGCCATATGTTATGCATGTTGATGGTATGATAATTTACCTAAAGAGTCATTTATTTATACCTAATAGTTATATGCTTATAAATATATCTATCATCTATTAAATAAGTAATATGTAATCCTATTCTATCAATTTCACATTAGAAGGGAATGCTCTAAATATCCTAAATAAAAAATCAGTCACAAGGAATAGGCCCTAACCAAGTCTAAATAACTTCCAATCCAAGTCAAGTACCCATCATCAACTGTCAAAATATAGATTAAATGTCTCATCAATACTAGTGGATTAGGATTACACACATCTACTTAAGGGGAATTACTACATGTAGTTTGATTTCCCATCTCGAAGTATATGATACATAGGAAGTAATCAACCATTAATTGGGGAGTGGTTCATGTTAGTTTTGTAGACACTCCAATTTATCATTTTCATGTAAAACTACACAATGGAACAACTTCATTTAATTTCACACATTCTGATCATTTATTTATTCAATTATCTATTCCCTAATCATTTCTCTATTTCCTGATCATTTCTCTATTTAATTTTTAATTTATCTAATTAGTTTCCTCTTCTTGATTCAATTATCATTTATTTGATCAATTATTGTTCTCTATTTAATTGCTTCCTCTATCTCAATTTTAGTTTAATGATCAATTCCTCACATTGTATTAATTAATAGGTATTTGAAAAATTTAATTAATTACTTCTTCCATTTACTAAATATTTTTATTTTCACTCCAAGTGGGTTTCTTCATGCAAAAGGGAATCTTGATATCCTAAGGATATACATATTGAGAGCATGATAATTATGCAAATAATTAGAAATAAATTGGGATTATCCTCCACCCTTCATCTTATTTTTAAGATGAAGGTCCCACCTTTAAAATATATGCTCTCTTGGAGAGGATGCTCCACCTTTCATATTGAATGAGATGAAGGGCTTATTTTCACTCTTCTTTGTTAGTTACAAAGATCATCCTCCACCTTTCATTTTTATTGAGATGAAGGGCTTATTTTCATCCATCTTCGATATTTACAAAGGTCATCCTTCACCCTTCATTTTTATTGAGATGAAGGTATTACATCTTTGATCCATGTGCACACTTGAGGACCCTTTGGAAACCATTCATCTTGACTCCAAGATGAAGGGTCCTCATCAATCCATTTTTGATATAATCATTATTCTCATGTTCAAGTGACATAGGAAGCCCTAGAATTTTATCAATCTAATCTTATTTATTAATCATCATTCTTTGATCAAAGTCTTCATGATCCATAACTTTCATATAGATGTTTAACTTCAAATTTGCATTGACAAAGACCATCTAAAGCTACATCCGAATGGTAACTCAACAAAAATCAAGATACAAAGGAGATTTGCATGGTGTGAGTCTTTATTCAATTTGTAGTCTCTTTGGTATTTTGTTGGGCTTAGAGGTCCTAGGTGTGTTCTTTGAAAAAATTTATCACTTTTATTAATTAACAAAACTTTCATGAAAATATTAAGGATACACACTCTAAGGATACATTTGGCATGCTTGGTGGGACATTACAACCCACATCTTTCATTAGAGCCTATACATTAATCTTGATTTATAAAAAATCTTGATATTTTGTCTCTTTTATGTTCAATTTTTTGTATTTTATTTCTCTGTTAATTGATAATACATTCCCAAAAATAATGAAATTATCTCTGATTTTTTTGCTAATCAATGAAATTAGCCCATAATCAGAGAAATCATCTCTATCATTTTTGGTCTATTCTTTGTCTTATATGCAAGTATTTTCTTGGGTAAAATTGTTTTGCATTTCAACAAAATTGTTCTTGTTTAATACTTTGTTAATTGGTGAGTTTGTTATTTATTTAATGAAATTGTTATGATAATTGATGAAATAAACCTAGTAATTAGTGAAATTATCCCTATCTTTTCTATTATCTATTCTATGTGTAAGTTTATCCTTTAATAAAATTGTTTATTTATTTGGAAAATTTGTATATTTGATTAATGAATATGACATATCTTTAGTGAAATTGTGATGCTAATCGATGAAATCACTCTATTAATTAGATAAATCATTTTTGTCTAGTTTTATATCTTTTGTTTGTGTTTTGTGCATTTTTGTTCTTCAGCAAATTTACTCTGTGTTTTAGCAACACAAATCTATGTGAAAACTTGAGAGTTGAAAATAAATAACAAAATCAATCACCTTCACTTGTAAAATACCCCTAAGGAAAAATACTTACCTTGATTGCTTTTAGGTTATAAAAGGGGAGAGATCTATATCAAAAAAATCATATTTTCAATTCACATTTCATTTTGGGTTTAACATGAATACTTGCTTACTTTTCAAAATTTTCTCATTTCATGCAAGTAGTCTTTGTTGTTTATTACTTCTTAAGTGTATCGTGGGGATTTTTTATGTGTATGATCTCCCCTTTTGGGTGAATTAGAAATGAAAACATTCTACTTGTGTTAAATCCCAAAGATTTTCTTGATATGCTCTTTGATTGCCTCTAGTGGGATCCTATAAATTAGAATAACAATACCTTCCATTTTTCTTTTGGCTTATGGGTGGGAGTTTATAGCCACCAGACAAGTATCTTAGGGGTGTTTTGACATAAGGTTTCATCTCTATAATAATACTAACCCTACTTATTTGGTGGAGTATATAAATTGAGTGTAATATTCATTGAGACAATGGTTGAGTGGTTAACTTGACCAACTTAATAGGGTCTCAGGCCATGTGATGGTCTAGACATCAGACTTCACTAAGCAGTATATGGTTGAATTCATTATGCAAAGGACAAAATCTTTGCATAATAAGATAGATAGTTTGGATCCACTTAAGGATAGTTCTAAAGTGCCCATGTACTATAAGGTATATTAGGACCAACTAGTTGGCCAATCAAAAATTTAGTCAAAATCTTATTTACCATAGAATTATCACTAATGTAGGGATGCAAAGGTATCAACTCCAAAATATATGATTTTCATATGAAATTTTGAGAGAAGGGGGTGTAAAAAGCCTACCAATAACTTTTATTAATTAATTTTTAAATAATCTTAAACTTTATCCTCTCAAAAGAAAGTATATTAAAAGGATCAATGATATTCCCCTAAACTTTGTCAGTTTTAAATTTCTAAGCATAGGGAAAGATTGCTTAGATTCATCTTTGGTCAAATATTGTCACATTGTACTTAAACTAAAAGACATTGCTTTGTCCATTTGTTTGGTCAAAATTTGTCTCATTTTATCTTGGTCTAAAAATGTTTACTTTTCATACCCTTGTCTTGTGTGAAAAAGTAAAGTTACTCTATATGTTTATCTAGTCAAAGTTGTCTCAATATACCTTGGTCAAAAACATTTACATTTCATAGCTTTCTCTTGTGTGAAATAATAACATTAATCTTTTTATGTCTTTAGTCAAATCTATTCCATTTATCCCTTAGTCAAATCATGTACACTTCATACATATTTTCTTATACTATTGTGTTTTTCATTGTTTTGGTCAAATCTATTCAAAGCCTTATCATTTCTAAAGAGTTTTATTATCTTTTCCCAAAAGATGTCTTTTTGATCTAGAGTTTATTCCAACCTTTGTTTCCAATATGACTCATTACACTCAAAGTGGTATGTCTTATAATACCACCTATGAGGATGACTAGATCCAAAACCAATCTGATCCTTTTGTGCAAGACCAAAATGAGCAACCATTGTATAAGGATTATTATATTTAAGATCAAAAGGGTCTGGATGTTGGTTAATTATTATACAAATAAGAACCACCTCTTTACGATTCATCTGAAATTTAATTTGAACATCCATTATATACTGATAGAGAAAATAATCTTTTGCATCTATTGGAGATGGGAACCAAAATCCTTATTGATTTTCCCATAGAAAGTATTCATAGAGTAGAATTTGCATAGCCTATGTTGGCAATCTGAAAGTCATGGTTGAGATTAGAGTCTCAGTAAGAGATTTGTGTCATGGTTGTCATTGATAAAAAAATATGTATGTGCAAACATTAATGACAAAGGCATAACAATAAACTCAAGAAGATCTAAAAAATGGTTGTCATTGATAAGTAGTGTTGGAGAACTCAAAGTATGCAAAGAATAAGATGTTTAGTCTCCAAACTTAGTCAATTTTTTGATTTGGTCTTTTCTTTTAAAGAAAGTGCCTCATTGAATTCTTTTGAAAAAAGTGCATTGGGATATCTTTTGAGAAAGATGGTTAAGTCTTTGTCGAACAAAATGTCTGCAACAAAATTTATGAAAGAAGAGTTTTCTTTCATAAAAAGTGCTGATAGGACCTAGGTTCCCCAAAGCTCTGACACAACTTGTCATATTTAAGAGCACACTTGATTACCTTTGTATTAGCAATTAAATATGCAGAAATAACTAGAAGTACAAGTAACTAGAAATAAGAAATAACACAGAATATGAGAGGCAACACACAATTGTATTCAACTCATTCCAGAAGGAAATACAATAAAGAAAATCACACTTTCTTCTCACACCTCTTAGATGTATAGATCTCTTTCCCTCAAGAGTTATCTTCTCTTAATACAGGTCACAACAAACAACTCAAGCATAGAGCTGTTGTTCACCTCAACCAGTCAGTATCAATACTGCCAGTACAACTGAGTATGAACTGGTACTCCAAGTAGATCTTACCTGATCTTTCTCCTTGATGTGTTGCTGTCACCCTTGATCTTGCTACCCCACAGATCTATCTTTGACCCTCACACACACACACCCCTACAGATCAACCGATCTTACTTACCACATGTAGATCTCCTCCATGATCTTGCAACACCCTGCAGATCAACCCTGATCTTACATACTTGGAAGAACCCATGTGATTCTACCAATGGAAGAACTCTTTTGGTTTTAAACTTTACTATACAACCCCATGGGTCTATTATATAGATCCCATGCATACAATAATTTAGACAAGTGGCTCAAGACTCGAACTAGTCTTTAACATGCAAACAACCCGTTCAACTAACTGAATATCGTCAACAACCAGTTTTGGAACCGCACAGGTGATCAATTTTGGTCCCTACCTAACTGGAGGTGATCGATGTTGGCCGACTCCTATCGATGTCAGTTGCTTTCTGTCAACCCCTGCCCAACGTCGGTGTGGCCTGCCGACGTCGATGGCTGTGACACTCAACAACCCTCCATGTTTGCATCTAGGTGAAGCTTTTAGCTCCACAACCTAACAATCTCCCACTTGGAGATAAATAGCTTCACCTGTACCTATACCATTACATTGTCTAATCTATATCCTAGCTTGTATCCCTCTTCAAGCTCAATCTTGAATACTAACCACCACATACCCTGTGGTGCTACACCTGTGTCTAAATTTCTCCATTCTCAACTTACCTTCATCTGCCATTGCTATACTCCCACTCAATCAAAAATCCCTGAGAGTGACCTGTAATCAAAAAACCACTTAACACACTCTGGGACCAAAGTGTTAGTGAACCTCACTCTGAGAACCTCTAACCTTGCTCTGATACCAATTGATAGGACCTAGGTTCCCCAAAGCTCTGACACAACTTATCAGATTTAAGAGCACACTTGATTATCTTTGTATTAGTAATTAAATATGCAAAAATAACTAGAAGTACAAGTAACTAGAAATAAGAAATAACACAGAATATGAGAGGCAACACACAATTGTATTCAACTCATTCTAGAAGGAAATATAATGAAGAAAATCACACTTTCTTCTCACACCTCTTAGATGTACAAATATCTTTCCCTCAAGAGTTATCTTCTCTCAATACAGGTCACAACAAACAACTCAAGCACAGAGCTATTGTTCACCTCAACTAGTCAGTATCAATACTGCCAGTATAACTAAGTACAAACTGGTACTCCAAGTAGATCTCACCTGATCTTGCTCCTTGATGTGTTGCTATCACCTTTGATCTTGTTACCCCGCAAATCTATCTTTGACCCTTTTGAGAGACAATACCACTTTGTCAAGAATGTAGAACAACAAACATGCTCTGACTCCACTGTTAGGACCTAGGAAGCACCATTGATTACCAAACAACTTAACATGTAGAATTATACCAAAAGTACAAGTAACTAGAATTCAAAAATAACAAAGAATATGAGAGACAATACCCAATTGTATTAATACTCTTCCAAAAGGAAATACAACAAAGAAGATGCCACCTTCTTCCTTACACACCTCTAGGGCTCCCACACCTCTAGGGAATAAACAGTAAATCTCTTCAAGAGCTCACTCTCTCTCTTATGGTCCCACCACACAACTCAAACACAGAGTTGGTGTTCACCTCCAACTAGTCAGTATCACTACTGCCAATACACAAGTGCTCCACGCACTCCATAAGTGCTCCACGCACTCCAAGTACACAATCATACTTCAAGTAGATCTCCCTGATCTTGCACCTTGATATGTTGCTATCACTTTTGATCTTGCTACCCTATAGACCTCCTTTGACCTCGCACACACACACCTACAAATCAATGATCTTACCTACCATATAGATCTCTCTACACCCTAAAGAACCCTTGTCCTTACCTCACCAAGTCCTTATGATTCTTCAACCAGTACCCTGGTGGATCTTCTCCCTAATCTAGCACACCTACAGACCAACCTGATCATACACACTCGACACCCTTGTGGAACTAGGAGGAACACCCCTTGCTCTCTTCCCTCTGAAGGAGCTAACCTTGCTCAACTCAACTAGAATAAATTACAATTCAGCCCATGAGTCTATTATATAGATCTCATGCAAACAATAATTAGACATCCAATTATAATAATTAGATCCACAACTCCAAGGCTGAAATTAGCCTTTAACATGCAAACAATTGGTTTGTTAACAAACTATCCATAACACTCACAGTTCCAAACCGCACAGGTGACTGACATCGATCCTTGTCTGCCTGGAGATGATCAATGTTGGCTAAATATTGCCGATGTCAATTGCCTTCTTGTTTACCCCTGAACGACGTCGGTTGGCCTGACCAATGCCAGTGATTGTGACACTCAACAACCTCCTTCCCTATTTGCATCAGTGAAGCTTTTAGCTCCAAAACCTAACAAGTGCCTCACCAAATTTTTTTAGAAAAAGTGCATTGGGATATCTTTCAATAAAAATGGTTAAGTATTGATCAAACAAAATGTCCACAACAAATTTTTTGAAGGAAATGGGTCTCGAACAAAAGTTTCAAAGAGTATGTGGACTTTTACATAAGTTTTGAAGGGTCTATTGCAAATTTTTTTAAGGGACACTTGCAATTATTATAAAGGATCATAGGGCACTTTCAAAAGTGCTAAAGGATAATTTGAATGGAGTAGAGGACACTTGAAAAGTTTTTGAAAGGCTTTTTGAAAAGCCCTGAAGGGTACATGCCAAAAGTTCTAAAGGGTACTTAGACATTTTATCGATGAAATTATCTTGAAGCCCCTTAAATAAAATCCCACAACAATTTGTCTGAAAGATATGCTCTAAAGGGTATATGCCACAAACACAAGTCCTAAAGTTTAATTGTGGGAGATTTGAAGGGCACTTACCAAGTCCCAAATGATAGTTTGGGTGAAGTATATGATAATTTCTCTAAAGAACATTATCCTTGAGAAAAGGAGCCAAAAGATATAGTTAGATGGGTCAAGGACCATTACAAGTCTTCGAAGGATAATTTGGAAGAAGTGTAGGGCACTTTCATTAGTGTAAAAGGATGTTTCACTGAGCTTCCAAAAGGCATAGAGGAAAGATAAAGTCTAAGTAAATTTAAAGAGTTTTTTGAAGTGGAAGAAATCCATAGTCACTAAAATAAGCAAGATGAGGTCTACATGATAAAGGGTAACAATTGACTTAGTTAAGGATCATGCATCTGCTAAGATTGGATGGTACACAGGAGCTTAGGTAGGAAATATCTAATGAAGCATAAAGACCCATATGGAACAAAGTGATCACTATTTAGTGACATAATAGTTGGTTAAAGATCGAGCATCTTCAAAGATATTGATGGAGAAAAAGTGATCCAAAGACATATGAGGTAGCAAGATGATGTAAGGAGTTAGATAGTTACCTAGTGTATAAAGTAAGGATCATGCATATAATAAGATCCAATAGCTTGTGGGAGATAGAGTCTTAAGATTTGGTAGATGTGTTTTAAAGTCAAAAAACATTCAAATATTTGACAAAGTGAGTTAGTTACAATAATCTAGCATGATGGTTGAAATAAATCAATAGCCAGTTATTTTAATGATCTATAAACAAAAAATGGCTAATCTTAGAATCATTCATATATTATGAATGTTAAAATCAAAGATACTAAAGTAGAATTCTAAGAGATGGAGATAAAAGAAGACAAATAGTTATTTTTCTTGGAAGGAGAAGAGTCAATCCATGAATGTAGAATGTATAAAGTAAAGAGACTCATCTAAGTTTATTTTAATGACATGAGAAAAAATGAGAGCCATATATTTTGTCAAATAGATAAACTAAGACAAAAAAAGAATTATGCAGAATGTCAATTAGACATATTCAGACACAAAAAAAGGGTCAAAAAGGGAGTTAGACAGAGTGTCAAATAAAAGAATCTAGACATAAAAAGAGAGACTAAGAGGAATAATTCACATACAAGTATTTTTCAAAGCATGAGCAGTTGCAAATCAGAATTGCAACAAGGAATAAACCTAGATTCTATTATGAATCTATTTTTTCATTAGATGGATTTGTAGTTCCACATAAATATTTGGTTGGTGCCATTAATGAGGCTATATTTGTGCTCAGTTAGGGGATTAGTGTCTCTTTAGGGTTGTCACCCTTAAATATATAATCAATGAGGTTATTATGAGTTGGTGCTTAGAATAGGGGATGGGGGTCTCCTTAGGATTGGTGTCCTAAAATGTAACTAGTGAAGTTCAATCAGTGAGACAAATTTTGTGAGGTTGGATTAGAATAGTAGCTTCTAGTAGTATTCTCACCATGGGTTTTCCCTTTGGGTTTCCATGTATAAATATGGTGTTATAATATTTACTTTTGTGCATGTGATATCTTTCATTTGTTCTTTAAGCTTACATATGTTTAATATTCATCTTTAAAAATTTAAGGAACTAGTTTTTGCAATCTACTGATTCACCCCCCCTCAATAAATAGGTGTGTTCAATAATTGGTATCAGAGTGTAGGGTTTCTAAAGAAAAGCTTAATTAGATTAGGTAGATCTTGGAGTCTAAACACAAAATGGCTAGTCATGAAGGAACTTCACCAGATAAGGCACATTTGTTTGATGGTTCTAACTATGCATTTTAGAGCATAAGGATGGAAGCGTGTTTAACCTCCTTTGGGTTTGATGTCTATATGTCCATTGAGAATGGATACACACCCCATAATATTTCTCCTATTGATCAGGTAGTGAAGAAGGCATGTGAAAACAATGCCAAAGTAAAGAATGTTATTCTTTGTGGATTGTCAAATAATGAGTTTGTCAAAGTCATGCACTATCAAAGTGAAAAGGACATATGGGTCAAATTGAAGAGAATCTATGAAGGAGATGATAGATTCAAACAATACAAGCTCCAAAATTATAAGGGATAGTTTGAGAGCCTCAAGATGAATGAGGATGAGAAGATTATAGACTACTTCCTTAGGGTAGATGAGATTGTAAATGCAATTAGAGGACTCAGAGAGATAATGGAAAAATTAGTTATTATCAAAAAGGTTTTAGGATATCTAACATCAAAATATGATTCTAAAATATCTACCATTGAAGAAGCAAGAGATCTTAATAAGCTCACAGTAGATGAGCTACATGGAACCTTCAATGCATATGAGATGAGGCTAGGAGATGCAGACTCATCCAAGAGAGAAGCTACTTTCTAGGTAGGTATAAGAATAAAAAGCTCATAATTTTAAATCTAATAAGTGTGATGATGTAGAGGCCAATTTCATCAAAAATTTGAAGAAGGGCTCTGATAAATATAAAGGTAAGTTACCCTTCAAATGCTTTAATTATGGAAAGATAGGTCAGTTTGTTGCTAAATGTCCACATAGAAAGAAGGATGACTTTGATTTAGCTGATAAAAATAAAAAAGAGAAATCCTATTATCCCAAGAAGAATAAAAGTCTCTTTAAGAACAAAAAGGGCTATATTCAAAATAAGATAGTGACTCTATGGATGATAGTAATAACATAAGTGATGAGAATGATAGTGATTTTATGGCCAAACAAAATGAAGTCCTATTCATGACATTTGAATTAACTTCTTTATGCCAAGATGAAGAGGACTTAGATGAAAATGAAGGATAAGAAGGAGAATTAAATCTTTAATGCAAACTCATATATGCTTTAAAATAAATTGACAAGCTTAGAAAATAAAATTCTAAACAAAAGAAGCTTAGTTAAAAGGAGTTTGATAAATTGACTAAAAGAAATAAGGAATCAGATCAGATGATAGGGAGCTTGAAGACCCAAGTTGAGGAGGCAAAGAGGATAGAGGATATGGTCAAAACTGACCTATAAGTGAAGTCCTTATAATTCTTGAAGATGGAAGAATAAATCATGGACCTAAGATAAAATCTCAAAAAGGCCAAAGAACATATTGATAAAGGGTTGAAACTGAAAGAAGGACCCATCATTCTAGATGAATTGATTAGCTCACAAAGGCCCTCCAAGGAAAATTAGGTCTTGGGTATGAGAAAGGCAAGAGTCCCATATTGAGCACAACTGGGAATCTATATAAAAATTTCAAGGCATTAGCAGATTCAAGAATCAGAAAAGAAAAAAAACTACATTCCTGAAGAGAATAAGAAAGACAATGACTCTGTTCCTACAAAGACATAGGTTGTTGCTACAAAAATCAACATAATAAAAAGTAACGTGAAGAAAATAGAGCTTAGGATACCTAATTTATATCCTCAAAGGAGCATGATAACCAATTATTCTTCATCATTTTATGGTTATTGTTATAGTTGTAATAATTTTGGCCATAAATCAATTGATTGTAAAGTTGTACCTAAAAGAAGGAGAAGCTTTTTAAGTAGAAATTCATTTTCCCCTCTGTTATATATAGATGTTTTATGATAAAACTATAATAATTTTGGACATATAACAAACCATTGTAAAATAAACCCTATTAAATCAAATTTTAACAATGTTAAAAGGGTTGAGAATCCTAAAGTGAACAGAGGCTCACCAGTTAGTGACATAACAAATAAAAGTACAATTAAGAAGCCAAAGGAGATGTGAAAAAATAAGAATCAATCTATGATTTCTAAAACTATGCTACCTGCTAAAGAGAAAAATCTATGGGTCATAAATAGTGGATATTCAAAGCATATGACTGGTGATAAGAGCAAGTTCACCAAATTGAATAGATGCAAGGAAGGGACTGTCAGTTTGGGAGACAATACTATAGTCAAAATCAGAGGCAAAGGAACCTTGCATATTGATGGTAAGCTCCCTAAACATGATGTCCTTTATATTAAAGGGATAAAACATAATCCACTGAGTGTCAGTCAGATGTGTGACAATGGCTATAAAGTCATATTTGATGCTAAAGGTTAGGAACTAAGAAGGTCTAGAAAAACTGTTGCACAAGGAAAAAGGACTGAGAGTAACATATATAATCTTATTGAGGAAAATGATACAAATTGTCTCATGGGAAATATTGATGAGAGATGGTTATGGCATAGAAGGATGGGTCATGTTAAATTTGACAATTTAGTCAAAGTAAGTTATAACAAGTGTGTAAGACACATGCCTAAGATAACCAAGCCTATAGACACAACTTGTAGAGAATGTCAACTCGGTAAACAAACTAGGGTCTCATTTCAAATTAAAGAGTATGTAACTATAAAGCCTCTATAGATAGTTCATATTGATCTTTATGGACCAACCAAGATAAGAGGTTCTAAAGGAATGTACTGTTTCATGTTGTTCATAGATGACTACATTAGAATGACATGTGTAACCTTCTTAAAGGACAAGTCTCAAGGCTTTGAGAGATTCAAGATTTTTAGAGCCATGGTTGAAAATGAAATTGGTAGAAAGATCAAGTGCCTCAGATTTGACAAAGGTGGTGAATTCACTTCAAATGAATTCATAGACTATTGTGAAAAACATGGAATTAAGAAACACTACTATGATATAAGAACTCCACAACAAAATGGAGTTGTTGAGAGGAAGAACATGACTATCAAGGAGATGGCTAGAATAATGTTGAAAGAAGCCAACTTGTCAGATGGTTATTAGAGAGAAGTAGTCTAGACCATAATATACATCTTGACCAGAGTTCAATTGAGAGTGAACAGTGACAAGACTCCATATGAACTGTGGTATGGGAAGACTAATTTAGTCAAGTACTTCAGAGTGTTTAGAAACAAATGCTACATTCAAAGGAAGGAAAAAAACTAGGTAGTTTTGAGTCGAGATGTGATGAGGGAATATTCCTTGGTTATTCCACTCATAGCAAAGCCTATGTCTGCTACAACAAAAGAATACATAAGCTAGTGGAAAGCATCCATGTTAAATTTGAAGAGATCCTCAAGGAAGAAACTGAACCTATAAAGGGGATCAAAATTGAGGAACTAAAAGAAGAAGTTGAGGATGAAATATTAGATAATGAAGAGGAGATAAAGAGGACTGAAAATGCACCCTCAAGGTTTGTTCAAAAGGATCATCCTAAGGAGTTGATGATTGGAAACATTATGAAGGAGTCTAAATGAGGAAAATGGATGCAATGATCAAAGAATAGATAAGTTTTGCTTTGCTATATGAAATTGAGTCCAAAATCTATGCCGAGGCTAGCAAAAATGATAATTGGAAAAAAGCCATGGATGATGAACTAAATCTAATAGAAAAGAACAAAACCTAATAGCTAGTTCCAAGACCCACATACAAGAATGTCATAGGCACAAAATGGGTCTTTAAAAACAAGTTGAATGAAGATGGAGTTGTTGTGAGAAACAAATCTAGACTTGTTTGTAAAGGATATGCTCAAGTAGAAGGAATAGACTTTGAGGAGACATTTGCCCCAGTGGCAAGATTGGAATCCATCAAAATATTTTTAGCATTCTTAGTCTTTAATAAGTTTAAAGTCTATTAGATGAATGTTAAGTCATCTTTCTTGAATGGAACCTTGGAAGAAGAAGTCTATATTGAACAACCTAAAGGTTTTCAGCTAATAGATGAGGAAGACTATGTGTGCAACTAAACAAAGCACTATATGGCCTAAAATAGGCACCTAGAGCATGGTATTCAAGGCTAGATCAATATTTGTAACAACAAGGATTTATCAAAGGATGTGTAGATAGTAACTTTTATGTTAAGTCTAAAAATAGACATATGTTGATCATAGTTTTCTATGTTGATGACATCATTTTTGGTGGCAACAACAATAATATGTGCATAGAGTTTACAAATCAAATGCAAAATGTGTCTAAAATGTCTATGCTAGGAGAACTTTCATTTTTTCTTGGTCTATAGGTTACACAATCCAAATAAAGGATATTCATAACCTAGACCAAGTATGCCAAGGAGATGCTCAAGAAATTTGATATGGAGGATAACAGATTAGTTAGCACTCTCATGATAACTGGATGTAAATTGAGCAAAAATGATGAATCTCCTAAAGTGAATCATATAATGTATAGGTCTATGATTGGTAGTTTGATGTATCTCACTGCAACAAGCTTAGACATCATGTAGGTTGTATGCATGTTTACTAGATTCCAAGCTGCTCTAAAAGAAACACATGTAAATGCAGTAAAGAGAATCTTAAGATATATCAAAATCATAGTAAACTATGGCTTATGGTATCCTTCAAGTGATGATTTCACTTTGACAACATATATAGATGTTGATTGGGTAGGAAGCATAGATGATAGAAGAAGTACTAGTGGTGGTGCATTCTTCCTTGGTAATAAACTTGTTTCATGGTTGAGTGAAAAAAAAAAGTCAGTTACATTATCTATAGTAGAATCAAAATATGTTGCAGCAGTGGCATGTTGCACTCAAGTGTTGTAGATGAATCAATCACTAAAATACATTGAAGTGGAGTTCAAAGGACCAATTCACATTTTATGTGACAATTCAAGTGCTATAAATATATCTAAGAATCTGGTGATGCACTACAAAAAAAAGCACATATTAATCAAGTATCACTTTTTGAGAGAAAAGGTTCGTGATCAAGAGGTCACAATGGAAAATGTTCCAACAAAAGATTAAATTGTAGACATATTCACTAGACCTTTACCTAAGGACCAATTTGAATATCTAAGATAGTGGTTGGGAGTGGTAGCTCCTACACCACATCACTAGTTCCTACAT
The DNA here is from genome assembly GCA_037957365.1 of Torreya grandis. Taxonomy (NCBI): domain Eukaryota; kingdom Viridiplantae; phylum Streptophyta; class Pinopsida; order Cupressales; family Taxaceae; genus Torreya; species Torreya grandis. The sequence continues at coordinate 3,356,550 of JARHVA010000844.1, forward strand.
GTCTCTAGGGGGAGTATAAAAGTCACATCACTACCTCCTAGAAGAAGTAGAGTTTAGGCAATTATTTTATGGCCTAAGGGGGAACTTCTCATAATTTATTCTTATATGACATGTCCAAGGATCATAATAGTGTCATACCTAAAGAAGTGCACTTCAAGTGGAGCTAATTGAATTTTTGGTATAGATGCTTGGTCATTAATGTCAAAGGGGGAGAAAAGAGAAAAACAAGTGAAAAATAGAGATTTTGCTACTTTGTAGTGGATGATTTTGCCATCAATGACAAAGGGGGAAATTATTGGCGATCTGAAAGTCATGGTTGAGATCAGATTCTCAAGAAGAGATTTGTGTCATGGTTGTCATTGATAACAAAAGATGTATGTGCAAACATTAATGATAAGGTCATAGCGATGAACTCAAGAAAATCTTACAAATGGTTATCATTGATAAGCAGTGTTGGAGAACTTGAAGTATGCAAAGAACAAGATGTTTGGTCTCCACACTTAGTCAATTTTTTGATTTGGTCTTTTCTTTTAGAGAAAGTGCCTCACTAAATTCTTTTGGAAAAAGTGCATTGGGATATCTTTCAAGAAAATGGTTAAGTCTTTGTCAAAAAAAATGTCTACAACAAAATTTTTGAAGGAGTTTTCTTTCAGATAAAGTACCTTATTGAATTATTTCAGAAAAAGTGCATTGGGATATCTTTTAGGAAAAAATGTTAAGTCTTTGTTGGACAAAATTTCCACAACAAAATTTCTGAAGGAAATGGGTCTTGAACAAAAGTTCCAAAGAGTATGTGGACTTTTGCACAAGTTCTAAAGGGTCTATTGCAAAGTTTCCAAAGGGACACTTTCAATTATTTTGAAGGATCATAGGGCACTTTCAAAAGTGTTGAAGGATAGTTTGAATGGATTAGAGGACACTTGAAAAGTTTTTGAAAGGATTTTTGAAAATCCTTGAAGGGTACATGCTAAAAGTTTTGAAGGGCACTTGGACATTTTGTCAAATAAATAGTCCCAGAGTCCCTTAGACAAAAAGCCCAAAATAATTTGTCTGAAGGATATGCTCCAAAGGGTATGTGCCACAAACACAAGTCATGAAGGTTAATTGTGGGAGATTTGAAGGGAACTTACCAAGTCCTAAAGGATAGTTTAGGTGGAGTATAGGATGATTGATCTAAAGAACATTATACATGAGCAAAGTAGCCAAAGGATATATTTAGATGGATCAAGGACCATTACAAGTCTCTAAAGGATAATTTGGAAGAAGTATAGGGCACTTTCATTAATGCTAAAGGATGTTGCACTGAGCTCCTAAAAGGCATAAAGGTGAGATAAAGTCCAAGAAAGTTTGAAGAGATCATTAGAGTGAAAGAAATCCATGGTCATTAAAATCAGTGAGATGAGGTCTACATACTAAAGGTTAATGACTGACTTAGTTAAGGATCATGCATCTGCTAAGATCAAATGGTACACAGGAGCTTGGATAAGAAAGATCTAATGAAGCGTAAAGACCTAGATGGAACAAAGTGATCACTGTTTAGTGACATAGCGGTTAGTTAAGGATCAAGCATCTTTGAGGTCATCGATGGAGTGAAAGTGATCCAAAGACATAGGAGTGAGCAAGATGATGTAAGGAGCTTGATATTTAACTAGTATGTTAAGTAATGATCATGCATGTTAAGCATGAAATATACTAAGAGGGGGGGTGAATCAATATATTATATATATTTTTACTTAATCTAATTTCTTTTCTTTAACCACTTAATCACACATTCAAGATATGAAATAAAAATAAAACAATAATTTTCACCACAGAAGAGAGAGAGAGAGACCCCAGATTTTACGTGAAAACCCAAAGTGAGAAAAACCATAGAGAATAATCTCAAGTATATAAATGAGTACCAACTCAAAATACAAAGTTCACAAGCACCAACTTGTAGGAGCACCAACCCCTTTGCTGAGCACCAACACAATAATTATTTGTGAGCACTAACCCATAGGAGAACCAACCCCTTGAAAATATTTGTGAGCACCAATCCACAGGAGAACCAACACCTCATGTATAAAACACAAATTTCTCTCAATTTTGTTTACTCAACAAATGATAGAACTATACAATATCTCCTACTTTTCTCTCTTTGAAAACAAATACAAACCATGCACTCTCTTGCATATTACAAATGGCTTTTCAAGCCTTTATTTATAGTTTTCTAAATGACCTTTGGTATTCACCCTTTGTGACCCTTCAATGCTCATGGAAAATGGTGCCAAAATTGCATGACCCTTTGTATCCTTACATTTGAAAAGTCATATGGTGAACCTTCATAAGAGAAAAACATCCTTTCCTCTTTTGTCTTTATCTTGGTGACTTTTCATATTCCTTAAAGTGTTCCTTCATATAAAAATGCACCATACCTCTTTTGTCTTCACATGGTGACTCTTAGAATTCCTCAAGATGACTCTTCATGAGAAAATGTGTCTCATTTCACTTTCATCTTATACTTTGTGACTCTTTGACTTCTCCATGGGCCCTATTTTGACTTATATGCAACCAAAAATATATTAATTAATATTAAATAAATATTAACACACATTAGCCAAGATATGAATATTAAAAACACCATTAAATGCAATGGGACCTTTATCACCAATAATGCAAGACCTTTGACATCAATGACAATTTTTCAAACAATCTCCCCCTTTGTCATTGATTGAAAACTCAAATTGAAACCACCACATCCTAAAAATTATACATATTGACATTGGAAAAATATACAATAACTCCCCCTTACTGTATCAACTTGTACTTGTACCTATTATTCTCTCCCTTTGACATCAATGGCAAAGGGCCTACTTAGAGCTAACACTTAGCTCCCCCTTAATTGATGATGAACCTCAATGGCAAGAACTAAAATAAATTACTCCAAACTTATCTTGTAGATACTCAAATGTATCATTTGGTAGTGCCTTTGTAAAAATATCTGCAATCTGCTCTATAGTACTAATATACTCCATCTTAACCTGTTGATCTGCAACCTACTCTCTCAAGAAGTGATATCTAATGGGAATATATTTTGTTCTTGAATGCATCACTGGATTTTTTGAAATATTAATAACACTTGTGTTATCAAAAAAAATAAAAATAGGTTCATCATAATTTAATTTGATATCTTCCAAAGTTTGCTTCATCCAAAGAACTTGAGTACAACATAATACTACTATAATATATTATACTTCAGCTATAGAAAGTGATATTGAATTTTGCTTCTTACTTAGCCATGATGCTAATCTATCACCATTAAAGAAAGATCCTCTAATTGTACTCTTTCTATCATCTAAGCACCCTTACCCAATCTAAATCTGTATGAGCAACCAAAGTGAAATCTCTACCTGTTGGATACCATAATCTATAATCCAATGTCCCCTTGATATATCTAAATATTCTCTTCACCAACTAAACATGACTATATTTTGGAGAAGACTGATATCTTACAACCATACCTACTACATGCATGATGTCTGGCCTTGATGTTGTCAAATATAAAAGACTAGCAATCATAGATCTATACAAAGATTGATCTATAACAAGTGAATCTTCATCCTTGCTCACTTTATTTCCTATACACATTGGTGTGCCAACTGGTGTACAATCCTCAAAACCAAATTTATTCAACATTTCCTTGGCATAATTACTTTGAGATATAAAAATTCCTTTATTTGACTAAAATATCTGCAATCTTAAGAAAAATGACAATTCTCCAAGCATAGACATCTCAATTTTTTTTTGCATATTATCAAAAAATTCTTTTGTCATCTTTTTAATATTTCCTCCAAAAATGATTTCATCAACATATAACACACTAATCAATTGATTCTCACCTTCTATTTTGATGTAGAGATTACTATCAGTAAATCCTCTCTTAAAACCTTGATCCTATAGGTACTTATCAAGTCTTGTATACTAAGCTTTGGGAGCTTGTTTCAATCCATACAATGCTTTCTTCAATCTGCATACATGGATACTAATATTTGAGAAAATAAATCCCTTAGGATTCTCAATGTAAACCTCTTCTTCTAGATTCCCATTTAGGAAGGTAGATTTAGCATCCATCTAAAACACTTTGAAAATTTTAAACACTGCATATGTAAGAAACCTTGCCACTAGTGTAAAAATTTCTTCAAAATCTATTCGCTCAATTTGAGCATATCCTTTACATACTAATCTTTCTTTATTTTTGGTCACCTCTCCATTTTCATTCAACTTATTTCTATAAACCCATATTATTTCTATCACATTGTAATCTTTTGGTCTAAGCACTAATTCCCAAGTATCATTTTTTATCTGATTTAATTCTTCATACATAGCCTTAACCCAATGCTTATCATGTCTAGCTTCTACAAAAGTTCTAGGTTGAATTTTGGATAACAAAGAGAAAATAACTTGCTTAGATTCACTTATCATCATTCTTCTAGTGTGAATTCTTTCATTTATGTCTCTGTTGGTGTCACTTTCATTATGATTTATTTGAACATATTTGGATGGAGTTTTGGTGTCCTTTTTCTTCTTCTTCTCATCTTCATCTGATTCTTCAAAATCTTCCTCTTCAATGATTTTAAGAATGTCTACTGGATCACTAATTCTTTGTGTTCCATTTTATACTATCCGACACTTGCACTTTCAACAATTTTCTTGGTTCTTTAGTTATAAAATTTATAAGCTTTACTTTTGTAATAATAACCAAGAAATATACCTTCATCTAATCTGGATTCAAACTTACCAAATTTTTCATCAGTTCTCTTTATGAAGCATTTGCTACTGAAAACTTTGAAATAATCAACTATTGCTAGTTTATCTTTCCATAGCTCAAAAGGAGTCTTGTCACTATTGACTCTCAATAATGCTTTATTATAAATATGTACTACTATAGAAACTACCTCTCTTCAATATTTATTTACTATCTTGGAATCTTTTAGCATTGTCCTCGCCATCTCTTGAACTATTTTATTTTTCCGTTCAACTACTCCATTTTGTTGTGGAGTTCTGGCTGCTGAATAATGTCTCTTTATTCCATGGTCTTCACAAAACTCAATAAATTGATCTAACATGAATTATCCTCCTTGATATAATCTTAGACACTTAATCTTTAGACTAGTTTCATTCTCAACTAATGCTTTGAATGCTTTGAAATGTCTTAAATCTTCTAATTTTTTCTTTAAAAACATTACCCAAGTCATACGTGAAAAATCATCAATAAGCAACATGAAAAAAAAATTCACCTTGAGTACTTTGAGTTCTCATAGGTCCACATAGATCAGTGTGAACAAGCTTTATTATCTGAGTGGTTGAGTACTCTTTTATTTTGAACCACCTTCTAGCTTGCTTCCCATGCTGATAAGGTTCACAAAGCATGTCAAATGGCTTTGTAATCTTTGGAAGATTTTTGACTGCCTGCTTCTTTCTAATGTTGACAAGATTATCAAAATTTATGTGCCCCATTCTTCTATGCCATAGCCAACTTTCTTCAATCTGACTCAAATAACATCTTTGACCTTTGATGTCTGATAACATATATAAATTATTGCCTATTCTCTGAGCATCTGTAACCAACACATCTAAATTTTTTATTCTAATTTCAAAACCTTCTACATAAAAATTTAGTGTGTGCACCTAATCACACATTTGAATTACACTCAAAATATTATGCTTAAGACCTTCTACATACAAAACATTTTTAGTTTTAGTTTTACCATTATCCAAACTTAGTGTACCTTTTCTAGCAATTCTAGTAGTAGTATTGTCTCCAAATTTTACTTTGCCACCATTGATCTTCTTCAAAGTTATGAAATTGCTTTTATCTCTTGTCATGTGCCTCGAACATCCACTATAAATGAACCATGTATTTTCTTCATTTATTACATGCAAATTTGTTTGCACCAACATAGATTTTTTAGGTTGTTTCTTTTGCCATGAATCTTTCTGAACTTTCTTCTTGATGAATGGAGCCTTGAAAATCTGGTCCTTCTTGACTGAGTCAAACATGATTCTATAGTACTAAGTTATGTATCTAAAGTTGTTTCACTTATAATATATTTTGGCATCTTCATTAAATCTTGATAGAGGAGCAAAAGAGTTTTGACTTTTGATTGAATCTGTATGAATTTTCTTCTCCTTAATTTTAAAATTGTTAGCCCTTTTTCGACATTCTATTTTCTTATGACCATATCCATTACAATAAAAATAATAACCATAAAAATAGGACCTATTTGTGTATCTCTAACCTGATTTCCTTTTATAGCTTTGTTCCCTCTTGCCTTCTTTGTTTGAGATGTCCTCTATATTCTTAACTTCTTCCCTTTTTATTTCTTCTTTTGTAAGAGCTTTAACATAGCTCTTTCCTTTTTCCTTGTTTATGAAAGTAGTGACCTCTTCTTTCTCTTTTTCAAATCCAATACCTGTCTTATCTAGCATTGATCTTTGATTTTCTAATATCTTATTCAACATATTAGTGTTATTCTCAACTTTTGACACATTGGCTACTCTATCATTGATTGCTTTATTTGTTTTCTTAAGATCTACTTTTAAAGAAGCAATTTTAATAACATACCTTTCACATTCTTTACTTACTATTTTCAACTATGCTGTTAGATCTTCTTTATTCTTCTTGGATTTTTCAAAGTGTGTTTGTAGATCTTCAATTATTTACTTTGATTCCTTTTTATTTTTCTTGATCTAGATCTTTAATCTTTGATTCTTATTTTCAAGAGATTTTAACTCTTCTAAGGCATAAATGAGTTCTCCTTCCAGATTCACTTCAACTTCATCTTGTTATTCTTTTTGATCATCTATACTTTTTCTTGTAGAGGCATATATATGTATGGCCATGAATAAAATCTCTTCTTCTTTTGAATCATTGATTTCACTATCTTTGACTGAGCTAGGATCTTTAGAATACAAACTCTTCTTCTTGAATCCCTTCTTTAATTTACCTTTGAAATTCTTCTTGTATGTAGACTTTCCTTATTTATTGTCATCATTACCCTAATTTGGGCATTTAGCTGCACAATGTCCAATCTTTCCATAGTTAAAATATTTAAAAGGTAATTTTCCTAATATTTACCTGTGCCATTTTTGGCTTCCAAATGAATAGAGCTCCATTGTCATTTTTATCATTGCTAGAATTATCATTGATTTCTTGAATCTTAGCCTTCTCTTTCTTTGATGTCTTGAAAGCAAATTCTCTCTTTGAGGGTTTATCTTGTTCAATCCACATCTCATATGTTGTAAGAATACCATGAAGCTCATCCATATTTAGATTGGATAAATTATTCATCTCTTCAATTGCCAAAAATTTTGCATCATATCTCAATGGTAGAGATCTCAATTTTTTTTGAACCACAATTGATTCTTCTACATTTTCTCCAAGACCTTGAATCTGATTAACTATTTTATCAACCTGCAAAAGATAACTTGCTATATTTTCTTATTCTTCCATCTTCAAACTCTCAAACTATCTTCTGAAAGTCTAAAGCTTAGCTTGCTGAACCTTTCTATCACTTTTATAAATATTCTCAAGTTTTAACCAAGTTTCATGATCAAATTTACATTGCATAACTTTAAGAAATTTTGATTCACATAAACCATATAGAATAGTATTTAAATCTTTAGATTGTTTTCACTTGCCTTCTTTTCTACTGGAGTAGTTACAAGTGTTTGTGGCTCTTCATATTCATCCACTAGTACTTACCATATGTTAAATCCAAGGGGCATCAAATAATTTTTCATCCTTATAATTCAAAAAACATAATTCATCCCATCAAATAAAGGTGCCTTATTTGTATAAAATCTTTCATGTGATCCAGCCATCGTGCTTTCCCGATTTACCTTCAAGCTATAATTTTTTTTCAAAAGGAACCTGCTTTGATAACAATTGTTAAGCATGAAATATACTAAGAGGGGGGTGAATCAGTATATTATATATATTTTTACTTAATTTGACTTATTTTTTTTAACCACTTAATCACACATTCAAGATATGCAATAAAACTAAAATAATAATTTGAAACACACGAGAGAGAGAGAGAGAGAGAGAGAGAGAGAGAGAGAGAGAGAGAGAGAGAGAGAGAGAGAGAGAGAGAGAGAGAGAGAGAGAGAGAGAGAGAGAGCAAATTTTATGTGGAAATCCAAAGTGGGAAAAATTATGGAGAACAATCTCAAGTATATGAATGAACACCAACTCAAAATACAAAGTTCACAAGCACCAACTTGCAGGAGCACCAACCCCTTTTCCAAGCACCAACACAACTATTTGTGAGCACCAACCCATAGGAGCACCAACCCCTCATGTATAAAACACAACTATCTCTCAATGTTGCTTACTTAACAAATGATAGAACTCTACAATATCTCCTACTTTTCTCTCTTTAAAAATAGGTATAAACCATGCACTCTCTTGCATATTACAAATGGCTTCTCAAGGCTTTATTTATATCTTTTCAAATGACCTTTGGTCTTCACCTTTTGTGACCCTTCAATCCTCATGGAAAATGGTGCCAAACTTGCATGACCCTTCATATCCTTGCATTTGAAAAGTCATATGGTGACCCTTCATAAGCAAAAAGCATCCTTTACTCTTTTGTCTTTATCTTGGTGACTTTTCATATTCCTTAAAGTGTCCTTCATGGAAAAATGTGCCATACCTCTTTTGTCTTTACATGGTGACTCTTGGAATTCCTCAAGATGATTCTTCATGAGAAAATTCATCCCATTCCTCTTTCATCTTTTACCCCATGACTCTTTGACTTCTCCATGGGCCCTCTTTTGACTTATATGCAACCAAAAATATATTCATTAATATTAAATAAATATTAACACATATTAGCCAAGATATGAATATTAAAAATACCATAAAATGCAATGGGGCCTTTATCACAAATAATTATAGACCTTTGACATTAATGACAATATTTCCAATAATTCATATAAGAATATCCAATGGCTTGTGAGAGATAGAGTCTTTAGATCTGACAAACATGTTTTAAAGTTAGAAAGCATTTAAAGATATAATGAAGTGAGTTAGTTACAATAATCTAGCATGACAGTTGAAGAAAAAAATAGTCAATTATTTTAATGTTCCATAAACAAAAAATGGCTAATCTTAGAATCATTCATATATTGTGAATGTTGAAATCAAAGAGACTGGGGTAAAATTACAAGAGACATAGAAAAAAGAATACAAACAATTATTTTACTTGGAAGGAGAAGAGTTAAGCCATAAATGTAGAATGTATAAAGTAAAGAGACTCATCTATGTTTTTTTAATGACATGATTAAAAATGAGATCCAAATATTGTGTCAAATAGAAAATACTAAGAGATAGAAAAATAATTATGTAGAGTGTCAATTAGACATAGAAAAAGGAGGCAAAAAAGGAGTTAAGCAGAGTGTCAAATAGAAAAATCTAGAAACAAAAAGAGAGACTAAGAGGAAGAATGCACATACAAGTATTGTGCAGAGAATGAGTAGTTGTAGATCAGACTTGCAACAAAGAACATACCCAAATTTTGTTATGAATCTATTTTTTCATTAGATGGATTTATAGCTCCACATAATTATATGGTTAGTGCCATCAGTGAGGCTAAATTGGTGATTAATTAGGGGATTGGTGTCTCCTTAGGTTTTTCAACCTTAAATACATAATCAATGAGGTCATTATGAGTTGGTGCTCAGAATAAGGGATAGGTGTCTCCTTAGGATTGGTGTCCTAGAATGTAACCAGTGAGGTTCGATCAGTGAGACAAATTTTGTGAGGTTGGATTATAATAGTAGCTTTTAAAAACATTCTCACCATGTTTTTTCCCTTTGGGTTTCCATGTATAAATTTAGTGTTATGAGCTTTGATTTTGTGTATGTGATATCTTTCATTTGTTCTTTAAGCTTACATATGTTTAAGATTCATCTTAAAAGTTTTAAGAAACTAGTTTTTGTAATATAATGATTCACCCCCCCTCTTAGTAGATAGGTGTGTTCAAAAACCTAATCCAAACCATGTTATAATTAAAGAGTACACTGATGATACACACTCATCTGACCATAATTTCAAAGAAGCTCAACTATCAAAAAATTTAGAAGCATAAAGAAAGGGGAAATAATTACTTGAGTTTGCACCCCAAATGTCACACATTTTTTTTTTCTAAATTACAAGTATCAAAGCAAGCACTTAATTCCCTTCATGAATTGATAATTAATCTAATTGATGAGTCTCAAATTAAATAGCAAGAAAAGGATCCCATAGTTGAGTCACTTCCCCATATTTAAATGTACATGACTCCTAATCAAAAGGTACTTGTAGAGTCTTCACAACCTATTATGGAATAACTTCAAACATTTCCTAATCCCCATCAATTTCCTCATAAGTCCAGTCTTGTGAAGTAATCTAAATAAATTCCTTTACAACATGTTCCCATTGATTCAGAAACTATTCCTTCAAGTTCATAACTTCCTAAATCCACTATGTATGATGTGCATCAAGTCTTATATAATAGATGACAACATGTTCTAATTAATCAATAATAATTACTAATATAAAAAAAAAATAGATTATTCATATGCAACAATGTATGTCCATTTCACAGTCTAACTACCATTAATTTCAACATCCTCCACTATAATGATGTGTTGTTATTCTTCCTTCTAATCAAAATCAATACCAAATTCCATCCAACCCAAAATACAATGCACATTATTATAATATTGAACCCACTTCCCAAAATAATTTCCTCATTCAAAAATTACAAGGAATTAAAGAGACCATACCAAGGCTATAGTCCAAAAATCAGAATAGGAAATACAAGATGGATCATATATGTTCATATCCATTTTATTTTATATTTTAAATATACCTTTGCCATCTCACTATGATATTACCAAATTAGATAAATATAAAGGAAAGGGAGATCCAAGGGAGCATATGAACTTATTATTTATGGCTTGTGAGGAGGTTAGTTATGAAGTTTATCTAAACCTGCATTAGAGTGGTTCACTCATATTCCACATATTTCTATTCCAAAATTTTATGATTTATATGAAAAGTTTGTCAAACATTTTTCATACAAAATAGAGAATAAATTAACTATATTCAACCTATGTGATATAAAGCAATATTCAAGAGAAATTTTTTCTACTTATCTTCAAAAATGGCAAGCAATAGCTAGAAGATGTCCACATACACTACTAGACATTAAAATAAAAAATATATTCATGCAAAATCTAAATTATGATATTTATCTCAACCTTAGACTATAATATACACAAAATTTTGATGATGTTTTCATAAAAGGGTTATAAATATAGATATCATTGATAATTTGAGGATTGATCAAAATCTATTCTTCAAATTAGACTCTAGGTCAAGCTTCTAATCAAAATCAAAATTAGAATCAAAGTCAGAATCAAAACCAAGCGTCAACATCTAACTTAGTAAATTTGGTAGATAAAAACAAGTAGTTCAATCATACAAAAATATGGTGGGTAATGGAGTCACATAGGCAATACATGTCTAAATAGTTCAAGAATAACCAATGCATGGGGTAGCCCAATTAAAACCAATTAATTTATAGAGATAACTTCCCCTGAGAGGGCATTTTAATCGACATCCATTTTAAAAATTATGGGAACCTATTTGAAATATGTCTTGAAAACTTATAGTTGAAAATATGATTGAATAGCTAAACACAAAACCTTTTTATGAGTCTCAACCCAAATTAGATTGGTATAAGGATCATGAATATTATGAGTATCATCACATCAAAGGGCATTCCTTTCACAGATGTGTATAGCACCAAAACATCATATAAAATATGCTTGAAAGAGAGGAAATAGTGATGAATAATTCATCATCTTATAACAATGGCCAAGATATGAGAATATATAAAAAAAACACTCCCTTAGCATAATACTAATCAGAATGAACAAAGGGTAGCTATTAATCATAATTCGAATCAAGGGTCACAAAATAATAATTTTTATTACCACGCCACTCCATATGATTACAATACAATGTGATAAATTATGGAACATCATGTTGTTACTATTACTATCAATCCCCATGATTATTCCCATATTTTTTAACAAGCCAATCCCTTTATTTTAGGAGTTGGTCCATATAATTTAGGAGTTGCTTCTCCCTATGATTTTAGTCCTCAAGTTAATGCTTCAAGACACTTTTATTATGGTATTTATATTCTTAATCAAGAGTGTGCTTCCATAACTTGATGTGCCAAGATTACCATTCAAGGGCTATTCTTTTTATTTTTTGGATATTTTTGGATTATTTTACCTTGAAAATTTAAGTTGCATCATTTACATTGTTTGAATCATGGTTCGATAAGTGGAATAATGAAAGCATATTCCTCCTTAAAATTTACATGCATAATAGAAGAACAAATGATATCATTTAGAATATGGATAAATTTTCCTTCATGAGAAAAATATATACCTTACTGATTTTGGTTAATTTTAGCCTATATTTAATTAACCAAAGAGTGTCTAATGTAAATTTAAATTGTGATGTGGTGGGAATAACCCAAACACTTGTTTAAATTACTTTAGGCCCACAAGAAATTGGTATGATGATGTTTCCCAAGGAGTACTTCCAACCTCTTTTGTTTTATATGTCTTTTAGATCAAATCCAAGCTATTGAAAACATCTTATGTTGTAAGTAGTTTTTGTTTGTGTAGGATCAATATGGTTATGACAAACGTAAGAACTACGCATAAATAATATAATTTTCAGTTTTTTCAAAGAATGATCTTGAAAAAGAGTCTTAAATATCTTATGATTTTGGTGATCGCCATTTTGTGAACCTGAGTCCTTTAAAGGATCATCAAATGTAATTTTTTGGTCATCATTGAGGTCCTAAATCTTATGCTTCAAGGTAAAACACTAGTTTTAAAAATTCTCAATGCTTTGGTGATAGTCAAAATAAGTAATTGAATCATATCATTTTGGTAGAAGTCAATTCATATCAACCTATATAGGATGAGGGAGAGATATGAGGTGACACTCTATAAGCTTCATAAGTAATGAAACTATAGACTTAGGTAAGCATGCAAATTGTCTCCTTGGTGAATTAGGTAAGGCAAGTCAATTATGTTTTTGTAATAGTTTATTAGTCAATGTGGGGGGTTACATTGAAACCTTTGAATATATGTGTGAATGAACATGTGTGTGATTAGATGTAGGAAAAATGCCTCAATTATTATGTGGGTATAGTAAGTCATTTTTAGTAAATAAATTATGCTTGGTCCATTTAATAGAAATTAACACAGAGGCCATATACGGTGGCTCCACATTTTTTGATAATGTTGTTATATGTAATGTTCTCACACAAATACCATTGTATAGTGGTGATTTTTGTAATAAGTCCAAGTGTGAAATTTTATCCATAACATCATTATATGTCTTTGATATTTGTTTCATATGCTTATTTTGGTTTTATTGCTTTGGAAAAATGAACTTGAAATGATAAAGGAAAGTCTTGATGCTTGATATTATTTGAGAATACATGTTTACAACCAAAGGTAATAACATTTACATTGTGTGTTATATATTGAATAATATCTTAAAAAGTAGACAATGTTATATCACCTAATTTCTAGGTATCATGTAATGCTTCATATAAGATATCGTTATAGATAGTAGATTGCTTTAAAAGTTTAAAGATTGAAATTTTTGCATATGTATTGCCCAATTTATCAATAAGGCCACTTCCCATGAGTTTAGGTTTAGAAGTCACTTGTTATATTATATTACAAAAATAATTTGAAATGTGTATTAATGGATACTGTTGATTTAAAACTCTCTCCTAATATTGACTAATATGCTTATTCCATTAACTGATAGGTCTGATTAATTAATAACAAACCACAATTATAATCATAAATTGGATCCCAAAATAGGCTATAGATGCATCCATATTACACATTACACATAGTTGTAATAACATTAAATATAATTTTAAACCTTTGAATAGTTTTCTAAATAAGAAATTAGAAATAAACAATAGAGAATCATTAAGCCCTATATAAATATCTAGGTTTTGGGGGACTAAATGTTGAGTAATCTAAAATTTTAACCCTAAATTGAGACCAATCAATATAGTTAGGGTTAAGAACATATAAATGAATAATAAAAAGGGTGATAAACATATCTATATCAAGTCAATTAACTACAAACTCATATAAACAATATTCTAACTTTAAATATTGAGATATACAAAAAATAGTAAGCACAACTATTGATTGATATAACAATAAATGAACTATTGAAAAATTTTGACCCTTGGTCAAATTAAGTCAACCCCATATATATTCAAACTTACTATGGGGTATTGCTAGGTCATACACATGGTCATCAAGGTTACTTAATATCTTTTACCTTAGTATTTTGTGTCATCTATCTTAATTTTCCTTTAGGTCACCTTTTGGTCATTCCAAGAAAGTTGTACATAATTTTCATGAAATGAAAAATGTAAAAGTGTTCTCTAACATCCAAGGTGTCATTTAAGTGTCAAGATTTAGTTTAAAATTGAATAAATGTAGGTTTAACATGGATTCAAGAAGATGACAATAGTTTCTAGTAGTTAAAGGCATTTATACAACCTAAAAGGTACACTTGGCATGTGGGAAGGCATAGGAGTATCCCTTCAGATATCAAAATTCCATATCTATGCTTAAGAAGTTATGATAGGTTAAATTTTTTCAAAAATAGATCTCTTTATCACTTTACTCTCTTGAGCAAGTCAAATAGGTCAACCGGTTTTCTATTAGTATGGACAGGAAGGAAGGTGTTGGACTGAATGTGTTTGGGAGAAGTTAATAACTTTCATTCACTTCCTTTTAATGTAAATAGTTACTAACTTGGTGTATTTTTCTTTATGAAAAATCACTAAGATTGTTGATGATTATAAATTGCCTACACATCCCCATTGCCTCTAGCTTTTTTATCTTTTTGCAGTTGTCTAATGATTATAAGTGTTGTATGTGTACTTGAAAATTGTGACCATCCTTTTCTTATGGGTTTTAAACTAAATTTCATGTGTGAATGTGGATCTATATGTAAGATCAATCCATTATGATATATATGCATAACTATCAATGGTCTGCAGATAGTTATTTTTAGGTGTGTTAGGTGTGGTGCTTTATCCTCTCATAGTGGCTTCAGATCAAAGGAATTGTTAAGGTGTGGAGCTAAAAGCTTCACCAAGTGAGAAAATTTGATAGTTACAGGTTTACATAGTCATCAACGTCGGTCAGGAGCGACCGACATCGGTTAGGAGCGATCGACGTCGGTCAGGAGCAATTTAAGAGATGTCGGCGTCGGCAGGGATCAGCTGACGTCGGTCACAGGCAAATAGGTAGGAACTGACGTCGGTTACTTGTGCATCCAAAAAGCTATTTCTATGGACAAAACCGAGTGTTTGCATGTTAGGATTAAGTGATAGTCGTAAGTCCGCATCTCTATTATTAGTAAGACTATTGTAGAGCCCTTGTTTAAGAGGCATAACTATTGGTTGTAAATGCATGCTCAAGTTTCCTAATTATTATATAATAAGATAGATCTTCTTAGCTTATTGTAATGTATGAGTAATGTTGAAGAATAGTACAGAATTATATATGTGAATCAATCCAGGTTGTTGGAGTTGATTGTAATTAAGAGAAAGAGCTCTTGAGGGAAAGAGATCTAGAGAGAGATCTGTACATCTGAGAGAGGTGTGGAATAAAAGTAGTTTCTTCAATTGTATTCCTTCTGTAAAAATTTTAATACAAGTTTTCAGGGTGGTTTCTTGTATCTCTTGTTCTTTGTTATTTTTTGATTCTAGTTACTTATCATTCTGGTTAATTCCACTTTTATTGCTTTCATAAGTGTAATAAACATTGTTGGTTGATCCCCAATAAGTGGCATCAGAGCTCAAGTTCACTAACAGGTGGTTCAAATCAGGTTAGTGTGTATTGATTACAGGGTACTCACAGGGTTTCTACAGGGATTTCTGTTTGAGTGGGAGAAGCAATGGTAGAAGAAAGTAAACTGAGAATGGAGAAGTTCAATGGCAAAAATTATCAACATTAGAGAATGTAGATAGAGGATTATCTGTATCAGAAAGATCTATACTTACCGTTAGGTGGGATTGCAAAGAAGCCCACAGACATGGATGATGAAGAATGGGAAGTTCTTGATAGAAAGGCTCTGGGGTCTATAAGACTGAGTCTGGCATCTACTGTGATATCTAATTTATCACAGGCAAAGACAATGGTAGAGTTAATGACTACTTTAGCAAATTTGTATGAAAAACCCTCAACTTCTAATAAGGTATATCTTATGAAGCAGTTATTTAATTTGCGTATGTAGGAAGGTGGATCTGTATCTAATCATCTAAATGATTTCCATGGAATTATAAATCAATTAAGTTCAGTTAATATAGTGTTTGATGATGAAATTAAAACTCTTTTAATATTATGTTCTTTGCCTGAAAGCTGGCATAACTTAGTAATGGTAGTTAGTAATATTGCATCTGCTTCAAATATTTTGAAAGTAGAGGATGTTGTTAGTGTTATCTTGAATGAAGAAACTCACAGGAAAAGCACAGAGGAAACATCAGGGAATGCTTTAAGTTTTGAGAGCAGGGGAAGGCAAAAAGAGAAGAGCAAGAAAGGGAGATCAAGGTCTAAGTCAAAGGTGAGAGGTAGATCCAAATCCAAAAATGGAAGGAAGCCACAATGCTGGAATTATGGAAAGATGGGGCACATAAGTAGAGATTGCTGGTTAAAGCCTAAGGAGGACAATCAACACGAAGGAAAAGAAGAAGCAAAGGTTGCAGGTATTGCACAAGATGCTTTAATATTCTCTTTTCATAATAATATAGAATCTTGGGTTTTAGATTCTGGTGCATCTTTTCATGCTACCCCTAATAGAGAATATTTTAGTGACTATGTCCATGGAGATTTTGGAATAGTGTATTTAGGGGATGATGAGCCTTGTAAAATTATTGGCAAAGAAAAAGTGCAGCTGAAAATGCAGAATGGCAACACATGGGTGTTGAGAGATGTTATGCATGTTTCTAGCTTGAAGAGGAATTTGATTTCTATAGGAAAGTTAGGGGATGAGGGTTGTACAGTAACTCTCACAGCTGAATCCTGGAAGGTGACCAAGGGTGAACTTGTAATGGCCAAAGGTAAGAGAGTAGGTACTCTCTATTTATGTAATTGTGTTACTAATAATTATCCTTCTATATTATCTACTTCAGATGTGGATGCAAAATTGTGGCACTCTAAGCTCGGCCACATGAGTGAGAAGGGAATGTCTATTCTTAAGTCAAAAGGTAAGCTTTCAGATTTGAAAAGCATATATCTGGATTTTTGTGAGCACTGTATTTTTGGAAAATAAAAGAGAGTGAGTTTTCTCAACACTGGGTCAACAAAGAAGAAGCATAATTTGCAGCTTGTTCACACAGACGTGTGGGGACTGGCTCAGGTTGCTTCTATTGGAGGATCACATTACTATGTTTCATTCATAGATGATGCTACAAGAAAGGTATGGTTCTATTGTATTAAGAAGAAATCTGATATATTTGAGACTTTTAAGATTTGGAAAGCTATGGTTGAGATTGAAATAGGTAGAAGATTGAAGTGCCTGAGATCTGACAATGGTGGTGAGTTTTACATCTATAAGTTCAACTGGTATTGTTATATGCATGGAATACATAGGTAAAGGATGGTTCCAAAGACACCTCAGCAAAATGGAGTTACTGAAAGGATGAACAGAAAAATTATAGAGCATGCAAGGTGTATGAGATTGCATGCTAGTTTGCCCTTAGAGTTTTGGGCAGAAGTTGTTGACACTGCAGTGTACCTAATTAATAGAGGACCCTATACAGCTCTAGATGGTGGAATTCTAGAAGAGGCATGGACAGGTAAAAAGGTAGATCTCTCATTTCTCAAAGTTTTTGGTTGTGAAGCCTTTGTGCATGTTGATAAGGAAAATAGAAAGAAGCTGGATGCTAAGTCTATGAGGTGCACATTTATTGGCTATGACTCTGATGATTTCAGATTTAGGTTTTGGAATCTAGGAACTAACAAGATAATTAGGAGCTGTGATGTTATTTTCAATGAAAAAGTGATGTATAGTGATTAGCTGAGGAAGCCGAATCAATTTGGGCAGAGCAATGGAGAATTGGATGAGGTGACGGTTCAAAATGAGCTCGTGGGAAAAATTAATCACAAAAATGAAAACACAGAGACTGACGTTAGCTAGGCAAGAACTGATGTCAACAGGACAGAAACCGATGTCGATCATATAGTGACCGACGTTGGCCAGGAAGGAACTGACATCGGTCAGATAGAACCGACGTCGGCCAGTTACAGGCCTGGAAGTGATCGAGGTCAGTCATTGTCAGAGAATTTGGGCAGATAGCGTGTTGTGAATGAGTCTCAAACACCCATCAGGAGGTCAGAAAGGGTAAGTAAACCTCCAATTCGATATTCCCCTTCATTATTCTATTTATTACTAACTGATGGTGGAAAACCAGAGAGTTTTGAAGAAACAATATAGGTAGAATCCAAGGATCAATGGGAGCATGGCATGGTTGAGGAAATGGACTCCTTGAGAGAGAACCAAACATGGGATTTGGTTAAGTTGTCAGCTGGTAAGAGGACACTAAAGAATAGATGGACCTATAAATTGAAGGAAGGTGAGAACGGATAGATGAGATATAAGGCCAAGTTGGTAGTGAAAGGATTTGCACAAAAACTAGGTATTGATTTTGGTGAGATTTTTTCTTCTGTTGTTAAAATGACTTCTATACAGACTGTATTATCTTTAGTTGCTATTGAGGATTTACATCTTGAGCAGCTTGATGTTAAGACAATGTTTCTTCATGGAGATTTGGATGAAGAAATATATATGGAACAACTGGAAGGATTTGAGGTCAAAGGTAAGGAGAAGTTAGTGTGCAGATTGAAGAAAAGCTTGATGGCCTCAAGCAAGATCTTAGACAGTGGTATTTGAGATTTGACAGGTTTATGACTGAGCATGGCTACAGTTGGGGTCAATCTGACCATTGTGTGTATTTTAAGAGATTGAATAATGGCATATATATTATTATGTTATTGTATGTAGATGATATCCTGGTTGCAGGATCACACATGCAGGATATCTCTGAGCTGAAGGTGAAATTAGCTCAAACATTTGCCATGAAGGATTTGGGAGTAGCAAAGAAATTCCTTGGCATGAGCATTAAGAGAGACAGGAAAAATCACAAGTTGATTTTGTCTCAAGAGGATTATGTGAACAAGGTGTTGAAATGGTTCAATATACAGGATGCAAAACCGGTAAGCACACCTTTGGATAGACATTTTAAGTTGAGTAAAGAACAATGTCCTAATTCATATGATGAGGTAGAGTACATTAGTAGAGTTCCATATTCTTTCGCAGTAGGGAGTTTAATGTATGCAATGGTTTGTACTAGACTAGATATTGCCCAAGCAGTGGGAGTTGTAAGTATATGGCCAATCCAGGGAAAGAGCACTGGAAAGTAGTTTAGTGGATCCTTAGATATCTGAGAAGAACCAGCAGTAGGCATTTGTGCTATGGAGGTTTAGATACTTCTCTACATGGTTATGTAGATTCAGATATGGCAAGTGATTTGGATGGCAGGAGGAGCACCACAGGATATGTTTTCACTGTTGGTGGAACGACGGTTAGCTGGATAGAAGGTTGTTGCCTTGTCAACTATAGAAGCAGAGTATATTGCAGTCACAGAGGCTAGTAAAGAGATGATATGGATGACATAGTTCATGGAAGAGCTAGGAAAGGAGCAAGAGAGTTGCAGATTATACAGTGATAGTCAGAGTGCAATTCATTTGGCTAAGAATTCAGCCTTTCATTCAAGAACAAAGCATATACAACTTAGGTACCACTTCATAAGATAGGTATTGGAGGATGGTGAGTTGAAGCTAGAGAAGATCTATACAAATAAGAATCCTACTGATATGTTAACCAAGCCAGTTACAAAGGAGAAGTTGAATCTTCATTCAACTTCTGTTGGTCTTCATGATTGAGTTGAAGATGGAGGAGCTAGAAGATGTTGCTGTACAGGTACTGGTGCAGCTGTTTATCTCCAAGTGGGAGATTGTTAAGGTGTGGAGCTAAAATCTTCACCAAGTGAGCAGATTTGATAGTTTCAAGTTTACACAGTCACCGGCATCGGTCAGGAATGACCAATGCCGATCAAGAGCAGTTTAGGAGATGCTGGCATCAGCAGGGATTGGCTGACATTGGTCATAGGCAAACAGGCAAGAACTGACGTCGGTTACTTGTGCATCTAGAAAGCTATTTCCATGGACAGAATTGAGTGTTTGCATGTTAGGATTAAGTGATAGTCTTAAGTCTGCATCTCTATTATTAGTAAGACTATTTTAGAGCCCTTGTTTAAGAGGCATAACTATTGGTTGTAAATGCATGCTCAAGTTTCCTAATTATTATATAATAGGATAGATCTTCTTAGCTTTTTGTAATGTATGAGTAATGTTGAAAAACAGTATAGAATTGTATATGTGAATCAATCCAGGTTGTTGGAGTTGATTGTAATTGAGAGAGAGAGCTCTTGAGGGAAAGAGATCTAGAGAGAGATCTGTACATCTGAGAGAGGTGTGGAAGAAAATTAGTTTCTTCAATTGTATTCCTTCTGTAAAGAGTTTAATACAAGTTTTCAAGGTGGTTTCTTGTATCTCTTATTCTTTGCTATTTTTTGATTCTAGTTACTTATCATTCTGGTTAATTCCACTTTTATTGCTTTCATAAGTGTAATCAACATTGTTGGTTGATCCCCAACATGAATACACTTATCTTACCTCCTCTCTAAGCATGGTGATGGTTTAGGTAAATTAAACAAACCAATAGAGGTCTTAAGGCTTTAAGACTATGTGGAGTTGAAGATGGTTCATATACACAGTCATAATTCAATATAATAACAACCTATAGGACTGTGTATAAGGTCTGAGATAGAATGTTGAAAATGCTCTATAGGTGTGTGGATTTAATTGAGGCCTTTAACTAGGATTCAAAAAAATAAGGAATTTATTATATAAATGATGAGGCCAATACACACATCCAGATCTAAATCCATGTTTATAGGGTTAAAATGGGACTCATTACCTTAATATCTCCAGAAAGGGATTTTGCCTTGTATAGTGATATCTTGTGGTGAGAATCTATGAGGTCTAAATAAGTTTTGTGTCTCCATTCTTGCATCTTGGACATATTAGTAACATGTAAACATGATAGGAGGTGGATTTGGTCAAGTTAAGATAATCTAAAGGAGTTCCCCATTTAGGAAAGTTTTTAATGAATACATTCAGTAGAATACAGTCTCATTTGAGCTTACATGAACCTATAACTTGCAGTGACCTTTATTTTATTGAGGATAATGGTGTGAGAACATGATATCAAATCATGAGATAGGTTCACCCATGTATGTAATTTCCTAATAGATCTAGTAGAAATAAAGGGATAAGGATATGCATGCATATGATCACCTACAAGAACCTCATGATAGTGCATTGAGTTAAATAAGCTTGTAACAATAGTGATAATGTAGAATAAAGAATTGTGCTTAGTTCCAAGGCATGATTTGGGTCTATTCAAGTATGAAATAGTGATAGTGGCATAAGGAGAGATGAAAGTGTGTAAAATAAATGTTAATACTTGAATAGTCACCTACATGAACTTATTGACATCACTTAGAGTCTAGTTCATACATAAACTAGCCTAAACCCATAGAAAAAAGCAGACTTGGGTAGTGATCAAAACACGAAGTGAATTAATATGTAACCAATTATATAAGGGTGGTGTAAATTTACATGTGTATCTCAAACAACATCAAAATATATAGGAATTATTTGAATTCTTCCAAGTTACCACCTACAAGTGACACAATACATAGTCATAGACTAGCTTGGCTAATGGGGGTGCAAGTTAGTTTGGCATGTAGTGATACAAGGTGGATGGTCATGTTGAATACATTATCAGAATAATAATATCATGTTACTTGATATTATAAGAATAAAATATAATTATTAACAAACATGTTTCCAATATCAATCTATAGTCCACCATGAACTCATTTCTCACCTTGGTTAAACATGAAAATAACTATATTATCTCATTCATCATAGGTAGTCTAAGTGAGACAATGAGAAGGAGAAGTGACTACCTCGTGAGATAGTGATCAAGGTAGCTTGGAAACTTCTAAGGTCTAATTGATGGAGTGGAAGGAAAGGAGGTTATAAAAAAGTGTCCTACATCCTCTGAAATACATCTCCATAAGCAATTACAAGCCACTTAGGTGACAAGTGTGAGGACAGACCTTGAGGACTAGTGATGAATGATTCTAGGCAGTGAATGACAAGTAACAAGGATGAATTCATTAGTTTGATAGGCATAGATAAATTACATTGACTTCTTCTCCACATTCTCATGTCATATTTTATGTGTCAAGGATACCTATGGTAGTTTTAGACAATAAAGTGAACCCCTCACCATCATGAAGGTTGTTTCAAAGCAACACAATGAAGAATTCAATGCCAACTTGAGGAAGGTGCTCTATTTGATATTGACACATGTTCATGACATATTCCTTACTTCATTTCCAATCCATTCCATTGCATTTTAATTATTTCTCATAGTTTGACACTTGGTCTTGTGATCCTTAATCTCCATTTCTTCTCTCTCCTTTTCTAAGTTTTATATATTCAAGCCTTTTTGGATTTGTAATGGATCCATAATTGGTATGATGAAGCCCTACTAGTTTTGACACCTCATTTTACTTTGAATAAAGTTTTTAAAAGTTTATTAATTCTCTCAAATCTCTTACCTAAGTGTGTTAAGAGGTATGTGTGGTTGACAAGTGATGATTATGTTCTCTTTGCTTCCATTTTTGCTCTTACATGTTTGTGTGAGTGATATCTCTTCTAATAGGTTTCATAAAGTGTATTGTTTTTTAAGTGTGTATTGAAGTGTGAGAGGTAATAGTAGTGTCTTGTATCAAACCTTATTTTCACCCACCTCTAGATAGGCATAACAATATACCTCTATGAGAAATACTTATGCTAGGACATAGAGTTGAATTCAGTTTGAGTAGTCTTCTTTCTTAAGTACATATGTAAGTGTGTTGTGTGGAGTTATCTTGGTGTATAACCTCATTAACATAGGTTTATTTTACATCTCCTTCTTTCCTTTTCACCCCTAATAGTGATTATCTTAGTATAGTGTGAGTATTAAGGATAGATCAAAGGAGCTAGCCCTTTTAAACCTAGAGATCTATCTCTTGTAGTGGCTTGTCTATGAGGAATATAGATCCATGTTATCCTAAAATTGAGAAGGTATAATTGACTTCTCTAGGGTGGAATTTTAA
Source organism: Torreya grandis (assembly GCA_037957365.1). Lineage (NCBI taxonomy): Eukaryota > Viridiplantae > Streptophyta > Pinopsida > Cupressales > Taxaceae > Torreya > Torreya grandis. The sequence goes on from JARHVA010000844.1 coordinate 3,380,015, forward strand.
GCTATAATAGTTTTATCACACCTAGCGGGACATGAATTCCATGAAGGTTGTTCAAGGTAGATACTGGCTTTGACAATAAGGAGATGTTACAATCTGCTTCTTGCAGTATTTGGAAACTCCAAAGTTTCAATCTTGGTTTCATACTAGTGCACTCTTTCATGCCTAAGGTAAACATAAGGTATCTCACCAAAGGCATAACTTTTTAATTTCAATAGCTTTCTCCTTACTCTTTCCAAGCAAGTATATTTAAAAACACCCATCCCTATACAAAGAGGTCATAACTTACTCATAAGACAATGAAAAATTTATTGATTCCCCCATTGTTGTAAAGTCATAAGGCCATCATGGCAAGGAACCATCATTTTGTTACCTTCAATGGATATATCCTTGTAATGATTTAACAATATGATTATCTCCCTATATTTGCCCTCAAAAGTGTTCCATCATACATCATGAGTCTTCTATCACACCCATTAAGCATATAAGAAATATTTATAAATTTTGCAACATCCATCACATCATAGAGGAGAACACTGTAATCAGGTCATTAGCTATATCCTTTAAATAAAAATATCTTGATTGGTATGAAACATTGGCACCTAAATCAATCATAACTTGGGATGAGTTGGGAGATGCATTGAGAAGAAGATTTGAGGAAAAGTGTGAAAACTTATCACTAATGGAGCAACTGACCACCATTAGGAGAGCACCTCAATAATTCATTCAAGGCTTCAACACAAGATTTTAGAATACATGGGATAGAATCCCAATCTTGGTAAGACCAACAACTCACCATGCTTTTATTTACTACCTTAAATAATTTGACAATGATATTTTAATGATGATACAATCTATGGGAGGCGACACTCTACCTAATGCCTATGAGGTGGCCATTAAGGTAGATAATTATTTGATTCAGGTTGATAATATTACCCCAAGACCTCCCATGCCCCTATTTACTTATTTTCAAACCACTACATCTATTATTGCTCTTATTCCTTAACCCAAACATAAGTTTATTTCCCCTAGCCAACCAAGCAAACCTAATGAGGCAAAAAGGATGAGATCTATGGAATAAAATATCTTAGGTTTAGAGAGGATCATTTAGTAGTAGAAAGTTAAGCCTTTAAAAAGTCACTATCATACTAATCAATCCTACCCCAACTACCAAGGCAATAGACGTCCTTTCTAAGATCATTCCCAAGGTCAAAGACATCTAGTCCAATCATATCCATATGGTGGATAACCCAATACTCTTTATAACTCAAGGAAACTAGTGCCTACTCTAAACAATATTTCCCAAGAGCATTATAGTTAACCTTAATTGGATCAACCTTATAATCCATCTCCTTATGTCAATGAGATTTTCAACCAAACCTTCATGGAAATTTGGGAACTATGCCAAATATGACTCAAGATGAAGTAACAAATGGAGGAGTGATTGATGGGAAAAGTGCTCAAGTGGGGTCTATATTGGTAAATAGGTATTAAGATGACTCATGTATAGTAAATCATCAATTGCAGTCAAGCATTGATATGATTTCAATAGCTACAAATACAAGGAGGAAAAGGAAGGTAGTTGAAAAAGTTCAAGGGGATACTAATGGTTCTCTAATGAATATTTAAACAAGTACAACACCAAGTATGTGTGATTTCATTCCAAATTCACAAGTAAGTCAAAGAGATCAGAATGTTAGGAATTTTTTCATACCTTATAATTCTCAAGGTGTAAGTAGTATGATCGCTACTAGTGGACATAAAAAATTGGTGGTCCTTTTATTAACATAATAGAGAAAATTAAGAGGTATCATGTGAATGTATTAATGTGGGATACATTGGAATTACTTGGACAAGTATACCTATTTCAAGAGGATTTATCCAAAATCAGTTTGACAACTAAACATCCTAGCTAAAGAGAGGCAACCTTGACAAACACCATGAAGCCAAGTGAAGGGTAGTCAAGCAAAGTTGAAAAGGTAGATAAACCTCCTCTTTTATATCTATCCATCATTATTGTATATGCATTGGTACACAATTTTATTATTGATAGTGGAGTTATAACTTATGTCATGATCAAGTAAGTAGCTGACAAACTAAACTTGAAGTATGAAGCCCATGCCAAATGAGTACCACAATTGGATTGGTTAGTTGTCAAGACCAATGGCATAATCAAAGGTTTGTAAATCATTATCCATGCTTGTCCTAACTTCACCATTTCTTAGGATGTTGTAGTGGTAGATGTGCCTCCTTATTTTGCACTTTGTTTATCTATAAATTTCATTGCTAAAATTGGAGGTTATCTGATTTCAGACTGGTCCTACATGTGTTTTAAGACTAGAGATGGTGCAAGAGTGACAATCAAGTCTAAACCTATTTCTAGTTTTCATGTTGAACCTTATGTGCCTTACACTTCTAACATGAATTTTAATATTATTGAATAAGATGATTGAGCCTCTAACTCTCTTTGATGGCATATCTAATTTTTATCTTGATGAGTGTGGAGCTGAGCAAAGTGGTTTTGAAGAAACATGCCTTGGTACTTATGTTCTTCATGAAGATTATGATGGATTCCTTAAGGTAGATCATGATAGCATCTTAAAACTAGTTGAATTGGGAAACAACTATATTTTACACATGAGTGGTGGTGTGTTTATCCCAACTATATCAAAACATGATAGTCTTAGTGAGTAACCCATTTTTCCTGCAAAAGAAGAGAACATTCATGAACATGAACATCATGAAGACTAAGATGACATATGGTAGAAATTCATTGCCATTATTAAGGAATTTGAGGAGGTTAATAGACCTTTAGTCCTTTAAAGTGAGTTTAGGCCTAATGCTAAGGTCAATCATGTTCTATATGAACACAAGGAAGAGCCTGGGATCTCTATCAAGCAAGAAGCAACCTTGGTAGGCCAAGATGTGTTTAATGAGCATAAGGAAAATTTTGAAGTCTCAATTGAGTAGGAAACAACCTTGGTATAATATGAAGTGTTTAATGAGCCCAAGGAGGATGGTCTTGATAAATTACAATAGTAGACATGTATTGTTTCAAATGTACCTAAAGTTGAAAATGTTGTGGTGATCTCCAATATTCAGTTTAGAAGGTATCAATTGAACATGATATAAGTCAAGTCAACTGAAAATACAAAAACGTCCCTTAGTGAGATAGATAGAGTGTTCTGGAGTACTAAAAATGATAAACTTGAAAATAATAGAATACCTAATCATGGTAAGTCACTTGAATATCTCCACAAACAAGTTTTAATTGACAAGTATGAACTATATGAGGATCTAATTTCTTGAATAAATAGTGATGCAAGAGGAATTATCTTTGACCCTAGTTAAATCAATGAAGAAATTTCTTCACCTCAAGTGTTTTGAGGTATTATACATACTAGGATAGGCATGTTTGATTTCAATTGGTTTGTGTTTTCCTTAAGTGTTCATGAGAACACAAGTGTGATTTTGTTTCTTGTCCTATTGATTGCTTCCTTTTTGTGTGTGGTGTCTTTGGTGTCTTTTTAAAGGCTTGTTAGTGTCAAGAATAATGTATAAGTGACTCCATTACCCAAAGATAGGAGTAGGCAATTGGTCCTTAGCATAGAAATCTTTCTACCCCTAGGATATTACCAAAATGTTGACCAAATGTGACCCTTGGTAAAATTAAGTCAACCACCTATGTATTCAAAATTACTATGGGGTCTTAATAGGTCATAAACATGGTCATCAAGGTCACTTAATATGTTTCACCTTAGTCTTTTATGTCATTTATCTTAATTTTCCTTTAAGTCACCTTTTGGTCAATCTAGGGGAAGTTGTATGTAATTTTCATGAAAGGAAACATGTCAAAGTGTTATCTAATGTCCAAGGTATTAGTTGAGTGTTAGGAGTCAGTTTAAAACTAAAGAAATATAGGTTCAACATAGATTCAAGAAGATAATAGTAGTTTTAGGTAGTTAAAGGCAATTGTATAACCTAAAAGGTACACTTGGCACATGGAAAGGCTCAAGAGTGTCCCTTTAGATCCACAAAGTCCATCTCCATGCTTAAGAAGTTATGACAGGGATAAATTTATAAAAAACCAAGCTCCTAATCCCATCACTCTCTTAAGAAATTCAAAGAGGTCAATCGATTTTTCGTTAGTATAGATAGGAGGGAAAGATTTGGATTGAATGAATTTCAAAAAAGTTATTATACTCATTAAATTATGTTTCATGGCAATAGTTTCTAGTTTGGTGTACTATGCTCTATGAACAATCACTAATATTGTTGATGACTCTAAACTACTTGCACATCCCCATGGCCTTTGGCTTTCTTATATTTTTGTAGTTGTCTGATGCTTTTAAGTGTTGTATGTGTACTTGTAGAGTGTGACCATAATTTTTTTTTGGTTTTCAAACTAAATTTCATGTTGAATGTGGATCTATATGTAAGATCACTCCATTGTGATAGATATTCATAACTATTAATGGTCTGTAGATAGTTATTTTTAGGTGTAGTGCTTTGTCCTCTCACATTGGCTTCAAATCAAATTAATACACTTATTTTACCTCCTCTATGAGCATGGTAATGGTCTAGGAAGATAAAATAGACCAATAGAGGTATTAAGGATTTGAAACTAGGTGGATTTGAAGATAGTTCATATACATAATCATACTTAAATATAATAACAACCTATAAGACTATGTAGGAGATATGAGATAGAGTGTTGAAAATGCTCTAGAGGTGTGTGGATTCAATTGAGGCCTTTAACAAGGCTTGATAACATCAAGGAAGTCATTTTATGAATGGTGATTCTAATACACACAACCAAATCTAAATTCATGTTCACAAGGTTAAAATGGGACTCATTACCTTAATACATCTAAAAAGGGATTTTACCTTGTACATTGTTATCTTATGGTGAGAATCTATGAGGTATAAGTTTTGTGTCTCCATTATTGAAGCATGGACATAATATTAACATGTAAACATTATAGGAGGTGGATTTGGTTCGGAGAAGATAATTTAAAGGAGCTCCCAATTCAAATAAGTTTTCACTAAATACATTCAGTAGACTACAGTCTCATTTGAGCTTGCATGAACCTATAACTTGAAGTGACTTTTGGTCTATTTAGGATAATGGAGTGAGAACATGATATCAAAGCATGAGATAGGTTCACCAATGTATGTAATGGACTAATATACCAAGTGGAAATAAAGGGATAAGGAAAATCAAGCATATGATCACCTATAAGAACCTCATGATAGTGCATTGAGTCAAATGAACTTGGAACGACAAAAAAAATGTAGAGTAGAGAATGGTGATTAGTTCCAAGGCATGAGTTGAGTCTACTCAAGTATAAAATAGTAATAGTGACCTAAGAAGATATAAAATGGTGTAATTATAATTATAAGACCTGAATAGTCACCTACAAGAACTTCTTGACATCACCTATAGTCTAGTTCATACATAAACTAGCCTAACCCCATAGAAGAAGGTAGATTTAGCTAGTAATAAAAATATAAAGTGAATGAATATGTGTAACCAATTGTATAAGGGTGATGGAAATTTACATGTGTCTCTTAGAAAATATCAAAAAATTTAAGACTTCTTTGAATTCTTCCAAGTAGCCACCTACAGGTGACATAATACACAGTCACAGACTAGCTTGACTAATGGGGGTGCAAGTTGGTTTGGTATGTAGTGATACAAGGTGGATGATCACATTAAATAAATTATTAGAATAATAATATCATGTTACTTTAGATTATAACAATCAAATATAATGATGAATAAATAGGTTTCCAATATCAGTCTATAGTCCACCAAAAACACTATATACAGTCATCAGACCTAGTGAGCAAGTTTTGAGTAATTTAATGTTTGAAGGGTCTAGAGTTATGATAAAGTTATAAAACTTGATAAAAATTATCATCAATACATAATATTACTCCTCATAGTCTCCTTAAGGCCAATAAAATAGGGGATATTCCCTCTATTTTATCTTAGATAAAGGGCACTCTTTAAGTAAGAAAATCTATAGACATGTTTCATGGGAGCATGAAAAGATGAGTGAAAGATATTGAGTGACTATGGGATGTTTTATAAGGTCTAATTTAAGAGTAAAATATATGTAAAATGACTTAAAACCATTGGTGACCCTCATAAGGGTCAAATACATATATACAATCAGGCATATTAAGCCTAAAACTAGGCCTAAGCCCTAAAGGTGCCTCATTTGATCCATATGAATATATGATACTTAAAATACTTTTGAAGACATCAAGGGAAGATTTTATGATGTATAAAATCCATTGGTTTGCATAAAAACATTTAAAATTGTTTAATTTGGCCTTAATTCCTATTAGGCCTACCCAGAATACACTATAAGAACTTGAAGTCCATGTTCTTTCACTCACACCTATACAAACGAGCTGCATGAGTCATAAAGGAGTTAGGGATAGTTGAATTGGTATATAAAATTATTTAATTTTGGATTTTCAATGTCTAAATTTTATGAACAATCATTAACAGTCTAGGAGACCAAAAACCCTCCTAAAACCTTTTCTTGGACCCGATGGAGAAGAAACAAATGGAGATGAATATAGGAGGGGTAAAATGACCATGAAAGTGATTGGAACATGTTTATAACTCCCTCAAGATCTGTGACATCCACTTTTGTTAGACTGTCACTTGTATAGATAGGGGTAATACTAAGTTTCTTATAGGATTTGAGTTATTCTTCAAGTCAAAAGGAGGACGAACAAGTGAGTACCATTATGTGAGATATTTATAGAATTTTAATAAATTATAAAATTAATTTATCACCTTGGTTAAACATGGAAATATCTCTGCTATCCTATTCATCATAGGCAATCTAAGTGAGATAGCATGAAGAAGTGACGACCTAGTGAGATAGTGATAAAGGTGACTTATAAAATTTTGAGGTCTACCTAATGGAGTGGAAGGAAAGGAGGTTATAAAAAATTGTCCTACATCCTCTTCAATTCATCTCCATAAGAAACTATAAGCCACTTAGGTGACAAGTGTGAGGACAGATGTAGAGAACTAGTGATGAATGACTAGAGGTAGTGAATGATAAGTGACAAGGATGAATTCATCAGTTAGGGAGGTGTAGATGAATTAGATTTAATTTTTATCCACCTTCTCATATTATATAATATTTTTCAAGGATTCCTATGTCACTTTTATACAATCAAGTGACTCCCTCACCATCATGAAGGCAGTTTTAAAGCAAGACAATGAAGAGTTTTATGCCAACTTGAGGAAGGGGATCTATTTGAGATTGAAAAATGTTAATTATATCTTCATAACTTATTTTACACTTCATTCCATGTAATTTTAACTATTTATCATATTTTTACACTTGGTATTGTGACCCTTGAGATTCACTTCTTCTCTCTCCTCTTCTAAGTTCTATATATTCAAGCCTTTTTGGCTTTGTAATGGATCCACAATTGGTATGGCAAAGCACTTATAGTTTTGACACCTAATTTTCATTTGAATAAAGTTTTATAAATTTTATTCATTCTATTAAATATCTTTCCTATGTGTGTTAAGTGGTTTGTGTGGTGGAAAAGTGATTAATATGCTCTCCTTGTTTCCATTTCTTCTCTTGCATGTTTGTGTGAGTGATATCTCTTCTAAAAGGTTTCATTAAGTGTATTATTTTTTAATTATATCTTAAAGTGTGATAGGGAATAGTATTTTCATGTATCATATCTTATTTTCACCCACCTCTATATAGGCATAGCAATATACCTCTATGATAAATACTTATGCTAGAAGGACATAGAGTTGAATTCAGTTTGAGTAGTCTTATTTTTTAAGTGCAAATGTAAGTGTGTTATGTGGAGTTATTTTGGTGTATCACCTCATTTTCATAGGTTTATTTTATGTATCCTTATTACATTTTCACCCCTATTAGTGATTATCTTAGTGTAGCATGAGCATTAAGGATAGATCAAGGGAGCTATCCCTTTCAAACCTAGAGATCTATCTCTTGTAGTGGCTTGTCTATGAGGAGAGATAGTTCCATGTTATCCTATAATTAAGAAGGTATACTTGACTTATATAAGGTGAAATTTTAGGATATAATATGAACACAATATTACTTAGCTGTTAAACTATGTGCATGTAGATTTGATATAAAATAGGATGAAAATAGACTAGATCAATGCCCTAGATAAGACTTCATATTCTATAAATTTTACCTATGTAGCCTCAGATATTTACATCAACCTCAGATAGTTTCATAGATGTTTCTATAAAACTTGGATGCCATTTTACACTACTAAATACCTATTATATCTAGATGCAACCACTTGGGATATTTTGGGTTTTGTGTAGCCTTTGCTCTAGTGTGCTCAGATTTAAATCATGGGATATCACTCCTTGTTAAATAGAAAAAACCTAGTTCTTTATATTCATAGTGGTTGTGGAAAAAATGGGTTAGGGGTCACATCATGTTGGTCTAACCCAAAATACCCCTTTGTCATTTGGTGTTGTCTGCATATCCACTACATCAAAGAGTGCCTTAGAATTACGTAGTTATCCCCTAAATTTTGGCTTATGTGTGCAAATAGATGTAATATGTGGAAAGAAAATACAATAATTATCTAGCTTGTAAATTTTCAAATAAGAATCATGGAGTGATCCTTAAGTACCTTAGAACTATATATGTGATGTCCCTATAACTGATATATAAATATGATAAAATAGTGAAGCTTTGCTCACTTGAATTATTCTAGTAAGTTGCCTTGTGAGTTGTTAGGTTTATGTTAGTTGAGGAATAAATGAGGGTTGATCTTATATATATATATATATATATATATATATATATATATATATACTTTTTGAAAATATCGCACATTAAATAACTTAGGAAAACCATAAGTATGCATTTCATTTTCAAATTTAAAGATTTTAGGGCAATAAACACTTGCATTGGAATAGAACACTTGCATCGATGTAGGCATTTGACTGGGATGCAAGTGTCTAGGAAGCTTGAAAATAGGTATAGTTCCAAAACATGTAGAGACATAATATAAATACATTTATAGTAATCTGAGCATGATATAAGGTTTGGGTTATTAGAATATAACTAAGAGATAATAAATTTGGCATAGAGAGATAGTGTATGTGATCCTTTCAACAACAGGAAGGTCTATAAGTTGAAGATGCATCCATGATATGTATTTTCCATGTGTACAAGAATAAGGTGATATATAATTCATATTTAGTGCTATAGGGATGTGATTGTTGACCCTATCTCACCTTTTATGCATGAAGGGTTAAGAAATAATAACCTTATATTTGTGATGGAGGTGATGGTGGAAAATAAGATTGTGTGTTTCTTCATATATCATGGAAATGTGTTGTGCAATGAGGAAATGTTCAATTCATAATGATTTTGAGTAAATGTTAAGTAGTGGAGAAGAGACAATCCATTAAAAACATGCAAGTAGTGAAATATTTTAAGGTGACCTTAACAATACTAGTGAAGGGCAATGATAGGGTATTTCAGGTGATACTATACAACAAACCCAAATTTAAGGTAGCTAGTGGATTTAAATGACCTATGCTTATTACAAAGGGGTCTACAATGTGCATGTTGTCAATGTATTTGATTGATAAATTTTTTAATTTTCAAGGGTGGATGTTGATATCATGAGAGCTTATTTGATTATTTCAAGGCTCCACATCTGATGCATTTCTCAAATAATCACTAGAATATTATTGACATGGTAATAAGAAATTGATGTTTTGGAATATATGTTTATATATACTAATTATAAATATAATATATTATAATATTATATATTATATTATATAGATAATTATATTATATATTTATAATTATAAATATTATTGTAAGATATAAATTACTATTACTTATTAATAATGTAATCCTATCCATTTCATATACTTTAGTCATGATTTTGGCTATCAAAAATATCTATTGTAAGTGCAACTAAAGTGAATGGTTAATAAACAATTTAAATCAATCAATAACCTAAAAGAGAAATTATTATAGTAGGCTTCACAACTATGCAACCCATTTTTACAATAATTTAAACAAAATTTATTATTATTATATTGTAACACGTCACTTTTTCAAAATAGGCAAGATCGATGATTAAAAATTTATGGAACATTAAAAAATCCAAGTAAAAATTATTTGACTATGATACAAATAATTTTATATAATATTTATAATTTGTTATTTTTATTTAAAATTAGTATAGAAATAATACTAACTATATTCATTAATTATTAATAATATTGTGAAAAAAGTTACTATCTTCTATGTAATCCTACTCAATCTAATGTAGGTAAGTACATGAATTTGACCAATTTTCTATATTTCTTAAAGATTAAAGTCAACATTAGCATTATTATAAACATATAGGTATGGCTCATTAAGTTGATATTAGTATAACTTAAATAATATATTGTAATAATAATATGATATATAATTTATCTCATTATGATGTAAAACAAATTTCACATGAAATAAAACCTTCAATTACTTATCCCAAATAATTAAATGAATGAGCATTGGAAATATGAATACACATAACACATTACCTTGGCTTTTCAGTGGTTATGAATTTGTATCCATTAGGAGAGGGGAACACCTTAACTAGTCAATGTGTTTGCATTTTTGAATGACATGTCCACCCACTAAATTGGTCAATGTTCAATTCTCATGGCTGGGATAACATTTGTTAAAAACACCTTAAGACAAATAACACATGTTAATTCAAACAATAATTATTAAGGAAAACAACAACAATTAAGGCAAATGATAATGGCTAAGACAAACGCTAGGGGTGAATTAAAATTAAATGTTAACATTCATTGAACATTGATTGGAAAAATTAAATGTTATATTGGTTAGTTGCATGCCTTACCCTATTCCATTTCTCATTTTCCATTACACTATTCCTTTTCAACCTATGTAGGATCTCATGTGTTATTACCTGGTTCTATAATCATGTATCACTTTTGTATGAACATCCTTGAGGTATTATACTATACAAGTTGGTTACCTATAATGAATTACATAGTCTATATTGTTGAATCTGTAACCTTGTTTAGATAATATCAATTTAACATCTTATAAGGGCACAACCATTTAGTAGGACATAATAACACATGATTATTCCCTAACCTAAATCATTCAAAAGCTTATTGAATATTTTGTGTAATTAGGATGAGATTATTTTTTGTAATACATTTGGGTTGTGTTATGTTGACTATATTATTGACTATTTAAAGGAATTAATAATTAGTTAGGGAAAAATCATTCATTTAATGCATAATTTATTGAATAGTTTGTGTAATTAGGATGATTTTAGTCTATTATTTTATAGATAATTTGGGTGTCAATGTTGTTTATAATTAAATGAAACTTCTATTGAAACACTCCATTGAAAAAAATTATAATATAGTATTACACACTCTATATGTACTAATACCCTATTACAAGAGGTAGAGTATAGGAGTATGAGTTTTATTTCAATTATTAATTAGCATAGATTTCTATAGAGTAATTATAAATTAGAATTTCTATTCCTCTTTCACTATACTCACTATGCTAATGCATGTAAGGCATTGAAATAAGGTTTTTTATTTTTATGCATAGTTCCTTGTATTTGGTGTGTAAATACTTTACACGTTAGTTCTCTCTTGATAACATAGTTAAGTTAAGTTGAAATGATTGACATGTAAAATTTATCTCCAGTTATTCGGTGATAATTGTGCTAATGTAAGACATACCATGTATAAGTGTTTCTGGCTTGAAAAACACTTACTGTGTTCAGTTTTGTTCATAAATCAATCAAGTTAATATTATAAGGATCATGAAAACCCATTCTTGTGCTAAGATGTTGATTGACCCTGACAATATGCTTATCTGGTAATGATTTTAGGATTTTACCATGTTCTATGTTTAAACTTGTATCTATCCTTTATGACGTTATAAATATTCCCTTAAATGGTGTTATGAATGCTAGTATTTGTTATGACTACTATATTTTTGTTTGAACAAATATTTAAAAAAATACCAATATTGAATTACTCACTCTTTATGTATTAATGATTAGTTATGGTATAGTCATTCATTCAATGCATGATTTATTGAATAGTCTATGTAATTAAGATGAGAGTAGTCTATTATTTTTTAGTTATTCTAGGTGTCAATGTTGGTTATATTTCAATGAATATTCTATTGAAACACTCCATTGATTTTATACTTGATTGTACTAGTTGGTTTGGCTTTGATAGCATGGAAGGCATGATTATGCTTGAAAAATTAAACTTCATGGAATGCTAGATGTGAATTCTTGCACATTGAATTTTCTTTTAAAGTTTGGATATTAGTATTTGTTATCAATATTATCTTTTTATTTGATCAAATATTAAAAAATATTATAATATATAATTACACACTTTCTATGTAATAATTTCCTACTATAGGAGGCAAATTATAGGAGTGTGAGTTTTGTTTCAAGTAGTAATTGGCATGGATTATTTTAAGATACTTGGAAAATAAAATTTCTATTCCATTTTCACTATATTCACTATGTTAATACATGCAAGGCATTGAAATAAGTTTTGTATGCATGTTTCCCTTGTATTAGGGGTGTAAATACTTTTCATGTTAGTTCTCTCTTGATAACATAGATAAGTTAACATGAAATTATTGACATGTGAAATTTATCCTCAGTTGTTCAGTGATAATTGTGATAATTTGAAACTTTCCATGTATAAGTGTTTCTTTTGGGATTCAAAACACAAATTGTGTTCATTTTTATTGATAAATCAATCAAGTTAATAATAGAAGGATCATGGAAACCCATTTACTATATTTGTTGTTGCTTGAAGGAATTAATGTTCTGGGGTAGATTTGGAGTTTTGTGTGAATAATATTTAGATATGATAAGTAAAATGCATGAGATGTGAGGCATTTGATGGTATACCCTCTTGGGTTGATATCAATAAATTTATTTATTTAAATTTTGAATTATAGTAAAGATAAGAATTTAAGGAGATAATTCTTCATTAGCATGGTATTAGTTTACATTTGAAAATTTTAATCAGTATCCTTATATGTAATATGTTGATGCAATGTATGGTAAAAATGCACATTGTTAGTGTTATTTACTCACACTCTATAAGGATAAACATCTCAAAGTGTTGAGGTTAGAGTGTGACAAATTATTTTCATTAACATGCGATGATTATTGAATCTTGAAGATCTTTATGTTCACTAAATGCTTTATTTTTTGCATAGGATTATGGACAACATATATGTCTTATGTATAGCCTTTTTCTATGATAAAAGCAATTTTTTCATAAATATATTAGAATAATGTTAAAAAAATTCTTTACATCCAAGGATGCAAAACTAGCAATGTGTGTTTAACATATTCATATATTATTTATAGTTTGAGGAAAGAAGTGACAAGTTTTAATTCTACTCCAATTACTAATGGTAGAAAATTAAATGGTTTATAATAAATAGCTATTTTTCATGGTCTTATGACTCTTTTTGATCAAAATGTAGAGAATGTGGTTATTGAAATCAATTATAAAAAAATATTTGACCAAATGTTTGGTAAGATGTGTGTAAGAGATGAGAAGATTACCACACTTCATAGATAGGCAATTGACTAGTGTGATAATTTTTTGATGTGAAGATAAAATATGTACAAGATGATAGGGATGTGAGAAAAATGGCAAGGTGGGGTATAACAAGTAGTGGTGGTGCTTCTTCAAGTATTACTATCATGGTTTTCCACTTCTATAGTTACAAGCCAATGTGTTAAGCTGTGGAGCTAAAAGCTTCACTAGGATGCTAATCAGGAGGTTGCTGAGTTCAACCAGTAATCGGCATCGGCAGTATTGTCGATGTCAGTCAGGCAGGGATCAGGGATTGACTGACGTCAGTCAGGAGCAGACCAACAACAATCAATATCGGTCACCTGTGCGTGTGCATGCAGTTGCATGTGTTTCTAGAACGCGTTTCCAAAATTAGACTCATCTAATTTTAAGAGGTCCGAGAGTGTTTGCATGTTGAAGACTAATTTAAGTCTTGAGTCTGTGTTTCTAATTATTGTAATTAGAGGCCTAATTATTGTATGCATGGGATCCTATTTAAAGACCCATGAGGCATGTATTGTAATTAAGGCAAGTAAAGCATTGAAGCAAGAAAGTAAGGTCAAAGGAGATCTGCAAGGTGCGAGGTCAAGGAGATCAGCTAAAGCTATCAAGGAGGGGATAACAACTTAGGTTATTGAGTTAGTTGTGGTTGAGAGAAAGAGAGAACTTTGAGGGAAGATTACTGAAAGTCTTAGAGGTGTGGGAAGCCTCAGAGGTGGAAGAAGACTGTGGCACTTCTTTATTGTATTTTCTTCTGAAGAGTATTTAATACAAGATTGTGTATTGTCTCTCATATTCTTTGTTGTTTCAAGTTTTTAGTTACTTAATCATTCTAGTATAATTATGTGTTTAATTGCTTATAAGAAAGGTAATCAATTGTGCTTCCTTGGGGTTCCTGACAAAGTGGTATCAGAGCTAAGGTTGCAAGGAGCAGGTTATTATTTGATTACAGGTCATTCTCAGGGGTTTTTGATTGAGTGGGAGTACAGCAATGGCAGAAGAAAGTAAGCTATGAATGGAGAAGTTTAATGGCAAGAATTATCAACATTGGAGGATGTAGATAGAAGATTATATGTATCAAAAATATTTGTACTTATTGTTGGGTGAGTTTGCATGCAAGCCCACAGATATGAAGGATGAAGAATGGAGTGTTCTTGATCAAAAGGCTCTAGGATACATAAGGTTGAGCCTTGCATCGTCTATGATTTATAACTTATCACAGTGTAAGACAATGAAAGAGTTGATAGAATCTTTGGCAAATTTATATGAAAAGCCCTCAGCTTCAAATAAGGTATTTCTTATGAAGCAGTTATTTACTTTGCAAATGCAGGAAGGTGGATCAGTATATACTCATCTTAGTGATTTCCATGGTTTGGTAAACCAGTTAGCTTTAATCAATATTGTTTTTGATGATGAATTAAAGGCTCTCTTAATTTTATGCTCTTTACCTAGAAGTTGGGATAGTTTGGTAATGGCAATAAGTAATTCTGCTTCTGCTTCTAAAATCTTAAAAGTTGATGATGTTGTGAGTGTAATCTTGAATGAATAAATACGCAAGAAAAGCACAGGTGAATCATTAGGGAATGCTCTAAGTGATGAAAGTAGGGGAAGGCAAAGAGAGAAGGTCGAGTAAGGGAAATCAAGGTCAAAGATGGAAAGGAGATCTGCAAGGTGCAAGGTCAAGGAGATCAGCTAAAGCTATCAAGGAGGGGATAACAACTCAGGTTATTGAGTTAGTTGTTGTTGAGAGAAAGAGAGAACTTTGAGGGAAGATTACTGAAAGTCTTAGAGGTGTGGGAAGCCTCAGAGGTGGAAGAAGACTATGGCACTTCTTTATTGTATTTCCTTCTGAAGAGTATTTAATACAAGATTGTGTATTGTCTCTCATATTCTTTGTTGTTTCAAGTTTCTAGTTACTTAATCATTCTGGTATAATTTCATGTTTAATTGCTTATAAGGAAGGTAATCAATTGTGCTTCCTTGGGGTTCCTGACAAGGTGGGGTATAACAAGTAGTGGTGGTGCTTCATCAAGTATTACTAGCATGGTTTTCCACTTCTACAGTTACAAGCCAATGTTAATGAGCCTCATTAGCCACTTTCTAATTTAGAATTGAATATAAATGATGAAAAACATACAACATAATTGGAACTACAACCATGAATTATTACCAATGATGCCACATTAGATATTGTGAGATGCCCAACATGTAAATCTATTGTATATTTTATGGGGTCTCAAGAGGGCATATTTATTAGTTTATGGTAGTTATTCTTCTTTATTTAAAGTATTGTCATTATATATATTATGTGTATGATATTAGGGTATTCCATGGGGAATATGAAGGAGAAAAATATTGTGAAATCAATGAAATTAGGGATCTTTCTTGGTAGAGAGTACTTACCATGTGAATTTGTAATCAATTTTGTAAATATATAAAAGTTTTGTTATGTTCTTGAAAGTTTTTTCAATGAAACATAAATGCTACAAGTGATATTAGTATCTCTTATTAAATGTGGTTAAGATAATAACGATTGAAAATATCAGTTGATGACAATGATTACATCATCACCAAATATTTCCATTGGTAAGCAATTCATTCATGTAAAGTTATTAAAGATGGGCCTTGTATCAAGGATGTAATCACTTAGCATATAAATATTGGAAGTAACACTTTGCATTTTTTTAGAATCCCCAATTTTTTATTCACTCTCTTATTACTAAACCCATTAAGAGTGTCAACTAGCTATATTCTAGTTTAATGTTTTTTTATAAATTTTATATCACCATCAACAATAAATTTACAACATAAATAAAAGATAACTTAACTTTGCAATAAAATTGTCCATGCTAAATATGCCATGTGCTAGTCTCTAAAAGGAAAAATATAAATGGTCCTTATACATTTATAAGTTACATTGTATGTTTGGTAATTGTTATCTATTTTTTCATACATTTGTATATGGTTATCATTACCCCTTGTTTGTCAATGCTAATTATTTATCGATGTTGATTGTTTATGAATGTTGATTATTTATCAATGCCCTTTACTGTGCATAAATTAACAAGTCTATTTTTTTGGCTTGCTATATTCATAGATGACATCCAAGTGGAAGATATTGTTATCTCTTACAGTGAAAAATCCATGTCTTAAAGAGTTATCTTCTAATGAATTAGAGTAGAGTGAGGTGGAGTACAATCTGGTCAATGATAAAGATATTGTCTAGATACAAAGAGATTTTATAGAATACTTCATAAATGGTGAATATAAGAGATTAAGGTATCCCACTACCTTCTATGTCAATGATATTAAATTCAATAGTATGTGATTTGACTAGAAAAAAGTTAGGATTAATAGATCTCTCTAATACAAATTGTGGGTATTGTGTCTTGTAATAGTTTTTTAAAATATGAATTAGATTTTTTAAAATATTCTAATTTATGTATGTTTTATATAGCTTTTGGTCTACGTATGGCCTCAAGGCTTATAACACTGATGATGATGCACATTATGAAATTTCAAATGTTATGAAGGTTGGTATTGGTAACTATCCTAGTTGTAAGCATTTACATTGTGGATGCCAATGTCACTTTTCTATATATGTGTTGATGAAGATGCAAGAACAGGCTTTGATTACTATAACAACATGGGCCATACAGAATCACAAGGCATCATTTTTCATGAGAAGTATATCAATGACTTTAGGGGTCATTGTTTTAATCTACCTCCATTCATTATTGATGCATTAAAGGATTCAGTAGAGAGGTTGGTGTTGTTGGGTCTGACCCTTGAACTTGTTCACCAAAAAAATCTTGACATTATCCATGAAAAACTTACATTGTTTGAAGGTTAGATGAATAAAGATGATTTCATAACTAAATATGACATCTAAAATATTCAAAGAAGGATGAAGGAAACAAAATATACATTCGATCCTAATGATGTGGATAGTGTTAGAACATTTATCAGTAAAAATTATGAAAAATTATTTGCATATGAATAATTTGAAAAAATAGGAATTAAAGAACAACCCTTTGTCTTAGGCCTCCATCTTCCTCAAAAAAATCAATGGATGTTGAAGTATGCACACAATAGTATACTTTAAATGAACTCCACATATGGGATAAATGTGTAGAAAGTACTTGTATATCTCCAAATTTTAAACTTCACACTTGTTATTGTATGTCTTATTTTGTGTTTTAAGATGTAGTTCATGTTGTACATGCTTCTTATATTTTATAATATGTGTAATGGACTTCCTATTGCATGGGCCATGATATCAATAGATATTAGTTTGGACCTGACATTGTGGATGTGGAAGATAGTGGTTAATGCACATTATTACATGTTGGAATGGAAACCAAATGCTTTCATGTTAGATGATGCTTGTGTTGAAATTGTTTATATTAGGAAGCCCATGTATATTATAAATAATCCTTCTTGTCATTGATTTTTTTTTAATTTTGTTACATTTATATTATCATTGGGAGTCCAAGGAAGTGTTTCAATGTGAGGTATACCTCTAAAGTTGGAATGTGAGGATAACATGTCTAAAAAATGATTTCAAAGGTGAATGATGTTGAAACAAGGTTAACAATGTTTAGAAGTCTTGATGAAATAACTAACTAGTCTCTTAATGAGGAGGCAATAGTTTTTTATGCAAACCTATTCATGAAAAAATATGAGGTTCAAGAATCATTCATCAATTATTGTAAATATCAATGGTTCCATAATAGTGGCATGTGGGTAAGATGTTTGCATACAATTCCCCATACTATTCAAGAGATAAATGCTGCCATAGAATTATATGTTTTTATTATCGGTAAAGGGTAGTTTTTTTTGAACTAGGGACCCATACTTTAGACATGGTATAATCATATAAGGACAAACATTCACATATTTACTATGGAGTCTTAAAAAATGAGACAAATAATCTACAACATAATAGTGATGTAGCTGGAAAATAATTGAGGTACAATAATAACTGAAGCACACTCATCGAAGGGTAAAGCCTTAAATAAATACAAGCTATAATAGAAATAAAACTCAAGTGTTTTTAGATGATCCCTCAAACTTATACATGGATCAAAATATTTTTCCTTTTAAACTCATCTTTAAAGGGTTTTGAATAGGATCCCTCAAGCCTATTTTAAATAACAAGAAACATATCCTTCCTCCTAAGGATTAAAGTAGATCAAATAAGGGTTTTTAATCAGAACCTTAAAATCAAAAACACGAGTAGAGTATATTTTGGTAGAATAAGGTTTACACAACTATAAACCATGGTGAAATTTTTTGGGATGGATCCACCCATTGTATATCGACTCAACAACTTCATTATAAATCTTTTTAGATCTTTAAAGGATAACCAAGTTGACCTCTTTTTTCCAACTTGAGAATCAATCCAAAAACTATATATCTGATTCCTCCTAACCATGCATATATATAATAGAGAAGGACATGAACATGGATCTATTATAGGCCACAACCTCATGGATTTAATTTTTTTGATAACAAAGCCACCTTTGTTATGCCAACTACCAAAGATAAAAAAATTTGGGCTTATGTAACCAAACAAGTCATGAACCATGCTTACCACTAAGTATGAGTCTCCAATGCCATGAGCTTAAAAAGTTAAAAAATAGCTTGTATAAGAACTAAAAATTCACACAACCTTCCCAAGAAGAAATAAAATAGACTTGGATTTGCTCACAAGAGATTGAGACATTATAAGCCCCAACAAGATCAAACTTAGGAACCACAAGAAATGTAGTGACCGTTGAATTTCAAACCATCCAATGATCATAAAAACTATTTGTTGAGCTCCTCAATAGGATGCCAAAACCTTTTGATTAACTCACCATAAAAAATTCTTGAAAACTAAAAAGAGGAGCCAATAGTAAAATAAATTCAAATCCACCAACAAGTAGGGGATTGAAACCCCTAAACAAACCATAATAGGACAAGATTATCAAAGTGAGACCACTTGGGTCATCTTTCCTAAAGATCATAAGATCCATAAAAATTTGGTTGAAGATTAGGTCTAGATGTAACAAAGTCATGCTAAAAATGAACCTCATACAGCTCTACTCACCCTATTAGATGAAGGACACCTAAAACTAGGACCCTAAATATAATATCCACCATGGAATTATAATCATGGGGAATGAGAAGTATCCAACATGATTGAGCTATCATAAAGATAACCCTTTATCCCTCATAGGGTGCCACCAAGGATCAAATTTTCCCATAGTAAAGTGATGGCCCACCAAAATAGGCCTAAAAATTATCTAACATCATGATGATGAATC